>CM059795.1:1294041-1381541 GCA_030435695.1 Brachymystax lenok tsinlingensis | reverse complement strand
GACCCCTCTTCCCGGTGGCGTGCCTTCACGTCCGTCCCGTTCACCTTCCACGTCACGCTGGCCTCGCTATCCAGAGAGCCACACTGCATGGTCACGTCTCCTCCCATACGCTCATACTGAATACTGGCCCCTAGAGAGGAGAGAGGATACTGTTACTACACTGTTACTACACTGTTACTACAACACACTGCATGGTCACGTCTCTTCCCATACGCTCATACTGAATACTGTATCTCTGTGCATTACATTGTCTCTGTGTATTACTGTGTCTGTTTATTACTGTGTCTCTGTGTCTCTGTGTCTCTCCATAGTACTATGTTTCTGTGTTTCTGTGTTTCTGTGTCTCTGTGTCTCTCAATAGTACTATGTTTCTGTGCATTACTGGGTCTCTGTGTCTCTCTGTATTACTATGTTTCTGTGTCTCTGTGTCTCTGTGTCTCTGTGTCTCTCCATAGTACTATGTTTCTGTGTTTCTGTGTCTCTGTGTCTCTGTGTCTCTCCATATTACTATGTTTCTGTGTCTCTGTGTCTCTGTGTCTCTCCATAGTACTATGTTTCTGTGTTTCTGTGTCTCTGTGTCTCTGTGTCTCTCCATATTACTATGTTTCTGTGTCTCTGTGTCTCTGTGTCTCTGTGTCTCTCCATAGTACTATGTTTCTGTGTTTCTGTGTCTCTGTGTCTCTGTGTCTCTCCATATTACTATGTTTCTGTGTCTCTGTGTCTCTGTGTCTCTGTGTCTCTCCATAGTACTATGTTTCTGTGTTTCTGTGTCTCTGTGTCTCTGTGTCTCTCCATATTACTATGTTTCTGTGTCTCTGTGTCTCTGTGTCTCTGTGTCTCTCCATAGTACTATGTTTCTGTGTTTCTGTGTCTCTGTGTCTCTGTGTCTCTCCATATTACTATGTTTCTGTGTCTCTGTGTCTCTCCATATTACTATGTTTCTGTGTATTACTGTGTCTCTGTGTCTCTATTTATTACTGTGTCTCTATGTATTACTGTGTCTCTGTGTATTATTGTGTTTTACTGTGTCTATGTGTCTCTGTGTATTACTGTGTTTCTGAATAACTGTGAATTACTGTGTCTCTGTGTCTCTGTGTATTACTGTGCATCTCTGTATAACCGTGTCTGTGTGTATTACTGTGTATTACTGTGTCTATGTGACTCTGTGTCTCTGTCTTATGACACTACCGTTCAAAAGTTTGGGGTCACTTAGAAATGTCCTTGTTTTTTGAAAGAAAAACTAATTTTTAGTCCATTAAACATCAAATTGATCAGAAATACAGTGTGGACATTGTTAATGTTGTAAATGACTATTGTAGCTGGAAACGGCTGATTTTTAATGAAATAGCTACCCAGGCGTACAGAGGCCCATTATCAGCAACCATCACTCCTGTGTTCCAATGGCACATTGTGTTAGCTAATCCAAGTTCATAATTTTAAAAGGCTAATTGATCATTAGAAAACCCTTTTGCAATTATGTTAGCACAGCTGAAAACTGTTGTGATAATTCAAGTAGCAATAAACCTGGCCTTCTTTAGACTAGTTGAGTATCTGGAGCATCAGCATTTGTGGGTTCGATTACAGGCTCAAAATGGCTAGAAACAAAGAACTTTCTTCTGAAACTTGTCAGTCGGTTCTTGTTCTGAGAAATGAAGGCTTTTCCATGCGAGAAATTGACAAGAAACTGAAGATCTGGTACAACGCTGTGTACTACTCCCTTCACAGAACAGCGCAAACTGTCTCTAACCAGAGGAGTGGGAGGCCCCGGTGCACAACTGAGCAAGAGGACAAGTACATTAGAGTGTCTAGTTTGAGAAACAGATGCCTCACAAGTCCTCAACAGGCAGCTTCATTAAATAGTACCTGCAAAACACCAGTCTCAACGTCAACAGTGAAGAGGCAACTCCGGCATGCTGGCCTTCCTGTATTGCAGGAAGCTTGGCCCCAGTGATGTACTGGGCTGTTCACACTACGCTCTGTAGTGCCTTGCGGTCGGAGGCCGAGCAGTTGCCATACCAGGCAGTGATGCAACCAGTCAGGATGCTCTCGATGGTGCAGCTGTAGAACCTTTTGAGGATCTGAGGACCCATGCCAAATCTTTTCAGTCTCCTGAGAGGGAATAGGTTTTGTCGTGTCCTCTTCACGACTGTCTTGGTGTGCTTGGACCATTGTAGTTTGTTGGTTATGTAGACACCAAGAAACATGAAGCTCTCACCCTGCTTCATTGTAGCCATGTCAATGAGAGTGGGGGCGTGCTCTGTCCTCTTTTTCCTGTAGTCCCCAATCATATTTTTTGACTTGATCACATTGAGGGAGAGGTTGTTGTCCTGACACCACACGGCCAGGTCTCTGACCTCCTCCCTATAGGCTGTCTCGTTGTTTTCGGTGATCAGGCCTACCACTGTTGTGTCAACGACAATCTTAATGATGGTGTTGGAGTTGTGCCTAGATGTGCAGTCATGAGTGAACAGGGAGTACAGAAGGGGACTGAGCACGTACTCTTGAGGGGCCCCTGTGTTGATGATCAGCGAGGCGGATGTGTTGTTACCTACCCTTATCACCTGGGGGCAGCCTGTCAGGAAGTCCAGGATCCAGCTGCAGAGGGAGGGGTTTAGTCCCAGGATCCTTAGCTAAGTGATGAGCCTTGGGGGCACTGTGGTGTTGAACACTGAGCTGTAATCAATGAATTGCATTCTCACATAGATGTACATTTTGTCCAGGTGGGAAAGGGCAGTGTTGAGTGTGGTAGAGATTGCATCATCTGTGGATCTGTTGGGGCGGTATGCAAATTGTAGTGGGTATAAGGTTCCTGGGATAATGGTGTTGATGTGAGCCATGACCAGCCTTTCAAAGCACTTCATGGCTACAGGCGTGAGTGCTACGGGTCGGTAGTCATTTAGGCAGGTTACCTTAGTGTTCATGTGTGTATTACAGACTTGGACAGGGAGAGTTTGAAAATGTCAGTGAAGACCCTTGCCAGTTGGTCTCTGCATGCTCGCAGTACACATCCTGGTAGTCCGTCTGGCCCTGCGGCCCTGTGAATGTTGACCTGTTTAAAGGTCTTACTCACATCGGCTGCAGAGAGCGTGATCACACAGTCGTCCAGAACAGCTGATGCTCTCGTGCATGTTTCAGTGTTGCTTGCCGCGAAGCGAGCATAGAAGTAATTTAGCTCATCTGGTAGGCTCGTGTCACTGGGCAGCTCTCGGCTGTGCTTCCCTTTGTACTCTGTAATGGTTTGCAAGCCTTGCCACATCCGACAAGCGTCACAGCCGGTGTAGTACGACTCAATCTTAGCCCTGTATTGACGCTTTCCTGTTTGATGGTTTGTCTGAGGGCATAGTAGGATTTCTTATAAGCTTCCGGGTTAGAGTCCCGCTCCTTGAAAGCGGCAGCTCTAGCCTTTAGCTCAGTGCAGATGCTGCCTGTAATCCATGGCTTCTGGTTGGGGTATGTATGTACGGTCACTGTGGGGACAATGTCATCGATGCACTTATTGATGAAGCCAATGACAGATGTGGTGTACTCCTCAATGCCATCGGAGGAATCCCGAAACATGTTCCAGTCTGTGCTGCAAAACAGTCCTGTAGTTTAGCATCTGCTTCCTCTGACCACTTTTTTATTGATCTAGTCACTGGTGCTTCCTGCGTAAATGTTTGCTTGTAAGCAGGAATCAAGAGAATATAATTATGGTCAGATTCGCCAAATGGAGGGCGAGGGAGAGCTTTGTATGCGTTTCTGTATGTAAAGGTGGTCCAGATTTGTTTTCCCTCTGGTTGCACATTTAACATGCTGACAGATATTTGGTAAAACTGATTTAAGTTTCCCTGCATTATAGACCCTGGCTATTATTGCGTATTACTGTGTCTCGATGTCTATGTATTAGCACATTTGGTATTTTATTCAGATCCCTATTAGCGCTTGCAAAAGCAGCAGCTACTCTTCGTGGGGTTCACAAAAAAACATGCAACATGACATAATACTGAACATTAACAGACAACAGCTCAAGGACAGAACTACATAAAAAATGTAACAATACAAAAGGCAAATATACAGTAGCCTACATATCAATGCATACACACAAACTATCTAGGTCAAATAGGGGAGAGGCGTTGTGCTGTGAGGTGTTGCTTTATCTGTTCTTTGAAACCAGGTTTGCTGTTCACTTGAGCAATATGAGATGGAATGGAGTTCCACGCAGTAATGGCTCTATATAATACTGTACGCTTTATTGAATTTGTTCTGGATTTGGGGTAAATGTGTGTGTCAGAGCTGTATGTGTAATGAACACGATGGGAGACAGAGAGCTGATTTCAAAGCGCAGGGCGCAGCAGGTGCTTATTGTAAAGGACCACAGGAGGAGGGTCCAGGGGCAGGCAGAAGGCCATACACAGGAGGAGGCAGGTACCTGGGTCCAGGGGCAGGCAGAAGGCCATACACAGGAGGAGGCAGGTACCTGGGTCCAGGGGCAGGCAGAAGGCCATACACAGGAGGAGGCAGGTACCTGGGTCCAGGGGCAGGCAGAAGGCCATACACAGGAGGAGGCAGGTAGCTGGGTCCAGGGGCAGGCAGAAGGTCATACACAGGAGGAGGCAGGTACCTGGGTCCAGGGGCAGGCAGAAGGCCATACACAGGAGGAGGCAGGTAGCTGGGTCCAGGGGCAGGCAGAAGGCCATACACAGGAGGAGGCAGGTAGCTGGGTCCAGGGGCAGGCAGAAGGCCATACACAGGAGGAGGCAGGTAGCTGGGTCCAGGGGCAGGCAGAAGGCCATACACGGGAGGAGGCAGGTACCTGGGTCCAGGGGCAGGCAGAAGGCCATACACAGGAGGAGGCAGGTACCTGGGTCCAGGGGCAGGCAGAAGGTCATACACAGGAGGAGGCAGGTACCTGGGTCCAGGGGCAGGCAGAAGGCCATACACAGGAGGAGGCAGGTAGCTGGGTCCAGGGGCAGGCAGAAGGCCATACACAGGAGGAGGCAGGTAGCTGGGTCCAGGGGCAGGCAGAAGGCCATACACGGGAGGAGGCAGGTAGCTGGGTCCAGGGGCAGGCAGAAGGCCATACACGGGAGGAGGCAGGTACCTGGGTCCAGGGGCAGGCAGAAGGCCATACACAGGAGGAGGCAGGTAGCTGGGTCCAGGGGCAGGCAGAAGGCCATACACAGGAGGAGGCAGGTAGCTGGGTCCAGGGGCAGGCAGAAGGCCATACACAGGAGGAGGCAGGTACCTGGGTCCAGGGGCAGGCAGAAGGCCATACACAGGAGGAGGCAGGTAGCTGGGTCCAGGGGCAGGCAGAAGGCCATACACAGGAGGAGACAGGTAGCTGGGTCCAGGGGCAGGCAGAAGGCCATACACAGGGGGTCCAAAAAGGCAACAGTACAGGCAGGGAAAAGGCTAGTAATGTCATCCGGGAGATCAGGCAATAGGTAGATAACAAGGAATCTGATAGGCTAAAGTTCAGGCAGGGAATAGGCAAAAGGCGTTGTTAGTGAGGCAGGCCAAAACTATCATACACGGGAGGATTAAATTACGGGAAAAACAGATCTCCGAATAGAAGTGTGTCACAAAACAAACAATACCTCACAATGATGGGGTGCAAAGAACTGAACTAAATAGTGTGAGATAATGACATACAGGTGTGTGAACAGGTGATCAGAATTCAGGTGATTGGGATCTGGAGAGTGAGTTGCGTTCAGGGGATCTAGGTGTTTGAGAGTGTGAGTTGGAAGCAGACGTTATGGTATGTAAGTTGACTATGCAAACAATTTGGGATTTTCAACACATGAATGTTTCTTAAAATGTTTTGAAGTGATGCAGTCAGACTCTCTTCTCAACCAAGAGAGACTGTCATGCATAGTATTTATATCAACCCTCTGATTACAATGAAGAGAAAGACATGCTGCTCTGTTCTGGACCAGCTGCCGCTTATCTAGGTCTTCCTTGCAGCACTCGACCACACGACTGGACAATAATCAAGAAAAGATGTCTCTGTGTCTCTGTGTATTACTGTGTATTACTGTGTATTACTGTTTATTACTGTGTCTCTATGTTTCTCTGTAATACTGTCTCCCAGTGTATTACTTTGAACTACTGTGTCTCCTCGTGTTACTGTGTCTCTATGTATTACTGTGTATTTGTGTATTACTGTGTATTTGTGTATTACTGTGTATTACTGTGTCTCTGTGTATTACTGTGTATTTGTGTATTACTGTGTCTCTGTGTATTACTGTGTATTACTGTGTCTCTGTGTATTACAGTGTCTCTGTGTATTACTGTGTATTACTGTGTCTCTGTGTATTACTGTGTATTTGTGTATTACTGTGTCTCTGTGTATTACTGTGTATTACTGTGTCACTGTGTATTACTGTGCATTTGTGTATTACTGTGTCTCTGTGTATTACTGTGTATTACTGTGTCTCTGTGTATTACTGTGTATTACTGTGCCTCTGTGTATTACTGTGTATTACTGTGTATCTGTGTATTACTGTGTATTACTGTGTCTGTGTATTACTGTGTATTACTGTGTATTACTGTGTCTCTGTGTATTACTGTGTATTACTGTGTCTCTGTGTATTACTGTGTCTCTGTGTATTACTGTGTCTCTGTGTATTACTGTGTCTCTGTGTATTACTGTGTATTACTGTGTCTCTGTGTATTACTGTGTCTCTGTGTATTACTGTGTCTCTGTGTATTACTGTGTATTACTGTGTCTCTGTGTATTACTGTGTCTCTGTGTATTACTGTGTCTCTGTGTATTACTGTGTATTACTGTGTCTCTGTGTATTACTGTGTCTCTGTGTATTACTGTGTCTCTGTGTATTACTGTGTATTACTGTGTCTCTGTGTATTACTGTGTCTCTGTGTATTACTGTGTATTACTGTGTCTCTGTGTATTACTGTGTCTCTGTGTATTACTGTGTATTACTGTGTCTCTGTGTATTACTGTGTCTCTGTGTATTACCTTGTCTCTGTGTATTTCTGTGTATTTGTGTATTACTGTGTATTACTGTGTCTCTGTGTATTACTGTGTCTCTGTGTATTACTTTGTCTCTGTGTATTACTGTGTCTCTGTGTATTACTGTGTATTACTGTGTCTCTGTGTATTACTGTGTATTAGTGTATTACTGTGTCTCTGTGTATTACTGTGTATTACTGTGTCTCTGTGTATTACTGTGTATTAGTGTATTACTGTGTCTCTGTGTATTACTGTGTATTACTGTGTCTCTGTGTATTACTGTGTCTCTGTGTATTTCTGTGTATTTGTGTATTACTGTGTATTACTGTGTCTCTGTGTATTACTGTGTCTCTGTGTATTACTTTGTCTCTGTGTATTACTGTGTCTCTGTGTATTACTGTGTCTCTGTGTATTACTTTGTCTCTGTGTATTACTGTGTCTCTGTGTATTACTGTGTATTACTGTGTCTCTGTGTATTACTGTGTATTAGTGTATTACTGTGTCTCTGTGTATTACTGTGTATTACTGTGTCTCCGTGTATTACTGTGTCTCTGTGTATTACTGTGTATTACTGTGTCTCTGTGTATTACTCTGTCTCTGTGTATTACTGTGTATTTGTGTATTACTGTGTCTCTGTGTATTACTGTGTCTCTGTGTATTACTGTGTCTCTGTGTATTACTGTGTCTCTGTGTATCACTGTGTCTGTCTGCCGTTGATGTGACTCTCTTCTTCTTTCATTTTGTGTCTCTTTGAGGCAACTGGTATGATTGCTGACATGATCACATGGAGAATCATTTGTATGTTGTGTTATCATTCTTCTACAGTGACAGTATTGTGTGTTATCATTCTTCTACAGTGACAGTATGGTGTGTTATCATTCTCTTACAGTGACTGTATGGTGTGTTATCATTCTCCTACAGTGACATATTGTTGTGTTATCATTCTCTTACAGTGACAGTATGGTGTGTTATCATTCTCTTACAGTGACAGTATATTGTTATCAATCTCCTACAGTGACATAGTAATGTGTTATCATTGTTATTCCCTAACAACCACCCCACTTCATTTGTGAAGGTGAAACAAAAGACAGTAATATGATTCTTTGGTATATTGAGAAACCAAGGAAGGACCAGAAATCAGCCAAGACATTTCTAAGATATCAGCAATTTAAAAAAAAAAAGTATAATTCTAGCCAATTTTAAGAGGCCCACTGGATTAAAGATTGAGCAGTCCATCTGCTATAACTGCCCTATGGCCAGTCCATCTGCTATAACTGCCCTATGGCCAGTCCATCTGCTATATCTTCCCTATGGCCAGTCCATCTGCTATAACTGCCCTATGGCCAGTCCATCTGCTATAACTGCCCTATGGCCAGTCCATCTGCTATAACTGCCCTATGGCCAGTCCATCTGCTATAACTGCCCTATGGCCAGTCCATCTGCTATAACTGCCCTATGGCCAGTCCATCTGCTATAACTGCCCTATGGCCAGTCCATCTGCTATAACTGCCCTATGGCCAGTCCATCTGCTATAACTGCCCTATGACCAGTCCATCTGCTATAACTGCCCTATGGCCAGTCCATCTGCTATAACTGCCCTATGGCCAGTCAATCTGCTATAACTGCCCTATGGCCAGTCCATTTCTTTCTGAAACAAGATCCTGGGGGAGTGAAAAGAGCCTTGGAGCATTTCCCTGCGTGTCCTTGGCATTGTGTTCCGTGTTACACGGCGTTGTGTTCCGTGTTACACGGCGTTGTGTTCCGTGTTACATGGTTCAGGGAGGGAAGCACGGAGAGCAGCCGAAGTGACACACACACACACACACACACACACTAACACACACACACACACACACACACACACACACACACACACACACACACACACACACACACACACACACACACACACACACACACACTGACAAGTCTTTCTGATCAATAGTGCCACAACATATCTCATGAATTGAACATCCTCTGTCCAATCAGCAGAACCGTGGCCAGCTAGCCAGGGCAGGGTCGGAGCCCTCCCCACTGGCACCCTGTTCCCTACATAGTGCATGACCTTTCCCCAGAGCCACATGACTCTGCACTATAAAGGGAATAGGGTGTAATTTGGGAAAGCAGAAGCCTTGGCTGTAGAGGTTGGCTCCAGCATCAGATTCCAAGTGTTTGTACTTCTCAGTAGGAAGTATTCAAGTCACAGCCATGTTCCTGCTCCTGTCCTGCTGTAGAGCCATGTTGTAGAAGGTCAGTAGCTGTGTGCTTCTGGGGCAGAGTCCGTGTGTGTGTGTGTGTGTGTGTGTGTGTGCATGCTTGCATGTGTGCGCGTGCGTATGTGCCAGAGGAGGCTGGTTGGAGTATCTATAGGAGGACGGGGTCATTGTAATGGCTGGAATGGAATGAATGGAACAGGGTGAAACGTGGTATCCATGTGTTTGATGTGTTTGATACCGTTCCATTCATTCCATTCCAGTCTTTACAGTGATCCCGTCCTCCTGTAGCTCCTCCCACCAGCCTCCTCTGGTGTTTCTGGGGCAGAGAAAACAACGATTCCTGGTGATTTCACATTTGGATCTATTAGTTAGCTGTATGATACCATCCTGACTGGGTCATGTTGAAGCCGGCAGGTTTGGGCGGCAGGTAGCCTAGTGGTTGGAGCGTTGGGCCAGTAACCGAAAGGTTGCTCGATTGAATCCCTGATCTGACAAGGTAAGAATCTGTCATTCTGCCCGCCTGAACGTGGCAGTTAACCCACTGTTCCCCGGGAAGGCTGTCATTGTAAATACAAATGTGTTCTTAATTGACTTGCCTAGCTAAATATAGGTTAAATAGACATTTTTTAGAATCTCAAAAATAAAATACATTTTGATTTGTTTAACACTTTTTTGGTTACTACATGATTCCATATGTGTTATTTCACAGTTGTGATGTCTTCACTGTTATTCATTAATGTAGAAAATAGTTTAAAAAAAGAACAACGCTTGAATGAGTCGATATGTCCAGACTTTTGACTGGTGCTGTACATGTTCTGCTCCAGCACGCCCACAGACCTCACAAGACTTGTCTAAATGTCCCCAGGGACCTGTCAAAATAATTCATGGAGGTGAATATAGAGACTGTTTAGAGAAAAATATATATTTTGAATATCTCTCAGCAATACATAGCATAGACACTTCAGAACAAATGTATTTGTTATTTTTTATTGTTGCATGTTGCAAATAATCTGTTATTTAATGTGTTTGTACATGCTAATAGCATTAAGGCCAAACATACATTTTCATGCCAAATTGTTTTATTAATCTCTTTTATACTTCAAGGAGTCTTAAAATTCAGAATCAATAGCTAAATTAGCATTGGTATGACAATATTAAAACAATGCCATATACTATCACACTATATACTATCACACACACACACCATATACTATCACACACACACACCACATAATACTACACACTATATACTATCACAAACACACACTATATAATATACACACCATATACTATCACACTATATACTATCACACACACACACACACACACTATATACTATCACACACACACACCATATAATACTATACACTATATACTATCACACTATATACTATCACACACACACACCATATAATACTACACACTATATACTATCACACTATATACTATCACACACACACACACACACACCATATACTATCACACACACACACCACATAATACTACACACTATATACTATCACAAACACACACTATATAATATACACACCATATACTATCACACTATATACTATCACAAACACACACTATATAATATACACACCATATACTATCACACTATATACTATCACACACACACACACACACACCATATACTATCACACACACACACTATATAATATACACACCATATACTATCACACTATATACTATCACACACACACACACACACACCATATACTATCACACACACACACTATATAATATACACACCATATACTATCACACCATATACTATCACACACACACACCACATAATACTACACACTATATACTATCACAAACACACACTATATAATATACACACCATATACTATCACACTATATACTATCACACACACACACCATATACTATCACACACACACACCACATAATACTACACACTATATACTATCACACACACACACCACATAATACTACACACTATATACTATCACAAACACACACTATATAATATACACACCATATACTATCACACTATATACTATCACACACACACACCATATACTATCACACACACACACCACATAATACTACACACTATATACTATCACAAACACACACTATATAATATACACACCATATACTATCACACTATATACTATCACACACACACACCATATACTATCACACACACACACCACATAATACTACACACTATATACTATCACACACACACACACACACACTATATACTATCACACACACACACCATATAATACTACACACTATATACTATCACACTATATACTATCACACACACACACACTATATAATAATACACACTATATACTATCACACACACACACTATATAATAATACACACTATATACTATCACACACACACCATATAATAATACACACCATATAATAATACACACTACATACTATCACACACACACACTATATAATAATACACACTACATACTATCACACACACACACCATATAATAATACACACCATATAATAATACACACTACATACTATCACACACACACACTATATAATAATACACACTATATACTATCACACACACACACCATATAATAATAATACACACTATATACTATCACACACACACACCATATAATAATACACACTACATACTATCACACACACACACCATATAATAATACACACTATATACTATCACACACACACACTATATACTATCATACACACACACCATATTATAATACACACTATATACTATCACACACACACACACTATATAATAATACACACCATATAATAATACACACTATATACTATCACACACACACACCATATTATAATACACACTATATACTATCACACACACACACCATATAATAATACACACCATATAATAATACACACTATATACTATCACACACACACACTATATACTATCACACACACACACCATATAATACTACACACTATATACTATCACACACACACACCATATAATATACACACTATATACTATCACACACACACACCATATAATAATACACACTATATACTATCACACCATATACTATCACACTATATACTATCACACCATATACTATCACACACACACCACATAATACTACACACTATATACTATCACAAACACACACTATATAATATACACACCATATACTATCACACTATATACTATCACACACACACACACACACACTATATACTATCACACACACCCACCATATAATAATACACACTATATACTATCACACTATATACTATCACACACACACACCATATAATACTACACACTATATACTATCACACTATATACTATCACACACACACACCATATAATAATAATACACACAATATACTATCACACACACACACTATATACTATCACACACACACACACACACACTATATACTATCACACACACACACCATATAATAATACACACTATATACTATCACACACACACACCATATAATAATACACACCATATAATAATACACACTACATACTATCACACACACACACTATATAATAATACACACTATATACTATTACACACACACACCATATAATAATACACAGCATATAATAATACACACTACATACTATCACACACACACACTATATAATAATACACACTACATACTATCACACACACACACCATATAATATACACACTATATACTATCACACACACACACCATATAATAATACACACTATATACTATCACACACACACACCATATAATAATACACACTACATACTATCACACACACACACCATATAATAATACACACTATATACTATCACACACACACCATATAATAATACACACTATATACTATCACACACACACACCATATAATAATACACACTATATACTATCACACACACACCATATAATAATACACACTATATACTATCACACACACACCATATAATAATACACACTATATACTATCACACACACACCATATAATAATACACACTATATACTATCACACACACACACTATATATAATAATACACACTATATACTATCACACACACACACCATATTATAATACACACTACATACTATCACACACACACCATATTATAATACACACTATATACTATCACACACACACACTATATAATAATACACACCATATACTATCACAAACACACACCATATAATAATACACACTATATACTATCACAAACACACACCATATAATAATACACACTATATACTATCACACACACACCATAGTATAATACACACACACACACATAACACACACCATATAATAATAGACACACACACCATATAATAATACACACACACCATATAATAATACACACACACACCATATAATAACACACACACACCATAAAATAATACACACACACCATATAATAATACAAACACACACACCATAAAATAACACACACACACACCATAAAATAACACACACACACACACACCATATAATAATAGACACACACACCATATAATAATACAAACACTATATAATAATACACACACACACCATATAATAATACACACACACACACCATATAATAATACACACACACACACCATATAATAACACATACACCCCATATAATAATACACACACACACCATACAATAATACACACACACACACTATATAATAATACACACACACCATATAATAATACACACACACACCATATAATAATACACACACACACTATATAATAATACACACACACCATATAATAATACACACACACACTATATAATAATACACACACACACACTATATAATAATACACACACACCATATAATAATACACACACACACACACACCATACAATAATACACACACACACACTATATAATAATACACACACACACTATATAATAATACACACACACCATATAACAATGCACACACACACACTATATAATAATACACACACACACCATATAATAATACACACACACACCATATAATAATACACACACACACTATATAATAATACACACACACACACTATATAATAATACACACACACCATATAATAATACACACACACACACACACCATACAATAATACACACACACACACTATATAATAATACACACACACACTATATAATAATACACACACACCATATAACAATACACACACACACACTATATAATAATACACACACACACTATATAATAATACACACACACCATATAACAATGCACACACACACACTATATGATAATACACACACACCATATAATAATACACACACACCATATAATAATACACACACACACTATATAATAATACACACACACTATATAATAATACACACACACCATATAATAATACACACACACACACCATATAATAATACACACACACACACACACCATATAATAATACACACACACCATATAATAATACACACACACTATATAATAATACACACACACACTATATAATAATACACACACACCATATAATAATACACACACACACACACACCATATAACAATACACACACACACACCATATAATAATACACACACACACCATATAATAATACACACACACACACACACCATATAATAATACACACACACCATATAATAATACACACACACCATATAATAATACACACACACCATATAATAATACACACACACCATATAATAATACACACACACACTATATAATAATACACACACACACTATATAATAATACACACACACACACAATATAGTAATACACACACACACACACACCATATAATAATACACACACACACACCATATAATAATACACACACACACACCATATAAAAATAACACACACACACCATGCAATAATACACACACACACCATATAATAATTCACACACACACTCATAATAATTCACACACACACAATATAATAATACACACACCATATAATAATACACACACACCATATAATAATTCACACACACACACTATATAATAATACACACACACACCATATAAAAATAACACACACACACCATGCAATAATACACACACACACTCATAATAATTCACACACACACCATAAAACAATACACACACACAATATAATAATACACACACCATATAGTAATACACACACACACCATATAGTAATACACACACACCATATAATAACACACACACCATATAGTAATACACACATACCATATAATAATACACACACACCATATAATAACACACACACCATATAGTAATACACACACCATATAGTAATACACACACACCATATAATAACACACACACCATATAGTAATACACACACACCATATAGTAATACACACACACACCATATAATAACACACACACCATATAGTAATACACACACACCATATAATAATACACACACACCATATAATAATACACACACACCATATAATAATACACCCACACTATATAATACTACACACACACACCATATAATAACACACACACACACCATATAATAACACACACACACTATATAATAATACACACAAACCGTATAATAATACACACACACCATATAATAATACACACACACCATATAATAATACACACACACACCATATAGTAATAAACACACACACCATATAATAGTACACACGCACCATATAATAGTACACACGCCATATAATAATACACACACCATATAATAATACACACACACCATATAATAATACACACACACCATATAATAATACACACACACACCTTATAATAATACACACACACACCATATAATAATACACACACACCATATAATAACACACACACCTTATAATAATACACACACCATATAATAACACACACACCATATAATAATACACACACACACACAGCGTGGTATAGTTAAGACTCCACATAGCTGCTACATTCCTAAGCCTTACTCACTATGTGCATTGAAACATCCCACATCTGAAAGTCTTTGTGTCAGATCCTTGTTCTCTTAAACACACACCCCTTTAATCTGAAATAGATCCGTTGCCAAATAAATAAGTAGCTCAAATGGATTATAAATGTGGGTTTATTATCAGATGTCTGTACAGTGCCGCAGTATTGCTCTGTAAGCCAGTTTAAAACCTTATAGAGATGGGCGAGAAACAAAAGACCATTCCATCTTCTCTTCCTCTCCAAACATCCTCAGCAAGTCATCCCTGTACCCTCCATCTCTTCTCCAAACATCCTCAGCAAGTCATCCCTGTACCCTCCATCTCTTCTCCAAACATCCCCAGCAAGTCATCCCTGTACCCTCCATCTCTTCTCCAAACATCCTCAGCAAGTCATCCCTGTACCCTCCATCTCTTCTCCAAACATCCCCAGCAAGTCATCCCTGTACCCTCCATCTCTTCTCCAAACATCCCCAGCAAGTCATCCCTGTGCCCTCCATCTCTTCTCCAAACATCCTCAGCAAGTCATCCCTGTACCCTCCATCTCTTCTCCTCCCTCCAAACGTCTTCAGCATTAATTTACCCTCCATCCCAATATCTCTTACTCATACCTTGATTTCCTGTGAGGACTGATTAACAGGGTATCTTCATATCTTTCACTCCCTCTCCATCTCTCCTTTTCTGTCTCTCTCTCTTTTATTAAGTCTCTCTCTCTCCCTATCTCTCAGGAGCTGCAGGGAACTAAATCACAAATAATTTCAATTCCTGCGTCCTATCCTTACCTCCCTAACACTTTATCTTCCGCTCTCCCTCCTTCTCCCCTTCCTGCTTCCTGCCTTATCTCCCTAACACGTTATCTTCCTCTTTCCTTCCTGCTCCCTCTATGTTTCTGCTCCCTGTATGTTTCTGCTCCCTGCATGTTTCTGCTCCCTCTATGTTTCTGCTCCCTGTATGTTTCTGCTCCCTGTATGTTTCTGCTCCCTCTATGTTTCTGCTCCCTGTATGTTTCTGCTCCCTGTATGTTTCTGCTCCCTGCATGTTTCTGCTCCCTGTATGTTTCTGCTCCCTGTATGTTTCTGCTCCCTGCATGTTTCTGCTCCCTCTATGTTTCTGCTCCCTGTATGTTTCTGCTCCCTGTATGTTTCTGCTCCCTCTATGTTTCTGCTCCCTGTATGTTTCTGCTCCCTGTATGTTTCTGCTCCCTCTATGTTTCTGCTCCCTCTATGTTTCTGCTCCCTCTTCTCACTCCTGCTTCTTCATTCTCTCTGGGCTGAGCCACTAGAGGGATTCTACAGAATATCTTCAACCAAGCACATGCACCCCATCAGTGGGGGCAGCATAATCCCCAGTTAAGGTTAACCTTCTCCGCCCTGTCCCTCCGCTCTTTCCCCACGCCCTGTCCCTCCATCCTGTCCCCCCGCCCTGTCCCTCCATCCTGTCCCCCCGCCCTGTCCCTCTATCCTGTCCCCCCGCCCTGTCCCTCCATCCTGTCCCCCCGCCCTGTCCCTCCATCCTGTCCCCCGCCCTGTCCCCATCCTGTCCCCCGCCTGTCCCTCCATCCTGTCCCCTCTCGCCTCTGTCCCACTGCACTGTCCCTCTTTCCGCTTCTGTCCCCCCCAGCCCTGTCCTCCCAGCTAGCCTGTCCCTTTCTGCTTCCTGTCTCTCGCTTCTGTTCCTTTCCATCCTGTTCTTTCGCCTTCTGTTCTCTTCATTCTCTGTTCCCTCTCGCTTTGTCTCTTCGCTTTGTCTCTCTATCTTGTCTCTTCGCTTTGTCTCTTTCCATTCTGTCTCTCGCTTCTGTCCCTCTCTATCTCTGTCTCTTTCGCTTTGTCTCTTTCCATCCTGTCTCTTTCGCTTGTCCCTTTCCGCTTGTTCTCTCGCTTGTCTCTCTATCTGTCCCTCTCGCTTGTTCTTTCCATCCTGTCTCTCTCGCTTCTGTCTCTTTATCCTGTCCCCCGCCCTGTCCCTCCGCCCTGTCCCCCGCCCTGTCCCCATCCTGTCCCCCTCGCCTGTCCCTCCATCCTGTCCCCCGCCCTGTCCCTCTATCCTGTCCCCCGCCCTGTCCCTCTATCCTGTCCCCCGCCCTGTCCCTCCATCCTGTCCCCCGCCCTGTCCCCCATCCTGTCCCCCGCCCTGTCCCCCCGCCCTGTCCCCCGCCCTGTCCCTCCACCCTGTCCCCCACCCTGTCCGGCCACCCTGTCCCCACACCCTGTACCCCGCCCTATCCCCAGGGTCGAAACTACATACTGCACAGTCATTTTCTTTTCACATTTGAAATACACTACTCTGGACGGTTCTGACTTAGAATATGTGGACAACTACAAATACCTAGGTGTCTGGTTAGACTGTAAACTCTCCTTCCAGACTCACATTAAGCATCTCCAATCCAAAATTAAATCTAGAATCGGCTTCCTATTTCGCAACAAAGCATCCTCCACTCACGCTGCCAAACATACCCTTGAAAAACTGACTATCCTACCAATCCTCGACTTCGGCAATGTCATTTACAAAATAGCCTCCACCACTCTACTCAGCAAACTGGATGCAGTCTATCACAGTGCCATCCGTTTTGTCACCAAAGCTCCATATACCACCCACCACTGCGACCTGTATGCTCTAGTCGGCTGGCTAGAGTGGGTCTGGCGACAAATATGTCGCCAGACCCACTGGCTCCAGGTCATCTATAAGTCTTTGCTAGGTAAAGCCCCGCCTTATCTCAGCTCACTGGTCACCATAGCAACACCCACCCGTAGCACGCGCTCCAGCAGGTATATTTCACTGGTCATTCCCAAAGCCAATTCCTCCTTTGGCCGCCTTTCCTTCCAGTTCTCTGCTGCCAGTGACTGGAACGAATTGCAAAAATCACTGAAGCTGGAGACTTATATCTCCCTCACTAACTTTAAACATCAGCTATCTGAGCAGCTAACCGATCGCAGCAGATGTACATAGTCCATCTGTAAATAGCCCACCCAATCTACCTACCTCATCCCCATACTGTTTTTATTTACTTTTCTGCTCTTTTCCACACCAGTATTTCTACTTGCACATCATCATCTGCTCATCTATCACTCCAGTGTTAATTTGCTAAATTGTAATTACTTCGCTACTATGGCCTATTTATTGCCTTGCCTCCTCACGCCATTTTCACACACTGTATATAAACTTTATTTTTTTCTATTGTGTTGTTGACTGTACACTTGTTTATTCCATGTGTAACTTGACCGGGGCAGCTCTAGCAGGGCATACATTGGACGAACTGACTAGTTGGAAATGTGGCATCCTATGACGGTGCCACGTTGAAAGTCACTGAGCTCTTCAATAAGGCCATTCTACTGCCAATGTTTGACTATGGAGATTGCAAGGATGTGTGTTCAATTTTATACACCTGTCAGTATCGGGTGTGGCTGAAATAGCCGAATCCACTAATTTGAAGTGGTGTCCACATACCTTTGTATATATAGTGCATATACTGTATTTTGTAGACAAAAAAGATCCCACCATGTAGAATGAACAATTTATCTGTCTGCATTTTTACAATTGTAGCAAAACGTCGTGTATCCATCACAGCTGTGGTGATTTTTATTAATATATATATATAAGATTTGACTTGACTTTAATTGTGGTTTATGTCACCATTGAACTGCATGACACCTAAAAATTGATTAAAACTACCACCACTGAATGCTATATGCTAGCTATGCTACCTGCTTATACAAACAGGGGTTAGCATTTAGCAGACATTTTTTCTAATCATGAAAAGGACAACTAGTATTATACAGCTGAAACAGCCAAATATATCAAAAAACAATTTTAGTAAGAACATGTTTGGCCTGTTAGAATACATAAATCATAACAGAGTTTACAAATATACACTTTGTTAGAACAATGACGGTCTTTCCCCCATGCCTTACATTAACCTCTTCACTACATGTATTCTGGATGCCCCAAATAGACGTTTCTCTACAACTTGACACCACAACCAGACTGTATCGAACCCGATCAATAACATGAACCTAACATTGTTCCTAACTATTCCTAACACTAACCCAATATTGTTCCTAACTAATCATTCCTAACACTAACCTAACATTGTTCTTAACTAATCATTCCTAACACTAACCCAACATTGTTCCTAACTAATCATTCCTAACACTAACCTAACACTGTTCCTAACTAATAATTCCTAACACTGTTCATTTCTAATCATTCCTAACACTAACCCAACATTGTTCCTAACTAATCATTCCTAACACTAACTGAACATTGATCCTAACTAATCATTCCTAACACTAACCTAACATTGGTCCTAACTAATCATTCCTAACACTAACCCAACATTGTTCCTAACTAATCATTCCTAACAATAACTAAACATTGATCCTAGCTAATCATTCCTAACACTAACCTAACATTGTTCTTAACTAATCATTCCTAACACTAACCTAACATTGTTCCTAACTAATCATTCCTAACACTGGTCCTAACTAATCATTCCTAACACTAACCTAACACTGTTCCTGACTAATCATTCCTAACACTAACCTAACATTGTTCTTAACTAATCATTCCTAACACTGGTCCTAACTAATCATTCCTAACACTAACCCAACACTGTTCCTAACTAATCATTCTTAACACTAACCTAACATTGTTCATAACTATTCATTCCTAACATTAACCAAACATTGGTCCTAACTAATCATTCCTAACACTAACCTAACATTGTTCCTAACGAATTATTCCTAACACTAACCTAAGACTGTTCCTAACTAATCATTCCTAACACTGTTCCTAACTAATCATTCCTAACACTAACCTAACACTGTTCCTGACTAATCATTCCTAACACTAACCTAACATTGTTCTTAACTAATCATTCCTAACACTGTTCCTAACTAATCATTCATAATTCTAACCCAACATTGTTCCTAACTAATCATTCCTAACACTAACCCAACATTGTTCCTAACTAATCATTCCTAACACTAACCCAACATTGTTCCTAACTAATCATTCCTAACACTAACCTAACATTGTTCCTAACTAATCATTCCTAACACTAACCCAACATTGTTCTTAACTAATCTCTCCTAACACTGTTCCTAACTAATCATTCCTAACACTAACCCAACATTGTTCTTAACTAATCTTTCCAAACACTGTTCCTAACTAATCATTCCTTACACTAACCCAACATTGTTCCTAACTAATCATTCCTAACACTAACCTAACACTGTTCCTAACTAATAATTCCTAACACTAACCCAACATTGTTCTTAACTAATCTCTCCTAACACTGTTCCTAACTAATCATTCCTAACACTAACCCAACATTGTTCCTAACTAATCATTCCTAACACTAACCTAACACTGTTCCTAACTAATAATTCCTAACACTAACCCAACATTGTTCCTAACTAATCATTCCTAACACTAACCTAACATTGTTCATAACTAATCATTCCTAACACTAACCTAACATTGTTCATAACTAATCATTCCTAACATTGTTCCTAACTAATCATTCCTAACACTAACCCAACATTGTTCCTAACTAATCATTCCTAACACTAACCTAACGTTGTTCCTAACTAATCATTCCTAACACTGTTCCTAACTAATCATTCCTAACACTAACCCAACATTGTTCCTAACTAATCATTCCTAACACTATCCCAACATTGTTCCTAACTAATCATTCCTAACACTGTTCCTAACTAATTCTTCCTAACTGGACTCCAACATAATGGTTCCTGAAAGTAACGTAACTCTGGACTCTCCAACCAGACACCATCGACCAAATTATTGGTTTAGTAATGATTCCCTCTCTGATTCAATGACTTGGTTTAGTAATGATTCCCTCTCTGATTCAATGAGTTGGTTTAGTAATGATTCCCTCTCTGATTCAATGACTTGGTTTAGTAATGATTCCCTCTCTGATTCAATGAGTTGGTTTAGTAATGATTCCCTCTCTGATTCAATGACTTGGTTTAGTAATGATTCCCTCTCTGATTCAATGACTTGGTTTAGTAATGATTCCCCCTCTGATTCAATGACTTGGTTTAGTAATGATTCCCCCTCTCACTGAGTTGATTTAGTAATGATTCCCCCTCTGATTCAATGACTTGGTTTAGTGATGATTCCGCCTCTGATTCAATGAGTTGGTTTAGTAATGATTTCCCCTCTCACTGAGTTGGTTTAGTAATGATTCCCCTTTTCTGATTCACTGAGTTGGTTTAGTGATGATTCCTCTGATGAGCTTCAGTCTCTGCTAGCCCTATCTTCTGTCTTGTTACATGTCAGATTCAACTCAGCTATTCTGTTGATATACTACAGTACACACTGATGGCTTTACATAAGTAGTAGTAGTAGCAGGTGATAGTTTTAGTAGTGGTGGTAGTAGTGTAATGGTAGTAGTGGTTGAGGAAACGTTATTGGTATTATTGTTATTATTGGTGGTAGGTGGTATTAGTGGTGGGTAATGGTGGTAGTAGTAGTAGTGGTAGGAAACATTAATGTTGTTGGTGGTGGTATTGGTATTATGGTGGTAGTAGTGGTAGAGTAGTATTGGTAGTAGTAGTAGTAGTAGTGTGGTAGCAACGGTATCCCGGTAGTAGTAATTATGGGTGGTAGTAGTATTGAGTAGTAGGTGGCAACATTATCAGTATGTAGTAGTATCGGTAGTAGTAGTATCAATCGTCAGTGGTAGTGGTAGTAGTGGTGATGTAATAATGGTGGTATCCGTAGTAGTGAGATCGGTGGTAATGGTATTGGCCGGTGGTAGTATTGGTTGGTGGTATTGATGGTACTATGGTGTTGTTATTATTATTGTTATTTAGTAGTGAGTAATTTAGTTAGTTGGTATTAATTAGTGGTATTTGGTGGTAGTGAGTAGTTAGTGTTATTGATTAGTGGTGATGTTGAGTGGGTGGTAGCGGTGGTATAGTGGTGGTGATGGTGGTGGTGTAAAGAGTGGTGGTAGTGGTGGTGGTGGTGGTAGTGACAGGTGGTGTCCTGGTGGTGGTGGGATCGGTGGTATTGGTGGTGTATTATTGATTATTATTATTGTTATTAATTATTATTGTTATTGTTGGTGATTGGTGGTGGTGGTGGTAGTCAGTGGTGGTGGTAGTGGTGGTGGCCCAGTGGGAGTGGCGGTGGAGGTGGCGGTGGTAAATGGTGGTGGCGATGGTGGTGGTGGTGGTGGTGGTGGTGGTGGTAGAGTGATTGTTGGTGATGGTGGTGGTGGTGTCAGTGGTGGTGGTAGTGGTGGTGGTGGTGGTAATGATGGTGTTGGTGTTGGTGGTGGTGGTAATGTGGTAGGTATCCGCATTGGTAGTGACCGTGTTGGTAGTTAGTGGTAGTAGTGTAGTGGTAATTGGTGTATTATTGTGGTAGTATTGTGGTGTGTGGTGGTGGTATTGGTGGTGGTGTCAGTGTGGTATCAATGGTGGTGGTGGTGGTAGTGGTGGTGAATGAGTGGTAGTGGTAGGTGGTATTAGTGGTAGTGGTGGCAGTGGGGAGTAAGTGGCGGTGGAGCGTGGAGCGTTGGCGGTGGTAGTGGTAGTGGTAGTGGTGAAGTAGTGTTGGTGGTAATTGGTCAGCTGATAGTGTGGTTCGATGAAGTGGGTAATCCAATGGTGGTAGTGGTGAGTGGTAGTGGTGGTGGTCATCAGTGGTGGTGGTAGTGAGCGGTAGTGGTGGTGGTAGTATTGGTAGTGGTAGTAGTAGTGGTAGTGAGTGTTATTAGTTAGTGGTGGTGGTGGTGGTGTTGATGGTGGTCAATCGGTGGAGTGGTATCAATGGTGGTAGATGATGGTAGTCAGTGGTGGTGGTGTCAGGTGGTGAAGTGAGTGGTAGTGAGTGGTGTCAGTGGTAGTGGTAGTGGTAGTGGTCGGTAATCACGTGGTGGTCGGTAGTGGTGGTAGTTGGTGGTGGTGGCGGTGGTATTAATTGGTGAGTAGTAATGGTGGTAATTGTTGAGTGGTCGTGGTGTCAGTGGTGGTGGTGGTGAATTGGTGGTGGTGGTGGTGGTGGTTGGTTGGTGGTGGTGGTGTTAGTGGTGTTGGTGGTAAATCGGTTAGAGTGGTGTCAGTGGTGGTAGTGGTGATGGTGAGTGGTGGTGGTGGTAAGGGTGTCGAGTGGTGTTGGTGGTGATGGTGGTGGTGGTGGTGGTGGTAGTGGTGAGTGAGTGGTATTCGGTTGGTGGTGGTTAATTGATTATCGGTGGTATTGGTGGTGGTAATTGGTGGTGGTATCAGTCAATGGTGGTGGTGGTAATTGGTGGTAAGTGGTGGTGGTAAGTGTGGTAGTGGTGTGTTGTTGATTATTATTAATTGTGGTATTGGTAGTTGGTGGTGGGTAATCGGTGTTTTGTGGTGGTGGTATTGGTGGTGGTGGTTATCAGTAGTGGTGGTGGTAATGGTGGTGGTGGTGGTGGTGGTAGTAAGGTGGCGGTGGTGGTGGTGGTGGTAGTGGTGGTGGTGGTGGTGGTGGTGAACATCGGTGGTGGTAGTAGTGAGTGGTGTCGGCGTGGTGGTAGTGGTAGTGGTGGTGGTGGTGGTAGTGGTGGTGGTATTAGTCAATTGTTAGTATCGGTGAGTGGTGGTAGGTGGTAGTGGTGAAGTAGTAGTAGTGGCATTCAGTGGCGTTGGTATTGTAGTGGTGGTGGTGGTGGTGGTGGTGGTGGTGTGTGAGTAGTGAATGAGTAGTGGTAGTGTCAATTGGTAGTGGTGGTGGTATAGTGGTAGTGGTGGTGGTGGTGGTGATTGGTGGTGGTGGTGTCGGTGGAGTGGTATCAGTGGTGGTGAGTATTAGTGGTGAGTGGTAGTATTGGTGGTGGTAAGGTGTCGGTAGTATTGGTGAGTGTTAGTGAGTGGTGTTGGTGGTAGTGGTGATAGTATTAGTGGTGGTAGTTAGTAGTGGTATTGTTATTGGTAATTAGTTGGTGATTATGCGTATTATTGGTAGTGGTAGTGTTAGTAGTGGTAGTGGTGTCCAGTTGGTAGTAGTGGTCAGTAGTGGTGGTGGTAGTAATTGGTAATTGGTGGGTGTGTCAATTATTGTTATTGAAGTAGTGAGTAGTAGTGTTATGTGTGGTAGTAGTGGTATCCCGGTGGTGGTAGTGGTAGTGGTAGTGGTGGTAGTAGTGGTAGTGGTAGTAGTGGTAGTAGTATTGAGTAGTATTAGTATTGGTAGTGGTTTTATTGGTGGTGAAGTAGTGGTAGTAGTAGTGGTAAGTTGGTGGTGAGTAGTTGTGAGTAGTATTATTATTATTATTAGTAGTAGTAGTAAGTAGTATCAGTAGTAGTAGTATAAGTAGTATTAGTAGTAGCAGTAGCAGTAGTAGTATGTAGTAGATGTTATTGCTTGCACTGTAGACTGAATTGCTTTTGAACATAGATGCCTTCTGTCTGTTCTTTAGGGCTTGATGACTATCATGATGACTGTCATGTGCTAATAGTAGCCACATGGACTCAGAGGGTTTTCAGAAAAATACTTCATGATCTGTTCCATATGGGAAAGAGATGAGATCATCTATGGACAGGACAATACAGGACAGGTTTACTGCTCCATAAGGGAAAGAGATGAGATCATCTATGGAAAGGACAACACAGGACAGGTTGGGGTTTTATAAAGCTACTGTCTGTCTGTCTGTCTGTCTGTCTGTAGACAGTTTCGGAGTGTGAGGCTGAGAGACTGCTGAACACTTAAAATGGACTGACCACCTGCTCTGATTCTAACCCTAACAGGACTGACCACCTGCTCTGATACTGACCACCTGCTCTAATTCTAACCCTAACTGGACTGACCATCTGCTCTGATTCTAACCCTAACAGGACTGACCACCTGCTCTGATTCTAACCCTAACAAGACTGACCACCTGCTCTGATTCTAACCCTACTGACCACCTGCTCTGATTCTAACCCTAACATGACTGACCACCTGCTCTAATTCTAACCCTAACAGGACTGACCATCTGCTCTGATTCTAACCCTAACAGGACTGACCACCTGCTCTGATTCTAACCCTAACCCTACTGACCACCTGCTCGGATTCTAACCCTAACAGGACTGACCACCTGCTCTAATTCTAACCCTAACAGGACTGACCATCTGCTCTGATTCTAACCCTAACAGGACTGACCACCTGCTCTGATTCTAACCCTAACAAGACTGACCACCTGCTCTGATTCTAACCCTACTGACCACCTGCTCTGATTCTAACCCTAACAGGACTGACCACCTGCTCTAATTCTAACCCTAACAGGACTGACCATCTGCTCTGATTCTAACCCTAACAGGACTGACCACCTGCTCTAATTCTAACCCTAACAGGACTGACCATCTGCTCTGATTCTAACTCTAACAGGACTGACCACCTGCTCTGATTCTAACCCTAACAGGACTGACCACCTGCTCTAATTCTAACCCTAACAGGACTGACCATCTGCTCTGATTCTAACCCTAACAGGACTGACCACCTGCTCTGATTCTAACCCTAACCCTAGGACTGACCTGCTCTGATTCTAACCCTAACAGGACTGACCACCTGCTCTAATTCTAACCCTAACAGGACTGACCATCTGCTCTGATTCTAACCTAACAGGACTGACCACCTGCTCTGATTCTAACCCTAACAAGACTGACCACCTGCTCTGATTCTAACCCTACTGATCACCTGCTCTGATTCTAACCCTAACAGGACTGACCACCTGCTCTAATTCTAACCCTAACAGGACTGACCATCTGCTCTGATTCTAACCCTAACAGGACTGACCACCTGCTCTGATTCTAACCCTAACAAGACTGACCACCTGCTCTGATTCTAACCCTACTGACCACCTGCTCTGATTCTAACCTAACAGGACTGACCACCTGCTCTAATTCTAACCCTAACAGGACTGACCACCTGCTCTAATTCTAACCCTAACAGGACTGACCATCTGCTCTGATTCTAACCCTAACAGGACTGACCACCTGCTCTGATTCTAACCCTAACAGGACTGACCACCTGCTCTGATTCTAAACCTACTGACCACCTGCTCTGATTCTAACCCTAACAGGACTGACCACCTGCTCTAATTCTAACCCTAACAGGACTGACCACCTGCTCTAATTCTAACCCTAACAGGACTGACCATCTGCTCTGATTCTAACCCTAACAGGACTGACCACCTGCTCTGATTCTAACCCTAACAGGACTGACCACCTGCTCTGATTCTAACCCTAACAGGACTGACCACCTGCTCTAATTCTAACCCTAACAGGACTGACAACCTGCTCTGATTCTAACCCTAACAGGACTGACCACCTGCTCTGATTCTAACCCTAACAGGACTGACCACCTGCTCTGATTCTAACCCTAACAGGACTGACCACCTGCTCTGATTCTAACCATAACAGGACTGACCAACTGCTCTGATTCTAACCCTAACAGGACTGACCACCTGCTCTGATTCTAGCCCTAACAGGACTGACCACCTGCTCTAATTCTAACCCTAACAGGACTGACCATCTGCTCTGATTCTAACCCTAACAGGACTGACCACCTGCTCTGATTCTAACCCTAACAGGACTGACCACCTGCTCTGATTCTAACAGGACTGACCACCTGCTCTAATTCTAACCCTAACAGGACTGACCATCTGCTCTGATTCTAACCCTAACAGGACTGACCATCTGCTCTGATTCTAACCCTAACCCTACTGACCACCTGCTCTGATTCTAACCCTAACAGGACTGACCACATGCTCTAATTCTAACCCTAACAGGACTGACCATCTGCTCTGATTCTAACCCTAACAGGACTGACCACCTGCTCTGATTCTAACCCTAACAAGACTGACCACCTGCTCTGATTCTAACCCTACTGACCACCTGCTCTGATTCTAACCCTAACAGGACTGACCACCTGCTCTAATTCTAACCCTAACAGGACTGACCATCTGCTCTGATTCTAACCCTAACAGGACTGACCACCTGCTCTAATTCTAACCCTAACAGGACTGTCCATCTGCTCTGATTCTAACTCTAACAGGACTGACCACCTGCTCTGATTGTAACCCTAACCCTACTGACCACCTGCTCTGATTCTAACCCTAACAGGACTGACCACCTGCTCTAATTCTAACCCTAACAGGACTGACCATCTGCTCTGATTCTAACCCTAACAGGACTGACCACCTGCTCTGATTCTAACCCTAAAAAGACTGACCACCTGCTCTGATTCTAAACCTACTGACCACCTGCTCTGATTCTAACCCTAACCCTACTGACCACCTGCTCTGATTCTAACCCTAACAGGACTGACCACCTGCTCTAATTCTAACCCTAACAGGACTGACCATCTGCTCTTATTCTAACCCTAACAGGACTGACCACCTTCTCTGATTCTAACCCTAACAGGACTGACCACCTGCTCTGATTCTAACCATAACAGGACTGACCACCTGCTCTGATTCTAACCCTAACAGGACTGACCACCTGCTCTGATTCTAGCCCTAACAGGACTGACCACCTGCTCTAATTCTAACCCTAACAGGACTGACCATCTGCTCTGATTCTAACCCTAACAGGACTGACCACCTGCTCTGATTCTAACCCTAACAAGACTGACCACCTGCTCTGATTCTAACCCTACTGACCACCTGCTCTAATTCTAACCCTAACAGGACTGACCACCTGCTCTGATTCTAACCCTAACAGGACTGACCACCTGCTCTAATTCTAACCCTAACAGGACTGACCACCTGCTCTGATTCTAACCCTAACAGGACTGACCACCTGCTCTGATTCTAACCATAACAGAACTGACCACCTGCTCTGATTCTAACCCTAACAGGACTGACCACCTGCTCTGATTCTAGCCCTAACAGGACTGACCACCTGCTCTAATTCTAACCTTAACAGGACTGACCATCTGCTCTGATTCTAACCCTAACAGGACTGACCACCTGCTCTTATTCTAACCCTAACAAGACTGACCACCTGCTCTGATTCTAACCCTACTGACCACCTGCTCTGATTCCAACCCTAACAGGACTGACAACCTGCTCTAATTCTAACCCTAACAGGACTGACCACCTGCTCTAATTCTAACCCTAACAGGACTGACCATCTGCTCTGATTCTAACCCTAACAGGACTGACCACCTGCTCTGATTCTAACCTAACAGGACTGACCACCTGCTCTGATTCTAACCCTAACAGGACTGACCACCTGCTCTAATTCTAACCCTAACAGGACTGACCACCTGCTCTGATTCTAACCCTAACAGGACTGACAACCTTTTCTGATTCTAACCCTAACAGGACTGACCACCTGCTCTGATTCTAACCCTACTGACCACCTGCTCTGATTCTAACCATATTGACCGTCTGCTCTGATTCTAACCCTAACAGGACTGACCACGTGCTCTGATTCTAACCCTAACAGGACTGACCACCTGCTCTGATTCTAACCCTAACAGGACTGACCACCTGCTCTGATTCTAACCCTAACAGGACTGACCACCTGCTCTGATTCTAACCCTAACAGGAATGACCACCTTTTCTGATTCTAACCCTAACAGGACTGACCATCTGCTCTGATTCTAACCCTAACAGGACTGACCACATTTTCTGATTCTAACCCTAACAGGACTGACCATCTGCTCTGATTCTAACCCTAACAGGACTGACCCCCTGCTCTGATTCTAACCCTAACAGGACTGACCATCTGCTCTGATTCTAACTCTAACAGGACTGACCACCTGCTCTGATTCTAACCCTAACAGGACTGACCACCTGCTCTAATTCTAACCCTAACAGGACTGACCATCTGCTCTGATTCTAACCCTAACAGGACTGACCACCTGCTCTGATTCTAACCCTAACCCTACTGACCACCTGCTCTGATTCTAACCCTAACAGGACTGACCACCTGCTCTAATTCTAACCCTAACAGGACTGACCATCTGCTCTGATTCTAACCCTAACAGGACTGACCACCTGCTCTGATTCTAACCCTAACAAGACTGACCACCTGCTCTGATTCTAACCCTACTGATCACCTGCTCTGATTCTAACCTAACAGGACTGACCACCTGCTCTAATTCTAACCCTAACAGGACTGACCATCTGCTCTGATTCTAACCCTAACAGGACTGACCACCTGCTCTGATTCTAACCCTAACAAGACTGACCACCTGCTCTGATTCTAACCCTACTGACCACCTGCTCTGATTCTAACCCTAACAGGACTGACCACCTGCTCTAATTCTAACCCTAACAGGACTGACCACCTGCTCTAATTCTAACCTAACAGGTCTGACCATCTGCTCTGATTCTAACCCTAACAGGACTGACCACCTGCTCTGATTCTAACCCTAACAGGACTGACCACCTGCTCTGATTCTAAACCTACTGACCACCTGCTCTGATTCTAACCCTAACAGGACTGACCACCTGCTCTAATTCTAACCCTAACAGGACTGACCACCTGCTCTAATTCTAACCCCTAACAGGACTGACCATCTGCTCTGATTCTAACCCTAACAGGACTGACCACCTGCTCTGATTCTAACCCTAACAGGACTGACCACCTGCTCTGATTCTAACCCTAACAGGACTGACCACCTGCTCTGATTCTAACCCTAACAGGACTGACCACCTGCTCTGATTCTAACCATAACAGGACTGACCAACTGCTCTGATTCTAACCCTAACAGGACTGACCACCTGCTCTGATTCTAGCCCTAACAGGACTGACCACCTGCTCTAATTCTAACCCTAACAGGACTGACCATCTGCTCTGATTCTAACCCTAACAGGACTGACCATCTGCTCTGATTCTAACCCTAACAGGACTGACCACCTGCTCTGATTCTAACCCTAACCCTACTGACCACCTGCTCTGATTCTAACCCTAACAGGACTGACCACCTGCTCTAATTCTAACCCTAACAGGACTGACCATCTGCTCTGATTCTAACCCTAACAGGACTGACCACCTGCTCTGATTCTAACCCTAACAAGACTGACCACCTGCTCTGATTCTAACCCTACTGATCACCTGCTCTGATTCTAACCCTAACAGGACTGACCACCTGCTCTAATTCTAACCCTAACAGGACTGACCATCTGCTCTGATTCTAACCCTAACAGGACTGACCACCTGCTCTGATTCTAACCCTAACAAGACTGACCACCTGCTCTGATTCTAACCCTACTGACCACCTGCTCTGATTCTAACCCTAACAGGACTGACCACCTGCTCTAATTCTAACCCTAACAGGACTGACCACCTGCTCTAATTCTAACCCTAACAGGACTGACCATCTGCTCTGATTCTAACCCTAACAGGACTGACCACCTGCTCTGATTCTAACCTAACAGGACTGACCACCTGCTCTGATTCTAAACCTACTGACCACCTGCTCTGATTCTAACCCTAACAGGACTGACCACCTGCTCTAATTCTAACCCTAACAGGACTGACCACCTGCTCTAATTCTAACCCTAACAGGACTGACCATCTGCTCTGATTCTAACCCTAACAGGACTGACCACCTGCTCTGATTCTAACCCTAACAGGACTGACCACCTGCTCTGATTCTAACCCTAACAGGACTGACCACCTGCTCTGATTCTAACCCTAACAGGACTGACCACCTGCTCTGATTCTAACCCTAACAGGACTGACCACCTGCTCTGATTCTAGCCCTAACAGGACTGACCACCTGCTCTAATTCTAACCCTAACAGGACTGACCATCTGCTCTGATTCTAACCCTAACAGGACTGACCACCTGCTCTGATTCTAACCCTAACCCTACTGACCACCTGCTCTGATTCTAACCCTAACAGGACTGACCACATGCTCTAATTCTAACCCTAACAGGACTGACCATCTGCTCTGATTCTAACCCTAACAGGACTGACCACCTGCTCTGATTCTAACCCTAACAAGACTGACCACCTGCTCTGATTCTAACCCTACTGACCACCTGCTCTGATTCTAACCCTAACAGGACTGACCACCTGCTCTAATTCTAACCCTAACAGGACTGACCATCTGCTCTGATTCTAACCCTAACAGGACTGACCACCTGCTCTAATTCTAACCCTAACAGGACTGACCATCTGCTCTGATTCTAACCCTAACAGGACTGACCACCTGCTCTAATTCTAACCCTAACAGGACTGACCATCTGCTCTGATTCTAACCCTAACAGGACTGACCACCTGCTCTGATTCTAAACCTACTGACCACCTGCTCTGATTCTAACCCTAACAGGACTGACCACCTGCTCTAATTCTAACCCTAACAGGACTGACCACCTGCTCTAATTCTAACCCTAACAGGACTGACCATCTGCTCTGATTCTAACCTAACAGGACTGACCACCTGCTCTGATTCTAACCCTAACAGGACTGACCACCTGCTCTGATTCTAACCCTAACAGGACTGACCACCTGCTCTAATTCTAACCCTAACAGGACTGACCACCTGCTCTGATTCTAACCCTAACAGGACTGACCACCTGCTCTGATTCTAACCCTAACAGGACTGACCACCTGCTCTGATTCTAACCCTAACAGGACTGACCACCTGCTCTGATTCTAACCATAACAGGACTGACCAACTGCTCTGATTCTAACCCTAACAGGACTGACCACCTGCTCTGATTCTAGCCCTAACAGGACTGACCACCTGCTCTAATTCTAACCCTAACAGGACTGACCATCTGCTCTGATTCTAACCCTAACAGGACTGACCACCTGCTCTGATTCTAACCCTAACAGGACTGACCACCTGCTCTGATTCTAGCCCTAACAGGACTGACCACCTGCTCTAATTCTAACCCTAACAGGACTGACCATCTGCTCTGATTCTAACCTAACAGGACTGACCACCTGCTCTGATTCTAACCCTAACCCTACTGACCACCTGCTCTGATTCTAACCCTAACAGGACTGACCACATGCTCTAATTCTAACCCTAACAGGACTGACCATCTGCTCTGATTCTAACCCTAACAGGACTGACCACCTGCTCTGATTCTAACCCTAACAAGACTGACCACCTGCTCTGATTCTAACCCTACTGACCACCTGCTCTGATTCTAACCCTAACAGGACTGACCACCTGCTCTGATTCTAGCCCTAACAGGACTGACCACCTGCTCTAATTCTAAACCTAACAGGACTGACCATCTGCTCTGATTCTAACCCTAACAGGACTGACCATCTGCTCTGATTCTAACCCTAACCCTACTGACCACCTGCTCTGATTCTAACCCTAACAGGACTGACCACATGCTCTAATTCTAACCCTAACAGGACTGACCACCTGCTCTGATTCTAACCCTAACAGGACTGACCACCTGCTCTGATTCTAACCCTAACAAGACTGACCACCTGCTCTGATTCTAACCCTAAAAAGACTGACCACCTGCTCTGATTCTAAACCTACTGACCACCTGCTCTGATTCTAACCCTAACCCTACTGACCACCTGCTCTGATTCTAACCCTAACAGGACTGACCACCTGCTCTAATTCTAACCCTAACAGGACTGACCATCTGCTCTGATTCTAACCCTAACAGGACTGACCACCTGCTCTGATCTCCTAACCCCTAACAGGACTGACCACCTGCTCTGATTCTAACCATAACAGGACTGACCACCTGCTCTGATTCTAACCTAACAGGACTGACCACCTGCTCTGATTCTAGCCCTAACAGGACTGACCACCTGCTCTAATTCTAACCCTAACAGGACTGACCATCTGCTCTGATTCTAACCCTAACAGGACTGACCACCTGCTCTGATTCTAACCCTAACAAGACTGACCACCTGCTCTGATTCTAACCCTACTGACCACCTGCTCTAATTCTAACCCTAACAGGACTGACCACCTGCTCTGATTCTAACCCTAACAGGACTGACCACCTGCTCTAATTCTAACCCTAACAGGACTGACCACCTGCTCTGATTCTAACCCTAACAGGACTGACCACCTGCTCTGATTCTAACCATAACAGGACTGACCACCTGCTCTGATTCTAACCCTAACAGGACTGACCACCTGCTCTGATTCTAGCCCTAACAGGACTGACCACCTGCTCTAATTCTAACCTTAACAGGACTGACCATCTGCTCTGATTCTAACCCTAACAGGACTGACCACCTGCTCTTATTCTAACCCTAACAAGACTGACCACCTGCTCTGATTCTAACCCTACTGACCACCTGCTCTGATTCCAACCCTAACAGGACTGACAACCTGCTCTAATTCTAACCCTAACAGGACTGACCACCTGCTCTAATTCTAACCCTAACAGGACTGACCATCTGCTCTGATTCTAACCCTAACAGGACTGACCACCTGCTCTGATTCTAACCCTAACAGGACTGACCACCTGCTCTGATTCTAACCCTAACAGGACTGACCACCTGCTCTAATTCTAACCCTAACAGGACTGACCACCTGCTCTGATTCTAACCCTAACAGGACTGACAACCTTTTCTGATTCTAACCCTAACAGGACTGACCACCTGCTCTGATTCTAACCCTACTGACCACCTGCTCTGATTCTAACCATATTGACCGTCTGCTCTGATTCTAACCCTAACAGGACTGACCACGTGCTCTGATTCTAACCCTAACAGGACTGACCACCTGCTCTGATTCTAACCCTAACAGGACTGACCACCTGCTCTGATTCTAACCCTAACAGGACTGACCACCTGCTCTGATTCTAACCCTAACAGGACTGACCACCTGCTCTAATTCTAACCCTAACAGGACTGACCACCTGCTCTGATTCTAACCCTAACAGGACTGACCACCTTTTCTGATTCTAACCCTAACAGGACTGACCACCTGCTCTGATTCTAACCCTACTGACCACCTGCTCTTATTCTAACCATATTGACCATCTGCTCTGATTCTAACCCTAACAGGACTGACCACGTGCTCTGATTCTAACCCTAACAGGACTGACCACCTGCTCTGATTCTAACCCTAACAGGACTGACCACCTGCTCTGATTCTAACCCTAACAGGACTGACCACCTGCTCTGATTCTAACCCTAACAGGAATGACCACCTTTTCTGATTCTAACCCTAACAGGACTGACCATCTGCTCTGATTCTTACCCTAACAGGACTGACCACCTGCTCTGATCCTAACCCTAACAGGACTGACCACCTATTCTGATTCTAACCCTAACAGGACTGACCGCCTGCTCTGATTCTAACCCTAACAGGACTGACCAACTGCTCTGATTCTAACCCTAACAGGACGGACCACCTGCTCTGATTCTAACCCTAACAGGACTGACCACCTGCTCTGATTCTAACCCTAACAGGACTGACCACCTGCTCTAATTCTAACCCTAACAGGACTGACCATCTGCTCTGATTCTAACCCTAACAGGACTGACCACCTGCTCTGATTCTAACCCTAACAGGACTGACCACCTGCTCTGATTCTAACCCTACTGACCACCTGCTCTGATTCTAACCATACTGGCCATCTGCTCTGATTCTAACCCTAACAGGACTGACCACCTGCTCTGATTCTAACCCTAACAGGACTGACCACCTGCTCTGATTCTAACCATAACAGGACTGACCACCTGCTCTGATTCTAACCCTAACAGGACTGACCACCTGCTCTGATTCTAACCCTAACAGGACTGACCACCTGCTCTGATTCTAACCTAACAGGACTGACCACCTGCTCTTATTCTAACCCTAACAGGACTGACCACCTGCTCTGATTCTAACCCTAACAGGACTGACAACCTTTTCTGATTCTAACCCTAACAGGACTGACCACCTGCTCTGATTCTAACCCTACTGACCACCTGCTCTGATTCTAACCATATTGACCGTCTGCTCTGATTCTAACCCTAACAGGACTGACCACGTGCTCTGATTCTAACCCTAACAGGACTGACCACGTGCTCTGATTCTAACCCTAACAGGACTGACCACCTGCTCTGATTCTAACCCTAACAGGACTGACCACCTGCTCTGATTCTAACCCTAACAGGACTGACCACCTGCTCTGATTCTAACCCTAACAGGAATGACCACCTTTTCTGATTCTAACCCTAACAGGACTGACCATCTGCTCTGATTCTAACCCTAACAGGACTGACCACATTTTCTGATTCTAACCCTAACAGGACTGACCATCTGCTCTGATTCTAACCCTAACAGGACTGACCCCCTGCTCTGATTCTAACCCTAACAGGACTGACCACCTGCTCTGATTCTAACCCTAACAGGACTGACCACATTTTCTGATTCTAACCCTAACAGGACTGACCACCTGCTCTGATTCTAACCCTACTGACCACCTGCTCTGATTCTAACCATACTGACCATCTGCTCTGATTATAACCCTAACAGGACTGACCACCTGCTCTGATTCTAACCCTAACAGGACTGACCACCTGCTCTGATTCTAACCATAACAGGACTGACCACCTGCTCTGATTCTAACCCTAACAGGACTGACCACCTGCTCTGATTCTAACCCTAACAGGACTGACCACCTGCTCTAATTCTAACCCTAACAGGACTGACCATCTGCTCTGATTCTAACCTAACAGGACTGACCACCTGCTCTGATTCTAACCTAACAAGACTGACCACCTGCTCTGATTCTAACCCTACTGACCACCTGCTCTGATTCTAACCCTAACAGGACTGACCACCTGCTCTAATTCTAACCTAACAGGACTGACCACCTGCTCTAATTCTAACCCTAACAGGACTGACCATCTGCTCTGATTCTCCCAACCCTAACAGGACTGACCACCTGCTCTGATTCTAACCCTAACAGGACTGACCACCTGCTCAGATTCTAACCCTAACAGGACTGACCACCTGCTCTAATTCTAACCCTAACAGGACTGACCACCTGCTCTGATTCTAACCCTAACAGGACTGACCACCTTTTCTGATTCTAACCTAACAGGACTGACCACCTGCTCTGATTCTAACCCTACTGACCACCTGCTCTTATTCTAACCATATTGACCATCTGCTCTGATTCTAACCCTAACAGGACTGACCACGTGCTCTGATTCTAACCCTAACAGGACTGACCACCTGCTCTGATTCTAACCCTAACAGGACTGACCACCTGCTCTGATTCTAACCCTAACAGGACTGACCACCTGCTCTGATTCTAACCCTAACAGGAATGACCACCTTTTCTGATTCTAACCCTAACAGGACTGACCATCTGCTCTGATTCTAACCCTAACAGGACTGACCACATTTTCTGATTCTAACCCTAACAGGACTGACCATCTGCTCTGATTCTTACCCTAACAGGACTGACCACCTGCTCTGATCCTAACCCTAACAGGACTGACCACCTATTCTGATTCTAACCCTAACAGGACTGACCGCCTGCTCTGATTCTAACCCTGACCGGACTGACCAACTGCTCTGATTCTAACCCTAACAGGACGGACCACCTGCTCTGATTCTAACCCTAACAGGACTGACCACCTGCTCTGATTCTAACCCTAACTGGCCTGACCATCTGTTCTGATTCGAACCCTAACAGGACTGACCATCTGCTCTGATTCTAACCCTAACAGGACTGACCACCTGCTCTGATTCTAACCCTAACAGGACTGACCACCTGCTCTGATTCTAACCATAACAGGACTGACCTCCTGCTCTGATTCTAACCCTAACAGGACTGACCGCCAGCTCTGATTCTAACCCTACTGACCACCTGCTCTGATTCTATCCATACTGACCATCTGCTCTGATTCTAACCCTAACAGGACTGACCACCTGCTCTGATTCTAACCCTAACAGGACTGACCACCTGCTCTGATTCTAACCATAACAGGACTGACCACCTGCTCTGATTCTAACCCTAACAGGACTGACCACCTGCTCTGATTCTAACCCTACTGACCGCCTGCTCTGATTCTAACCCTAACAGGACTGACCACCTGCTCTGATTCTAACCCTAACAGGACTGACCACCTGCTCTGATTCTAACCCTAACTGGACTGACCACCTGCTCTGATTCTAACCCTAACTGGACTGACCACCTGCTCTGATTCTAACCCTAACAGAATTGACCACCTGTTCTGATTCTAACCCTAACAGGACTGACCATCTGCTCTGATTCTAACCCTAACAGGACTGACCACCTGCTCTGATTCTAAGCCTAACAGGTCTGACCACCTGCTCTGATTCTAACAGGACTGACCACCTGCTCTGATTCTAACCCTAACAGGACTGACCACCTGCTCTGGTTCTAACCCTAACAGGACTGACCACCTGCTCTGGTTCTAACCCTAACAGGACTGACCTCCTGCTCTGATTCTAACCCTAACAGGTCTGACCACCTGCTCTGATTCTAACCCTAACAGGACTGACCATCTGTTCTGATTGACCTTGGCACACATGCACTCACTCACTCACACATAAACAGTGCCTTCAGAAAGTTTTACACCCCTTGACTTCCACAATTTGTTGTGTTACAAAGTGGCTATAAAATGTTTAAAATTGTAATTTTATTTCTATGGTCTACAGACGATAGTTTGTCATGTCAAAGTGGGAAGCTGTGAGTCTTTCTGGGTAAGTGCCTAAGAGTTTTCCACACATGCAGCATTTGGTTATTATTATTTTGTACATATTATTATTATTATTATTATTATTATTATTATTATTGTTATTATTATTATTATATTATTTATTTTATTATTATTTTCAAAATTCTTCAAGTTCTCTGCTGTTGGTCATTGCTAGACAACCTTTTTGAGGTCTTGCCATTGATTTTCAAGCATATTTTGTAAAAGCTTTAGCTCGGCCACTCAGGAACATTCAATGTCTTCTTGGTAAGTAAGTCCTGTGTAGAGTTGGCTTTTTAATGTTCTACTGAAAAGTGAATTCATCTCCCAGCGTCTGGTAGAAACAGACTCGGGTTTTCCTCAAGGATGTTGCCTGTGCTCCATTCCATTTCTATTTCATCCTGAAGAAATCCCCTGTCCTTAACGATTGCAACCCTACCCATAAGATAATGCAGCCACCACTATGCTTGATAAAATGGAGAGTAATGTGTTGAATTGGAACATAACACTTTGTATTCAGGACAACAAGTTATTTGATTTGCTATTTGTTTTGCAGTATTACTTTAGTGTCTTGTTGCAAACAGGATGCATGTTTGAAAATATTTTTATTCTGTACCGGCTTCCTGTTCACTCTTTCGATGATGGTGAACATGTTGTGTTGTGGATATGTGGTGGTGTAGGGATGTTATATGATGTCCTCTTTTATCTTCAGTTCACTCAGTACAAACATAGTTCCCTGTTTTATCTTTTCTTTAATGTGTATGCTTTGGTTTGTTTGGACCCCAGGAAGAGTAGCTGCTGCCTTGGGGATCCCTACAAATTAGGTTTGTATTGTGGAGTAATTACTTCCTCTCCTGCAACTGATTAAGGAAGGACACCTCTATGTTTGTAGTGACTGGGTGTATTGATACACCATCCAAAGTGTAATTAATAACTTCACTATGCTCAAAGGGATATTCAATGTCTGCTTTTTTTACCCATCTACCAATAGGTGCCCTTCTTTGCGAGGCATTGGAAAACCTCCCTGGTCTTTGTGGTTGAATCTGTGTTTGAAATTCACTGCTGGACTGAGAGACTTTTCAGATAATTATATGTTACAGAGTACAGGGTACAGAGATGACGTAGTCCTTTTCAGATAATTATATGTTACAGAGTACAGGGTACAGAGATGACGTAGTCCTTTTCAGATAATTATATGTTACAGAGTACAGGGTACAGAGATAGCGTAGTCCTTTTCAGATAATTATATGTTACAGAGTACAGGGTACAGAGATGACGTAGTCCTTTTCAGATAATTATATGTTACAGAGTACAGGGTACAGAGATGACGTAGTCCTTTTCAGATAATTATATGTTACAGAGTACAGGGTACAGAGATGACGTAGTCCTTTTCAGATAATTATATGTTACAGAGTACAGGGTACAGAGATGGCGTAGTCCTTTTCAGATAATTATATGTTACAGAGTACAGGGTACAGAGATGGCGTAGTCCTTTTCAGATAATTATATGTTACAGAGTACAGGGTACAGAGATGAGCGTAGTCCTTTTCAGATAATTATATGTTACAGAGTACAGGGTACAGAGATGACGTAGTCCTTTTCAGATAATTATATGTTACAGAGTACAGGGTACAGAGACGACGTAGTCCTTTTCAGATAATTATATGTTACAGAGTACAGGGTACAGAGACGACGTAGTCCTTTTCAGATAATTATATGTTACAGAGTACAGGGTACAGAGACGCAGCGTAGTCCTTTTCAGATAATTATATGTTACAGAGTACAGGGTACAGAGGCGACGTAGTCCTTTTCAGATAATTATATGTTACAGAGTACAGGGTACAGAGGCAGCGTAGTCACTTTTCAGATAATTATATGTTACAGAGTACAGGGTACAGAGACAGCGTAGTCCTTTTCAGATAATTATATGTTACAGAGTACAGGGTACAGAGACAGCGTAGTCCTTTTCAGATAATTATATGTTACAGAGTACAGGGTACAGAGACGACGTAGTCCTTTTCAGATAATTATATGTTACAGAGTACAGGGTACAGAGGCAGCGTAGTCCTTTTCAGATAATTATATGTTACAGAGTACAGGGTACAGAGACGGCGTAGTCCTTTTTCAGATAATTATATGTTACAGAGTACAGGGTACAGAGACGACGTAGTCCTTTTCAGATAATTATATGTTACAGAGTACAGGGTACAGAGGCAGACGTAGTCCTTTTCAGATAATTATATGTTACAGAGTACAGGGTACAGAGACGACGTAGTCCTTTTCAGATAATTATATGTTACAGAGTACAGGGTACAGAGCAGCGTAGTCCTTTTCAGATAATTATATGTTACAGAGTACAGGGTACAGAGGCAGCGTAGTCCTTTTCAGATAATTATATGTTACAGAGTACAGGGTACAGAGACGACGTAGTCCTTTTCAGATAATTATATGTTACAGAGTACAGGGTACAGAGACGCACGTAGTCCTTTTCAGATAATTATATGTTACAGAGTACAGGGTACAGAGGCAGCGTAGTCCTTTTCAGATAATTATATGTTACAGAGTACAGGGTACAGAGACAGCGTAGTCCTTTTCAGATAATTATATGTTACAGAGTACAGGGTACAGAGACGACGTAGTCCTTTTCAGATAATTATATGTTACAGAGTACAGGGTACAGAGACGACGTAGTCCTTTTCAGATAATTATATGTTACAGAGTACAGGGTACAGAGACGACGTAGTCCTTTTCAGATAATTATATGTTACAGAGTACAGGGTACAGAGACGACGTAGTCCTTTTCAGATAATTATATGTTACAGAGTACAGGGTACAGAGACGACGTAGTCCTTTTCAGATAATTATATGTTACAGAGTACAGGGTACAGAGACGCAGCGTAGTCCTTTTCAGATAATTATATGTTACAGAGTACAGGGTACAGAGACGACGTAGTCACTTTTCAGATAATTATATGTTACAGAGTACAGGGTACAGAGACGACGTAGTCCTTTTCAGATAATTATATGTTACAGAGTACAGGGTACAGAGACGACGTAGTCCTTTTCAGATAATTATATGTTACAGAGTACAGGGTACAGAGACGACGTAGTCCTTTTCAGATAATTATATGTTACAGAGTACAGGGTACAGAGACGGCGTAGTCCTTTTCAGATAATTATATGTTACAGAGTACAGGGTACAGAGACGTAGTCCTTTTCAGATAATTATATGTTACAGAGTACAGGGTACAGAGACGGCGTAGTCCTTTTCAGATAATTATATGTTACAGAGTACAGGGTACAGAGATAGATAATTATATGTTACAGAGTACAGGGTACAGAAATGACGTAGTCCTAAAAAAATGATGTAACTCTTAAGGATTTATGCAGATCGGTGTCCCACCCTTGGGAAGGTTGAGCTAATGCGATTAGCATGACGTTGTAAGTAACAAGAGCATTTCCCAGGGCGTAGACATATCTGATATTGGCAGAAAGCTTAAATTCTTGTTAATCTAACTGCACTGTCCAATTTACAGTAGCTATTACAGTGAAATAATACCATGCTATTGTTTGAGGAGAGTGCACACTTAAGAACTTGAAAAGTTATTAATAAACCAATTAGGCACGTTTGGGCAGTCTTGATACAAAATTTTGAACATAAATGCAATGGTTCAATTGGATCAGTCTAAAACGTTTCACATACACTGCTGCTATGTAGTGGCCAAAATCTTAATTGCGCCTGCACTGGAATAATAGATTATGGCCTATCTCTTGCATTTCAAAGACGATGGTACAAAAAAAATACAAAAAAACGGTTGTATTTTTCTTTGTATTATCTTTTACCAGATCTAATATTATATTATCTTACATTCATTTCACATTTCCACAAACTTCAAAGTGTTTCCGTTCAAATGGTACCAAGAATATCCATATCCTTGCTTCAGGGCCTGAGATACAGGCAGTTAGATTTGGGTTATTTAAGGCGAACATTTAAAAAAAGGGGCTGATCCTTTTAAACACTATTATTATTGCACACAGAGTCGATGTAACTTATTATGTGACTTGTTAGGCAATGTTTTACTGCCATTTACTTGCCATAACAAAGGGGTTGAATACTTATTGACTGAAGACATTTCAGCTTAAATGTTTTATTAATTTGAAAGAAAAAAATAAATATATATAATTCCACTTTGAAAGGTCAGTGACAACATTTTTTGAATTTCATTAATGTTTTATACAGGCTGTAAAACAACAAAATGAGGAAAAAATACTTTCTGATGGTACTGTATCTGCTGCCACAACAACCCTCATTAACCCATATACCTGCTGTCACAACAACCCTACATTAACCCATATTCCTGCTGTCACAACAACCCTCATTAACCCATATACCTGCTGTCACAACAACCATACATTAACCCATATACCTGCTGTCACAACAACCCTACATTAACCCATATACCTGCTGTCACAACAACCCTCATTAACCCATATACCTGCTGCCACAACAACCCTCATTAACCCATATACCTGCTGTCACAACAACCCTCATTAACCCATACACCTGCTGTCTTAACAACCCTCATTAACCCATACACCAGCTGCCACAACAACCCTCATTAACCCATATACCTGCTGTCACAACAACCCTCATTAACCCATATATCTGCTTCCACAACAACCCTCATTAACCCATATACCTGCTTCCAAAACAACCCTCATTAACCCATACACCTGCTGTCACAACAACCCTCATTAACCCATATACCTGCTGCCACAACAACACTCATTAACCCATACACCTGCTGTCACAACAACCCTCATTAAGCCATATACCTGCTGTCACAACGACCCTACATTAACCATTATACCTGCTGTCACAACAACCCTCATTAACCCATATACCTGCTGTCACAACAACCCTACATTAACCCATATACCTGCTGTCACAACAACCCTACATTAACCCATATACCTGCTGTCACAACAAACCTACATTAACCCATATACCTGCTGCTACAACAACCCTCATTAACCCATATACCTGCTGTCACAACAACCCTACATGAACCCATATACCTGCTGTCACAACAACCCTAAAATAACCCATATACCTGCTGTCACAACAACCCTACATTAACCAATATACCTGCTGTCACAACAACCCTCATTAACCCATATACCTGCTGTCACAACAACCCTACATTAACCCATATACCTGCTGTCACAACAACCCTAATTAACCCATATACCTGCTGTCACAACAACCCTACATTAACCCATATACCTGCTGTCACAACATCCCTCATTAACCCATATACCTGCTGTCACAACAACCCTACATTAACCATTATACCTGCTGTCACAACAACCCTCATTAACCCATATACCTGCTGCCACAACAACCCTCATTAACCCATATACCTGCTGTCACAACAACCCTACATTAACCCATATACCTGCTGTCACAACAACCCTCATTAACCCATATACCTGCTGCCACAACAACCATCATTAACCCATATACCTGCTGTCACAACAACCCTACATTAACCCATATACCTGCTGTCACAACAACCCTACATTAACCCATATACCTGCTGCTACAACAACCCTCGTTAACCCATAAACCTGCTGTCACAACAACCCTACATGAACCCATATACCTGCTGTCACAACAACCCTATATTAACCCATATACCTGCTGTCACAACAAACCTACATTAACCCATATACCTGCTGCTACAACAACCCTCATTAACCCATATACCTGCTGTCACAACAACCCTCACTATCCCACATACCTGCTGCCATAACAACCCTCATTAACCCATATACCTGCTGCCACAACAACCCTCAATAACCCGTATACCTGCTGTCACAACAACCCTCATTAACCCATATACCTGCTGTCACAACAACCCTACATGAACCCATATACCTGCTGCCACAACAACCCTCATTAACCCATATACCTGCTGCCACAACAACCCTCAATAACCCATATACCTGCTGTCATAACAACCCTCATTAACCCATATACCTGCTGTCACAACAATCCTACATTAACCCATATACCTGCTGCCACAACAACCCTCATTAACCCATATAATTGCTGTCACAACAACCCTCATTAACCCATATACCTGCTGTCACAACAACCCTACATTAACCCATATACCTGCTGTCACAACAACCCTACATTAACCCATATACCTGCTGTCACAACAACCCTACATTAACCCATATACCGGCTGTCACAACAACCCTACATTAACCCATATACCGGCTGTTACAACAACCCTCTTTAACCTGCTGTCACAACAACCCTACATTAACCCATATACATGCAACAACCCACAGTACAGACCTAGCTACAGACCCAGTTCAGACCTAGCTATAGGCCTAACAACAGAACCAGTACAGGCCTAGCAACAGAACCAGTATAGACCTACAAAACAAGCTACAGACCCAGCACAGACTTAGCTACAAAACAAGCTACAGACCCAGTACAGACATAGTTACAAAACTAGCTACAGACCCAGCACAGACCTAGATACAGACGCAGTACAGACGGAGTTACAGACCTAGCTTCAGACCAAGCTACAGACCTAGCTACAGACCTAGCTACAGATCCAGTACAGACCTAGTTACATAAAATGCTTCAGTCCTGGCTACAGACCCGGTACAGACGCAGCTAAAGACCATGCTTCAGACCTAGCTACAGATATAGCTACACACCCAGTACAGACACAGCTGCAGACCTAATATAGACCCAGCTACACACCCAGTAGAGACACAGCTGCAGACCTAATATAGACCCAGCTACACACCCAGTACAGACACAGCTGCAGACCTAATATAGACCCAGCTACAGACCCAGTACAGACCTAGCTACAGACCAAGTACAGACCTAGCTACAGACCCAGTGCAGACCTAGATACAGACCCAGTACAGACCTAGATAGATATCTAGCTACAGACCCAGTACAAGCCTAGCTACAGACCCAGTACAGACCTAGCTAGATATCTAGCTACAGACGCAGAACAAGACTAGCTACAGAACCAGTACAGACCTTGCTGCCGAATTAGATACAGACCTAGTACAGCCCAAGTTACAGAACATGCTTCAGACCTAGCTACAGACCCGGTACAGATGCAGCTAAAGACCATGCTTCAGACCTAGCTACAGATATAGCTACACACAAATCAAATCAAATCAAATCAAATTTTATTTGTCACATACACATGGTTAGCAGATGTTAATGCGAGTGTAGCGAAATGCTTGTGCTTCTAGTTCCGACCATGCAGTAGTATCTAACAAGTAATCTAACAAATTCACAACAACTACCTTATACACACAAGAGTAAAGGAATGAATACGAGTATGTACATATAAATATATGGATGAGCGATGGCTGACCGGCATAGGCAAGATGCAGTAGATGGTATGGAGTACAGTATATACACATATATATGAGATGAGTAATGTAGGATATGTAAACATTATATAAATGGCATTGTTTAAAGTGGCTAGTGATACATTATTTCATCCAATTATAATTATTAAAGTGGCTAGAGATTTGGGTCGATGACCCGAACGGCATAGGCAAGATACAGTAGATGGTTTAGAGTACAGTGTATACATTTGATATGAGTATGTCGGATACGTAAACATTATATACAAAATTGTTTAAAGTGGCTAGTGATACATTTGTTACATCCAATTCCTATGTATAAAGTGGCTAGAGATTTAAGTCAGTATGTTGGCAGCAGCCACTCAATGTTAGTGATGGCTGTTTAACAGTCTGATGGCCTTGAGGTAGAAGCTGTTTTTCAGTCTCTCGGTCCCAGCTTTGATGCACCTGTACTGACCTCGCCTTCTGGATGATAGCGGGGTGAACAGGCAGTGGCTCGGGTGGTTGTTGTCCTTGATGATCTTTTGGCCTTTCTGTGACATCGGGTGGTGTAGGTGTCCTGGAGGGCAGGTAGTTTAACCCCGGTGATCGTTGTGCAGTCCTCACTACCCTCTGGAGAGCCTTACGGTTGTGGGCGGAGCAGTTGCCGTACCAGGCGGTGATACAGCCCGACAGGATGCTCTCGATTGTGCATCTGTAAAGTTTGTGAGTGATTTTGGTGACAAGCCAAATTTCTTCAGCCTCCTGAGGTTGAAGAGGCGCTGTTGCGCCTTCTTTACCACGCTGTCTGTGTGGGTGGACCAATTCAGTTTGTCCGTGATGTGTACGCCGAGGAACTTAAAACTTTCCACCTTCTCCACTACTGTCCCCTCGATGTGGATAGGGGTGCTCCTCTCCTGTTTCCTGAAGTCCACGATCATCTCCTTTGTTTTGTTGACATTGAGTGAGAGGTTATTTTCCTGACACCACACTCCGAGGGCCCTCACCTCCTCTCTGTAGGCCGTCTCGTCGTTGTTGGTAATCAAGCCTACCACTGTAGTGTCGTCAGCAAACTTGATGATTGAGTTGGATGCGTGCTTGGCCACGCAGTCATGGGTAAACAGGGAGTACAGGAGAGGGCTGAGAACGCACCCTTGTGGGGCCCCAGTGTTGAGGATCAGCGGGGTGGAGATGTTGTTTCCTACCCTCACCACCTGGGACCGGCCCGTCAGGAAGTCCAGGACCCAGTTGCACAGGGCTGGGTCGAGACCCAGGGTCTCGAGCTTAATGACGAGCTTGGAGGGAACTATGGTGTTAAATGCTGAGCTGTAGTCGATGAACAGCATTCTTACATAAGTATTCCTCTTGTCCAGATGGAGTTAGGGCAGTATGCAGTGTGATTGCGATTGCGTCGTCCTGTGGACCTATTGGGACGGTAAGCAAATTGGAGTGGGTCCAGGGTGTCTGGCAGGATGGAGGTGATATGATCCTTGACTAATCTCTCAAAGCACTTCATGATGACGGAAGTGAGTGCTACGGGCGATAGTCATTTAGCTCAGTCACCTTAGCTTTCTTGGGAACAGGAACAATGGTGGCCCTCTTGAAGCATGTGGGAACAGCAGACTGGGATAGGGACTGATTGAATATGTCCGTAAACACACCAGCCAGCTGGTCTGCATGCTCTGAGGACACGGCCAGGGATGCCATCTGGGCGGCAGCCTTGCGAGGGTTAACACATTTAAATGTTTTCTCACATTGGCTGCGGTGAAGGTGACACCGCAGGTTTTGGTAGCGGGCCGTGTCGGTGGCACTGTATTGTCCTCAAAGCGAGCAAAGAAGTTGTTTAGTTTGTCTGGGAGCAGGACGTCATGGTCCGCGACGGGGCTGGTTTTCTTTTTGTAGTCCGTGATTGACTGTAGACCCTGCCACATTCCTCTTGTGTCTGAGCCATTGAATTGTGACTCTACTTTGTCTCTATATTGACGCTTAGCTTGTTTGATTGCCTTGCGGAGGGAGTAGCTGCACTGTTTGTATTCAGTCATGTTTCCGGTAGCCTTTACCTGGTTAAAAGCAGTGGTTCGCGCTTTCAGTTTTGCGCGAATGCTGCCATCAATCCATGGTTTCTGGTTGGGGAAGGTTTTGATATTTGCTATGGGTACAACATCACCAATGCATTTGCTAATAAACTCGCTCACCGAATCAGCGTATACCAGTACACCCAGTACAGACACAGTACAGACATAGCTACAGACCCAGTACAGACCTAGCTCCAGACAGATATAGACCCAGTACAGACCTATTTTCAGACCTAGTGTCAGACCTAGCTACTGACCCAGTACAGACGTAGCTACAGACAAAGCTAAAGACATAGTAGATACCTAGCTACAGACCCAATACATACCTAGCTAGATATCTTGTTACAGACACAGTACAGACCTAGCTACAGACCCAGTACATACTTTATTAGATACCTAGCAGACCTTACTAGATACCTAGCAACAGACCTAGCTACAGACCCAGTACCAGCCTATTATAGACCTAGCTTCAGACCTAGCTGCAAAGCTAGCTACAGGTCTGTACTGTGTCTGTAGCTAAGTCTCTGTAGTTTACAGACCCAGTACAGACATAGCTACAGACCCAGTACAGACCTAGCTACAGACTTAGCTTGGTCTGTACTGGGTTTGTAGCTAGGTCTGTACTGGGTATGTAGCTAGGTCTGGACTTTGTCTGTAGCTAGGTCTGTATCTAGGACTACTTGCCACACCTCTAGCATCATCTAATTATTCTAAAATATTTATAAAATATTTTTACCTGGAGACTTTCTATTTTTGATATTGCTACTATGCAAATATGCAAGTAACCATTGCACTGTACCGTTTACACCTTCTGTATCCTGTGCATGTGACAGATAAACTTAGATTTTATTTGGTATAGTGTGTGTTTACCAGAGACGGTAATGTAAAGAACAACATGACCTGCGCCAAAGTCAAATTAGGATATAGGGACTAGATAAAGTGTATTTTTACCTGGAGTTTTTCCTTATTGTCTGCTGCTGCTTTTACAACTTTGAGTCTTGCAATCTTTGGTTGCTTACTACACTATCTCACTCTGTTTAGCACATTGCCTCGCATGTGTATCCTTAAAGAGATGGGTGGGGCTAAGGCTTAAAAGGGTGTGAACGATGTTGAATGGGTGTAGACAAAGAAGAGCTCTCTTGTAGGTGTACCAAAATAATTCAAGGGCCATTTTATCAAAACTGGCATTAAAAGTTTAACAACTTCCAAAGCATAATTACGTTGTCATTGTTCCTCAACTGTAGTGTATGATATACCATTTTCTAGATCTGAGTCTCTACTTTAATCTAATGTAAAAATGAAAGCTGCAAAATCATTCTCAATATATTCTTGGATCATCTTTATTTATTTTTTGGTGACCCACCTAAACTCAAGAAAGCATGCCCACCCCCCCAATGAGGTTGTTCACCCCTTCCCACCCAGCTACTGAGGTTGTTCATCCCTTCCCACCCAGCTACTGAGGTTGCCCACCCCTTCCCACCCAGCTAGTGAGGTTGCTCACCCCTTCCCACCCAGCTACTGAGGTTGTTCATCCCTTCCCATCCCACCCAGCTACTGAGGTTGTTCACCCCTTCCCATCCCACCCAGCTACTGAGGTTGCCCACCCCTTCCCACCCCACCCAGCTACTGAGGTTGCCCACCCCTTCCCACCCCACCCAGCTACTGAGGTTGCCCACCCCTTCCCACCCCACCCAGCTACTGAGGTTGCTCACCCCTTCCCATCCCACCCAGCTACTGAGGTTGTTCACCCTTCCCACCCAGCTACTGAGGTTGTTCATCCCTTCCCACCCAGCTACTGAGGTTGCCCACCCCTTCCCACCCAGCTACTCAGGTTGCTCACCCCTTCCCATCCCACCCAGCTACTGAGGTTGTTCATCCCTTCCCATCCCACCCAGCTAGTGAGGTTGCTCATCCCTTCCCACCCAGCTACTGAGGTTGCTCACCCCTTCCCATCCCACCCAGCTACTGAGGTTATTCATCCCTTCCCATCCCACCCAGCTACTGAGGTTGTTCATCCCTTCCCACCCCACCCAGCTACTGAGGTTGCCCACCCCTTCCCATCCCACCCAGCTACTGAGGTTGCTCACCCCTTCCCACCCAGCTACTGAGGTTGCCCACCCCTTCCCACCCAGCTACTGAGGTTGCTCCACCCCATCCCACCCAGCTACTGAGGTTGCTCATCCCTTCCCATCCCACCCAGCTACTGAGGTTGCCCACCCCTTCCCACCCAGCTACTGAGGTTGCCCACCCCTTCCCATCCCACCCAGCTACTGAGGTTGCCCACCCCTTCCCACCCAGCTACTGAGGTTGCCCACCCCTTCCCACCCAGCTACTGAGGTTGCCCACCCCATCCCACCCAGCTACTGAGGTTGCTCATCCCTTCCCATCCCACCCAGCTACTGAGGTTGCTCATCCCTTCCCATCCCACCCAGCTACTGAGGTTGCCCACCCCTTCCCACCCAGCTACTGAGGTTGCCCACCCCATCCCACCCAGCTACTGAGGTTGCTCATCCCTTCCCATCCCACCCAGCTACTGGAGGTTGCTCATCCCTTCCCATCCCACCCAGCTACTGAGGTTGCCCACCCCATCCCACCCAGCTACTGAGGTTGTTCACCCCTTCCCATCCCACCCAGCTACTGAGGTTGCCCACCCCTTCCCATCCCACCCAGTTACTGAGGTTGTTCACCCCTTCCCACCCAGCTACTGAGGTTGCCCACCCCTTCCCACCCCACCCAGCTACTGAGGTTGCCCACCCCTTCCCATCCCACCCAGCTACTGAGGTTGCCCACCCCTTCCCATCCCACCCAGCTACTGAGGTTGCTCATCCCTTCCCACCCAGCTACTGAGGTTGTTCATCCCTTCCCACCCCACCCAGCTACTGAGGTTGCCCACCCCTTTCCACCCAGCTACTGAGGTTGCCCACCCCTTCCCACCCAGCTACTGAGGTTTCTCATCCCTTCCTATCCCACCCAGCTACTGAGGTTGCTCATCCCTTTCCATCCCACCCAGCTACTGAGGTTTCTCATCCCATCCCACCCCACCCAGCTACTGAGGTTGCTCATCCCTTCCCACCCCACCCAGCTACTGAGGTTTCTCATCCCTTCCCACCCCACCCAGCTACTGAGGTTGCCCACCCCTTCCCACCCCACCCAGCTACTGAGGTTTTTCATCCCTTTCCATCCCACCCAGCTACTGAGGCTGCTCATCCCTTTCCATCCCACCCAGCTACTGAGGTTGCTCATCCCTTTCCATCCCACCCAGCTACTGAGGTTGCCCATCCCATCTCACCCAGCTACTGAGGTTGCTCACCCCTTCCCACCCAGCTACTGAGGTTGCTCACCCCTTCCCACCCAGCTACTGAGGTTGCTCACCCTTTCCCACCTAGCTACTGAGGTTGCCCACCCCTTCCCACCCAGCTACTGAGGTTGCTCATCACTCTCCCTTTAGATCCTCCCAATCCCACCTACCCTCCCCCAACAATGACCAGATACATTTCACTACATGGCACTCACACATCAAATCAAATCACATCAAATCAAATTTGTCACATGCGACGAATACAACAGGTGTAGACCTTACTGTTAAATGCATACTTACAAGGCCTTAACCAACAATGCAGTTAAAAATAGAGTTAAGAAAATATATTTTAAAAAAAAGTAACACAATAAAATAACAGTAACGAGGCTATATACAGGGGTTACCGGTATTGAGTCAATGTGCGGGGATACAGGTTAGTCAAGGTAATTTGTACATGTAGGTAGGGGTAAAGTGACTACGCATAGATAATAAACATTAGCGGTAGTGTAAAAACAAAGGGGGGTGGGGGTCAATGAAAATAGTCCGGAGGCCATTTGATGAATTGTTCTGCAGTCTTATAGCTTGAGGGTAGAAGCTGTTAAAAAGCCTTTTGAAACTCGACTTGGCGTTCCGGTACCGCTTGCCGTGCGGTAGCAGAGAGAACAGTCTTTGACTTGGGTGACTGGAGTCTTTGACCATTTTTTGGGCCTTCCTCTGACACAGCATAGTATATAGGTCCTGGATGGCAGGAAGCTTGGCCCCAGTGATGTACTGGGCCGTACGCACCACCACATGTAGCACTTTACGGTCAGATGCCGAGCAGTTGCCATACCAGGCGGTGATGCAACCTGTCAGGATGCTCTCGATGGTGCAGCTTTAGCACTTTTTGAGGATCTGGGGATGCTTGGCAAATCTTTTCAGTCTCCTGAGGGGGAAAAGGTGTTGTCGTGCCCTCTTCACAACTGGCTTGGTGTGTTTGGACCATGATAGTTTGTTGGTGATGTGGACACCAACAAACTTGAACTCTCAACCCATCATCTGTGGATATGTTTGGGCAGTATGCGAATTGGAGTGGGTCTAGCACTTCCGGGATGATGGTGTTGATATGCCAAATGTGCCATTTGTTTTTCAACAGGACAATGACCCAACAGACCTCCAAGCTGTGTAAGGGTTATTTGACCAAGGAGAGTGATGGAGTGCTGCATCAGATGACCTGGCCTCCACAATCCCCTTACCTCAACCCAAATTAGATGGTTTTGGATGAGTTGGACCGCAGAGTAAAGGGAAAACAGCCAACAAGTGCTCAGCATATGTGGGAACTCCTTCAAGACTGTTGGAAAAGCATTCCAGGTGAAGCTGGTTGAGAGAATGCCAAGTGTGCAAAGCTGTCATGAAGAAAAAGGGTGGCTATTTGAAGAATCTCAAATATAAAATATATTTTGATTTGTTTAACACTTTTAAAATTACTACATGATTCCATGTGTTATTTCATAGTTTTGGTTTCTTCACTATTATTCTACAGTGTAGAAAATAGTGAAAATAAAGAAAAACCCTGAATGAGTAGGTGTTCTAAAACGTTTGACTGGTAGTGTACGGTATATCTACTAGCAACTATTGGGATTCCATAAGTAGAGATGGAGTAGCACTGATTTGATTAGGTACTGTCACCATCTTCAAACAGGACAGACCAAGATGCAGCGAGGTTTCCAGTGCACACACTTTATTTTAACATCACTGTCAAACCAATAAACATATAACGCCTATGAACATGTAAACATAATGAATGACCCACAAAAACCCCAGTGAAAAGCACAAACATATATATGGTTCCCAATTAGAGGTAACGACAATCAGCTGCCTCTAATTGGGAACCATCAACCCAACATAGAAATATATCACCTAGAACAAAAAACCCTCCTAAACAAAACACAAACTAAACACGCCAGCCTGCTAACCCAGGCCTGGACGTGACAGATACGTTTGATGACTTGAGATGAAGCTGAATTTATCATCTTCAGTGCGTTTGTGAGCGAAAGAGATACATGGTTTAGATATAGTAAAATATCATCTGCATATAATGAAATTAAGTGATCAGTCGATTTTAGGGAAATGTGTGTTATTTTCTTAAATTGAAGAATTCCCTGGACCAGAGGTTCCATGGATAATAAGAATAGCAGAGTTTGATTCTGCGGTTGGTTGATTCTGTACAGAGCAGAGAAAATATCGCCTGTTTTTAACTATGGCTGAAGGATTGGCATATGGTATTTTAATCATATTCATTCTTTAGTGTCTAAAATGTTTGGGGGGGTTCTAAGCTGATATATGGAATTGTTTTAAGATGATCATACTATGGATCACTTAGATATTTGATTTATAGTTTTAGGACTCCTGAAAAAGTAAAGAAATTTTGGGGGGATAAAATATTGATTTTGGCCTTTACTACTAAGCCCATAGAAACACATTAAATAACACATTCATCAATGGCAAAATGGACCGTAAAAAATTAATTCATGAGAAACAATATTTTGAAGTGTCTGTCTTAAATCTAGGAGATATTTAAAAAAATCATGTAATACATATTTAGTTTTTTACGCAAACAGTATTTAAACCTTTTTTAGGGTAGGTACAAAACTACCTTCATACTTCCATTTGTTTTTCTTTACCGGTACCGATTCCTTCAGACAAGTCCCATGACACTTGTTGGGTCCTAGAGCAAAAGGGAGAACACTTTCGTCTTCGAGAGAATCTCCTCTTTCCACAGTGGGGTCCCATTAGTTTGTGGCCCAAACGGTTCGGATGCCACCAAACAGAGAACACTATCGTGTTCGTGAGTCTCCCATTTCCATATAGTGGTCATAATAGTTTTTAGGTCAAACCGTTCAGACCTGAAAATATAGATTTTCAGGATGTCTCTTTATTTGACAAACACAGCTCTAGCTCTGTAGAGATGCTGGGAAATATTGAGGGAGGAACTGTGCCAGTGGCTGCAGGGTTAGTAGGCATGATATCCCACTCCACCGAGACAATAAACCATGCAGCCACACCCCTTTCTACTTTTCCACCACCCGAAACAAGGCGATCCTGGGAGCCGGACATACACACAACGACACGCACCGACGCACGCACGTGTATGCCCACGCCAGTGGTGGAAAAAATGCTAAATTTCTCACATTAAAAAATGTTAATTGTCATACAAGTAAAAGCTATACATCAAATTCCTTGAATTAAGATAACCAGACGGCACGATTTTCATTTCAATGTTTTACTTTAGGGACAGACAGGGGCACACTCCCACACTCAGACATCCTTTACAAACCCACTTTTTTTGTTATTGGTGAGTCCACCAGATCAGAGGCAGTAGGGACGACAACACAGCATATCACTGTCTTGCCTGAGCATTTGAAATGTAACGAGTACTTTTTGATTGTCAGGGAAAATGTACGGAGTAAAAAGTACATTATTTTCTTTAGGAATGTAGTGAAGTAAAAGTAAAAGCTATCATAAATATAAATAGTAAAGTAAAGCATTAAACCCAAAGAAAACGACTTAAGTAGTATTTAAATGACTTTACACCACTGGTGCATGCACGCGGGGCAGGGATGAGGCTGCGCGATCCTAGATGTATCAGAGAGATCCTCCTCTGGTAATCCTCTGACATTCATGGAACCTGCACTGTAGCGTGAACTTGTCCAATACCCTGTAACAACCAATCCAATCCCTTCAATCACTGACACTACTGTCAGACAAGACGGGGACACATCCCTGTTGTTAAGCCTAGAGACTGTCCCTTGTGTTAAGCCTAGAGACTGTCCCTGGCGTTAAGCCCAGAGACCATCCCTGGTGTTAAGCCCAGAGACCATCCCTGGTGTTAAACACATACACCATCCCTGGTGCTAAGCCCAGAGACCATCCCTGGTGTCAAACACAGAGACCATCCCTGGTGTTAAGCCCAGAGACCATCCCTGGTGTTAAACCCAGAGACCATCCCTGGTGTTAAGCCCAGAGACCATCCCTGGTGTTAAGCCCAGAGACTATCCCTGGTGTTCTATCTCCTCACCAAGTCGCCATGATATGAGTCACCGTGTCTCCTCACCAATTCACCGTGATACTGGATGATTCTGCACCACAGAGCATCTCTCTCTCTCTCTGTGTTCTGTTGACTTCAGGCCTCAGAACATAGTAATATAGATGCATTCTGTATGTCTATTTAGATAAGACAGACAGACGTTTGAGAAGTTTATAAAAATGTCTTTAGAACAAAGCACATATCAGCCCAGATCCCTGCCAGTTGCTGTAAGATCTACAGTCGGGACATCAGAGCAGGAAGAGCTATTCTGGATTACTGCTTTAAAACATCCCATGCATGTTCAGGTCTTCCTCTAGTATGGGCTGCAGCAGGTTAATGCCTCCAGTTCTACTGCATGTTCAGGTCTTCCTCTAGTCCACCAGTCCCCAAGTCGCCAAGCTGCCGTCTGGATTACTGCAGAGTACGGATGGGCGATTTGGCCAAAATATCATGTCACAATATGTGTCACACATTTGACAGTATTTGACGTTGTTGAATAATAAAAGTTCTGAATGTTCTGTCTGAGTAGATCATGACCCATGACTGAAAACACAAGTTATAAATTATTTCAATGGGTCTGTTTCCCATTCTGATTGTTTTATACTGTTCAATTCAACTTCAACCAAAAGTTGATCTCATTTGAGATAATTTCTACAATGTCACGCAGGGCTGCACAATATGGGCAAAAAATATAGAGGCCTTATTTTAACAAAATACTGCACTTGTGATTTGATTTATATCAAACCACTTGTCAGAATCATGGAAATGTAATTAACTTTCTAATTCTATAGTTAGAATGTAACAGCGCAAAAAAAAGCCAGAAGGCGTTCAACAAATTAGGAATGACTTAGAATACTAATTCTTACTAATACTAATACTAAGTTCTCTATGGAGCCGTTATTATGAAAGACTAGGAACCAAAGTCGTGGTCAGTTTTTTCCAGGGGGAGTGGGACCATATAATCTCGGGCCACATTAAATGTTCTATCTTACTTCATGTAGCTAACATATTCATGATGTGCTTGTTCCTCTCTGATTCAGATTAAGATAACTTTGCACAAACAACATGCTGATTTAGGCCTGAATTAGTACTTGTATTAGCTAGCTAGCCAGTTAACTAGCAATTAGCATTAGTGGCTGGCAAGATTTAATTGAACAACTTGCTAAGACAAGAGAAACTAGATTACCTGTTTTCAGACAGATACAAACGAATAGTGTAATTATAGAACGCTTGTGGATTTATATGAAGAAGCAATGTGGAAAGCTGCGTTGTTGTCAACATGTTGTTGCATCTGCTTCATCAACCATTTAGACTGAAGAGTGAACCGTTGGCAAGTTATCTAGTGATCAAGCAAAAACGACTTCTACCTGAGTGAGAGGGGGCAGGGATTGGTGATGTAACGCCCAGGCCTGAGATGACAGGCTAGAGCGTTTTGGTTTCGTTTTGGGTGTAGGGTTTGTCTGTTCTATGGTGTCTATTTCTATGTTGGGATAATGGTTCCCAATTAGAGGCAGCTGAGTCTCGTTACCTCTAATTGGGAACCATATATATGTTTGGGAGTTGCACTTTAGTTTCGTGGGTTATTGTTTATGTTATGGTTATCGTTTTCAGTCAGTTCTTGTCATCCGAGTATAGTTAGGTTCTGCCATTCATGTCTAGTTAGGTTTCTCCATTCGTGTTTAGTTAGGTTTCGCCAGTCGTGTTTAGGTTTAGTTCTCTGTATCCAGTTTAGGATTTAGTGTTAGGGTTCTTGTCTTGTTCTTCGTTTATTGTTTTGTGAATAAACATGTATTCTGGTTACGTCGCTGCGCTTTGGTCATTCCCGAGAGGAGATAATCGTGACAGGTGAGAGGGAGAGAGCCAAGTATTAAAAAACGGAGTAGCGTATCACATTTAACAAACCAGTTATACAGTGACTTGTGAAAGTATTCCCCCCCCCTGATATTTTTCCTATTTTGTTGCCAATGAAAAACATCCCCACAGCATGATGCTGCCACCACCAAGCTTCAGTGTGGGGATGGTTTTCTCGGGGTGATGGGAGGTGTTGGGTTTGCGCCAATCTTACCATTTTCCTTCATGGACAAAAAGCTCAATTTTAGTCTCAACCTGACCAGAGTACTTTCTTCCATAAGTTTGGGGAGTCTCCCACATGCCTTTTGTGGGAGGCACCAAATGTGTTTCCTTATTTTTTTATTTAAGCAATGGCTTTTTTCTGTCCACTCTACCGTAAAGCCCAGCTCTATTGAGTGTACGGCTTAAAGTGGTCCTAAGGACAGATACTCCAGTCTCCACTGTGGAGCTTTGCAGCTCCTTCAGGGTTATCTTTGGTCTCTTTCTTGCCTCTCTGATTAATGCCATCATTGCCTGGTCCGTGAGTTTTGGTGGGCGGCCCTCTCTTGGCAGGTTTGTTGTGGTGCCATATTCATTCCATTTTTTTAATAATGGATTTAATGGTGCTCCGTGGGATGTTCAAAGTTTCAGATATTTTTTATAACTCAACCCTGATCTGATCTCCTCCACAACTTCGTCCCTGACCTGTTTGGAGAGCTCCTTGGTCTTCATGGTGCCGCTTGCTTGGTGGTGCCCCTTGCTTAGTGGTGTTGCAGACTCTGGGGCCTTTCAGAACAGGTGCATATATACTGAGATCATGTGACACTTAGATTGCACACAGGTGGACTTTATTTAACTAATAATGTGACTTCTGAAGGTAATTGGTTGCACCAGATCTTATTTAGGGGCTTCATAGCAAAGGGGGCGAATACGTATGCACGCATCACTTTTATAACGGCTGCAGCAGACTCTGGTCCTCTAGTCCACTAGCAGCAGACTCTGGTCCTCTAGTCCACTAGCAGCAGACTCTATTCCTCTAGTCCACTAGCAGCAGACTCTGGTCCTCTGGTCCACTAGCAGCAGACTCTAGTCCTCTAGTCCACTAGCTGCAGACTCTATTCCTCTAGTCCTCTAGTGGCAGACTCTAGTCCTCTAGTCCACTAGCTGCAGACTCTATTCCTCTAGTCCACTAGCTGCAGACTCTAGTCCTCTAGCGGCAGACTCTAGTCCTCTAGTCCTCTAGCGGCAGACTCTAGTCCTCTAGTCCACTAGCTGCAGACTCTATTCCTCTAGTCCACTGGCTGCAGACTCTATTCCTCTAGTCCACTGGCTGCAGACTCTAGTCCTCTAGTCCACTAGCTGCAGACTCTAGTCCTCTAGTCCACTGGCTGCAGACTCTAGTCCTCTAGTCCACTAGCTGCAGACTCTAGTCCTCTAGTCCACTAGCTGCAGACTCTAGTCCTCTAGTCCTCTAGCGGCAGACTCTAGTCCTCTAGTCCTCTAGCGGCAGACTCTAGTCCTCTAGTCCACTAGCTGCAGACTCTAGTCCTCTAGTCCACTGGCTGCAGACTCTATTCCTCTAGTCCACTGGCTGCAGACTCTAGTCCTCTAGTCCACTAGCTGCAGACTCTAGTCCTCTTGTCCACTAGCTGCAGACTCTAGTCCTCTAGTCCTCTAGGGGCAGACTCTAGTCCTCTAGTCCACTAGCAGAAGACTCTTTTCCTCTAGTCCACTAGCTGCAGACTCTAGTCCTCTAGGCCTCTAGCAGCAGACTCTAGTCCTCTAGGCCTCTAGCAGCAGACTCTAGTCCTCTAGTCCACTAGCAGCAGACTCTAGTCCTCTAGTCCACTAGCAGCAGACTCTAGTCCTCTAGTCCACTAGCAGCAGACTCTAGTCCTCTAGTCCACTAGCAGCAGACTCTAGTCCTCTAGGCCTCTAGCAGCAGCAGGTCTGATCTGAAAGAAGGCAGTGCATGACCATGCTGCAGGAATGTAAATCGCCAACGGGGTGTTCTGCGATTTGCATCTGCGCATGTGACCATCTACCACCAGCCCCCCCACCAACTCCGCACTTAATACTCCGTGAGACTGGAAAACCACGTCCCCTCACCCAGCACTAGCCCAGCTCCACATGAACCACATCCCCCTCACCCAGCACTAGCCCAGCTCCAGATGAACCACATCCCCCTCACCCAGCACTAGCCCATCTCCAGATGAACCACATCCCCCTCACCCAGCACTAGCCCAGCTCCAGATGAACCACATCCCCCTCACCCAGCCCAGCTCCAGATGAACCACATGCCCCTCACCCAGCACTAGCCCAGCTCCAGATGAACCATGTCCCCCTCACCCAGCACTAGCCCAGGTCCAGATGAACCACCTCACCCAGCACTAGCCCAGCTCCAGTTTAACTGTGCAAAATGAAGAGCAAACATACCTGGATGTCGTTCCAAAGCACTCCCATAGTTTCCAGGGGAACATTGAGGCCTAAAACCAACATCACACATCCTCCCTTCGGCACACAGCCATACAGACACAGACACACGAGCACGCATACACACACTCCAGCTGGGTCAGTGCTCACAACACCACTGATTTATTACAGTTGTTTTGACATCTACTCAATATACCAACATTCTGTCTCATTGGACTCTATTTGGAACCTTCTGTTGATAATTTCCCTCCAATGAGAAGTGAGAGCTGAGAGCTGCGTGCTTTACTGAGCCTGTCAGTGGATTGAATGGAATGTGATGTGTTGACTCATAGACGCAGAAAGAAAGATCCGAGCTGCGTTCCTAATGTACAGATAATGATGATGCTCTGACTGGGTCCCATATGGCACCCTATTCGCTATATAGTGCTCTAGTTTTGACCAGGGCCCATAGGGTTCTGTAGTGCACTAGTTTTGACCAGGGCCCATAAGGTTTATAGTGCACTAGTTTTGACCAGGCCAGTAGGGTTCATAGTGCACTAGACAAACTGATTGAGTGTCCTGAAGACATGACAATTGAGTGTCCTGAAGACATGCTGTTTGAGTGTCCTGAAGACATGCTGTTTGAGTGTCCTGATGACATGCTGACTGAGTGTCCTGATGACATGCTGACTGAGTGTCCTGATGACATGCTGACTGAGTGTCCTGATGACATGCTGACTGAGTGTCCTGATGACATGCTGACTGAGTGTCCTGATGACATGCTGACTGAGTGTCCTGATGACATGCTGACTGAGTGTCCTGATGACATGCTGACTGAGTGTCCTGATGACATGCTGACTGAGTGTCCTGAAGACATGATGATTGAATTCCAATGCCTTTGGTTGAGTCCCAAGTGGCCTTATGTCCAGTACTACTGTTATCCAGGACCCATAGGGTAGTGCACTACTGTTAGCCAGGACCCATAGGGTAGTGTACTACTGTTATCCAGGACCCATAGGGTAGTGCACTACTGTTAACCAGGACCCATAGGGTAGTGTACTACTGTTATCCAGGACCCATAGGGTAGTGCACTACTGTTATCCAGGACCCATAGGGTAGTGTACTACTGTTATCCAGGACCCATAGGGTAGTGCACTACTGTTATCCAGGACCCATAGGGTAGTGTACTACTGTTATCCAGGACCCATAGGGTAGTGCACTACTGTTATCCAGGACCCATAGGGTAGTGTACTACTGTTATCCAGGACCCATAGGGTAGTGCACTACTGTTATCCAGGACCCATAGGGTAGTGCACTACTGTTATCCAGGACCCATAGGGTAGTGCACTACTGTTATCCAGGACCCATAGGGTAGTGTACTACTGTTATCCAGGACCCATAGGGTAGTGTACTACTGTTATCCAGGACCCATAGGGTAGTGTACTACTGTTATCCAGGACCCATAGGGTAGTGTACTACTGTTATCCAGGACCCATAGGGTAGTGTACTACTGTTATCCAGGACCCATAGGGTAGTGTACTACTGTTATCCAGGACCCATAGGGTAGTGTACTACTGTTATCCAGGACCCATAGGGTAGTGTACTACTGTTATCCAGGACCCATAGGGTAGTGTACTACTGTTATCCAGGACCCATAGGGTAGTGTACTACTGTTATCCAGGACCCATAGGGTAGTGCACTACTGTTATCCAGGACCCATAGGGTAGTGTACTACTGTTAACCAGGACCCATAGGGTAGTGTACTACTGTTAACCAGGACCCATAGGGTAGTGTACTACTGTTATCCAGGACCCATAGGGTAGTGCACTACTGTTATCCAGGACCCATAGGGTAGTGTACTACTGTTATCCAGGACCCATAGGGTAGTGTACTACTGTTATCCAGGACCCATAGGGTAGTGCACTACTGTTATCCAGGACCCATAGGGTAGTGCACTACTGTTGACCAGGACCCATAGGGTAGTGCACTACTGTTATCCAGGACCCATAGGGTAGTGTACTACTGTTATCCAGGACCCATAGGGTAGTGTACTACTGTTATCCAGGACCCATAGGGTAGTGTACTACTGTTATCCAGGACCCATAGGGTAGTGTACTACTGTTATCCAGGACCCATAGGGTAGTGCACTACTGTTATCCAGGACCCATAGGGTAGTGCACTACTGTTGACCAGGACCCATAGGGTAGTGCACTACTGTTATCCAGGACCCATAGGGTAGTGTACTACTGTTATCCAGGACCCATAGGGTAGTGCACTACTGTTAACCAGGACCCATAGGGTAGTGCACTACTGTTAACCAGGACCCATAGGGTAGTGCACTACTGTTAACCAGGACCCATAGGGTAGTGCACTACTGTTAACCAGGACCCATAGGGTAGTGTACTACTGTTATCCAGGACCCATAGGGTAGTGTACTACTGTTATCCAGGACCCATAGGGTAGTGTACTACTGTTGACCAGGACCCATAGGGTAGTGTACTACTGTTATCCAGGACCCATAGGGTAGTGTACTACTGTTAACCAGGACCCATAGGGTAGTGTACTACTGTTGACCAGGACCCATAGGGTAGTGTACTACTGTTGACCAGGACCCATAGGGTAGTGCACTACTGTTGACCAGGACCCATAGGGTAGTGTACTACTGTTATCCAGGACCCATAGGGTAGTGTACTACTGTTAACCAGGACCCATAGGGTAGTGCACTACTGTTATCCAGGACCCATAGGGTAGTGTACTACTGTTGACCAGGACCCATAGGGTAGTGTACTACTGTTGACCAGGACCCATAGGGTAGTGCACTACTGTTGACCAGGACCCATAGGGTAGTGCACTACTGTTATCCAGGACCCATAGGGTAGTGCACTACTGTTGACCAGGACCCATAGGGTAGTGTACTACTGTTATCCAGGACCCATAGGGTAGTGCACTACTGTTAACCAGGACCCATAGGGTAGTGCACTACTGTTAACCAGGACCCATAGGGTAGTGCACTACTGTTAACCAGGACCCATAGGGTAGTGTACTACTGTTGACCAGGACCCATAGGGTAGTGCACTACTGTTGACCAGGACCCATAGGGTAGTGCACTACTGTTAACCAGGACCCATAGGGTAGTGCACTACTGTTAACCAGGACCCATAGGGTAGTGTACTACTGTTATCCAGGACCCATAGGGTAGTGCACTACTGTTAACCAGGACCCATAGGGTAGTGCACTACTGTTAACCAGGACCCATAGGGTAGTGTACTACTGTTAACCAGGACCCATAGGGTAGTGCACTACTGTTAACCAGGACCCATAGGGTAGTGCACTACTGTTGACCAGGACCCATAGGGTAGTGCACTACTGTTGACCAGGACCCATAGGGTAGTGCACTACTGTTAACCAGGACCCATAGGGTAGTGTACTACTGTTGACCAGGACCCATAGGGTAGTGCACTACTGTTAACCAGGACCCATAGGGTAGTGCACTACTGTTGACCAGGACCCATAGGGTAGTGCACTACTGTTGACCAGGACCCATAGGGTAGTGTACTACTGTTGACCAGGACCCATAGGGTAGTGCACTACTGTTGACCAGGACCCATAGGGTAGTGTACTACTGTTGACCAGGACCCATAGGGTAGTGCACTACTGTTAACCAGGACCCATAGGGTAGTGCACTACTGTTATCCAGGACCCATAGGGTAGTGCACTACTGTTATCCAGGACCCATAGGGTAGTGTACTACTGTTATCCAGGACCCATAGGGTAGTGTACTACTGTTATCCAGGACCCATAGGGTAGTGTACTACTGTTAACCAGGACCCATAGGGTAGTGCACTACTGTTGACCAGGACCCATAGGGTAGTGTACTACTGTTGACCAGGACCCATAGGGTAGTGCACTACTGTTGACCAGGACCCATAGGGTAGTGTACTACTGTTAACCAGGACCCATAGGGTAGTGTACTACTGTTATCCAGGACCCATAGGGTAGTGCACTACTGTTATCCAGGACCCATAGGGTAGTGTACTACTGTTATCCAGGACCCATAGGGTAGTGCACTACTGTTATCCAGGACCCATAGGGTAGTGTACTACTGTTATCCAGGACCCATAGGGTAGTGTACTACTGTTATCCAGGACCCATAGGGTAGTGCACTACTGTTATCCAGGACCCATAGGGTAGTGTACTACTGTTATCCAGGACCCATAGGGTAGTGCACTACTGTTATCCAGGACCCATAGGGTAGTGTACTACTGTTATCCAGGACCCATAGGGTAGTGTACTACTGTTATCCAGGACCCATAGGGTAGTGCACTACTGTTATCCAGGACCCATAGGGTAGTGTACTACTGTTATCCAGGACCCATAGGGTAGTGCACTACTGTTATCCAGGACCCATAGGGTAGTGTACTACTGTTATCCAGGACCCATAGGGTAGTGCACTACTGTTATCCAGGACCCATAGGGTAGTGCACTACTGTTATCCAGGACCCATAGGGTAGTGCACTACTGTTAACCAGGACCCATAGGGTAGTGTAATACTGTTAACCAGGACCCATAGGGTAGTGTACTACTGTTATCCAGGACCCATAGGGTAGTGCACTACTGTTAACCAGGACCCATAGGGTAGTGCACTACTGTTAACCAGGACCCATAGGGTAGTGCACTACTGTTATCCAGGACCCATAGGGTAGTGCACTACTGTTATCCAGGACCCATAGGGTAGTGCACTACTGTTAACCAGGACCCATAGGGTAGTGTAATACTGTTAACCAGGACCCATAGGGTAGTGCACTACTGTTAACCAGGACCCATAGGGTAGTGCACTACTGTTGACCAGGACCCATAGGGTAGTGTACTACTGTTAACCAGGACCCATAGGGTAGTGTACTACTGTTATCCAGGACCCATAGGGTAGTGTACTACTGTTAACCAGGACCCATAGGGTAGTGTACTACTGTTGACCAGGACCCATAGGGTAGTGTACTACTGTTATCCAGGACCCATAGGGTAGTGTACTACTGTTAACCAGGACCCATAGGGTAGTGTACTACTGTTATCCAGGACCCATAGGGTAGTGTACTACTGTTAACCAGGACCCATAGGGTAGTGTACTACTGTTATCCAGGACCCATAGGGTAGTGCACTACTGTTATCCAGGACCCATAGGGTAGTGTACTACTGTTGACCAGGACCCATAGGGTAGTGTACTACTGTTATCCAGGACCCATAGGGTAGTGTACTACTGTTAACCAGGACCCATAGGGTAGTGTACTACTGTTGACCAGGACCCATAGGGTAGTGTACTACTGTTAACCAGGACCCATAGGGTAGTGTACTACTGTTGACCAGGACCCATAGGGTAGTGTACTACTGTTATCCAGGACCCATAGGGTAGTGTACTACTGTTGACCAGGACCCATAGGGTAGTGCACTACTGTTGACCAGGACCCATAGGGTAGTGTACTACTGTTAACCAGGACCCATAGGGTAGTGTACTACTGTTAACCAGGACCCATAGGGTAGTGTACTACTGTTGACCAGGACCCATAGGGTAGTGTACTACTGTTAACCAGGACCCATAGGGTAGTGTACTACTGTTATCCAGGACCCATAGGGTAGTGTACTACTGTTAACCAGGACCCATAGGGTAGTGTACTACTGTTATCCAGGACCCATAGGGTAGTGTACTACTGTTAACCAGGACCCATAGGGTAGTGTACTACTGTTATCCAGGACCCATAGGGTAGTGTACTACTGTTAACCAGGACCCATAGGGTAGTGTACTACTGTTATCCAGGACCCATAGGGTAGTGCACTACTGTTATCCAGGACCCATAGGGTAGTGTACTACTGTTGACCAGGACCCATAGGGTAGTGCACTACTGTTGACCAGGACCCATAGGGTAGTGTACTACTGTTATCCAGGACCCATAGGGTAGTGTACTACTGTTGACCAGGACCCATAGGGTAGTGTACTACTGTTGACCAGGACCCATAGGGTAGTGCACTACTGTTGACCAGGACCCATAGGGTAGTGTACTACTGTTATCCAGGACCCATAGGGTAGTGTACTACTGTTGACCAGGACCCATAGGGTAGTGCACTACTGTTATCCAGGACCCATAGGGTAGTGTACTACTGTTGACCAGGACCCATAGGGTAGTGCACTACTGTTGACCAGGACCCATAGGGTAGTGTACTACTGTTAACCAGGACCCATAGGGTAGTGTACTACTGTTAACCAGGACCCATAGGGTAGTGTACTACTGTTGACCAGGACCCATAGGGTAGTGCACTACTGTTGACCAGGACCCATAGGGTAGTGTACTACTGTTATCCAGGACCCATAGGGTAGTGTACTACTGTTAACCAGGACCCATAGGGTAGTGTACTACTGTTGACCAGGACCCATAGGGTAGTGTACTACTGTTATCCAGGACCCATAGGGTAGTGTACTACTGTTGACCAGGACCCATAGGGTAGTGCACTACTGTTGACCAGGACCCATAGGGTAGTGTACTACTGTTAACCAGGACCCATAGGGTAGTGTACTACTGTTAACCAGGACCCATAGGGTAGTGTACTACTGTTATCCAGGACCCATAGGGTAGTGTACTACTGTTGACCAGAACTGTCCCAAAATAATTGGTCAGGAGTCTCTGGGTCACAACCACAAAATACACATTTGTAATCAATAGCTATTTAGAATCTGTGTGTAATAAAGGTCTTTACTGGGGTGCTTGACTGATAGCACAGAACACTCAGACAAATCTTTAAAGAGATGGGTTGGGATAAAGCTAGGAGGGTTTGAACCATGCTGAATGGGTGTAGACAAAGAAGGGCTCTCCAGTAGTAGTACCAAAACATTCAAAGGCCATTTTCTCAAAAGTAATTTTCCAGTTGATCAACTTTCAACACAGAATTACTTTCCCATTGTTTCCTCAACGGCAGTGTATGATATACCAGTGTATGATATAAAATGTTGTAGCTCTCAGTCTCTACTTTAATCCAATGTAAAAAACACAAGGAAAAATGTTGCTGCATAAGACCAATTTGATCCAGTCGGTCACATTTTACTCAATTGTTAGGAGATAGTAACAAGTAGACAGAGTAGTGTTATAGTTACTGTAATACATCTACACAGAGTAGTGTTATATTTACTGTAATATATCTACACAGAGTAGTGTTATATTTACTGTAATATATCTACACAGAGTAGTGTTATATTTACTGTAATATATCTACACAGAGTAGTGTTATATTTACTGTAATATATCTACACAGAGTAGTGTTATAGTTACTGTAATACATCTACACAGAGTAGTGTTATATTTACTGTAATATATCTACACAGAGTAGTGTTATATTTACTGTAATATATCTACACAGAGTAGTGTTATAGTTACTGTAATACATCTACACAGAGTAGTGTTATAGTTACTGTAATACATCTACACAGAGTAGTGTTATAGTTACTGTAATACATCTACACAGAGTAGTGTTATAGTTACTGTAATATATCTACACAGTAGTGTTATAGTTACTGTAATACATCTACACAGAGTAGTGTTATAGTTACTGTAATATTTCTACACAGAGTAGTGTTATAGTTACTGTAATATATCTACACAGAGTAGTGTTATAGTTACTGTAATATATCTACACAGAGTAGTGTTATAGTTACTGTAATATTTCTACACAGAGTAGTGTTATAGTTACTGTAATACATCTACACAGAGTAGTGTTATAGTTACTGTAATATTTCTACACAGAGTAGTGTTATAGTTACTGTAATATATCTACACAGAGTAGTGTTATATTTACTGTAATACATCTACACAGAGTAGTGTTATAGTTACTGTAATACATCTACACAGAGTAGTGTTATAGTTACTGTAATATATCTACACAGTAGTGTTATAGTTACTGTAATATATCTACACAGAGTAGTGTTATATTTACTGTAATATATCTACACAGAGTAGTGTTATATTTACTGTAATACATCTTCACAGAGTAGTGTTATAGTTACTGTAATACATCTACACAGAGTAGTGTTATAGTTACTGTAATACATCTACACAGAGTAGTGTTATATTTACTGTAATATATCTACACAGAGTAGTGTTATAGTTACTGTAATACATCTACACAGAGTAGTGTTATATTTACTGTAATATATCTACACAGAGTAGTGTTATATTTACTGTAATATATCTACACAGAGTAGTGTTATAGTTACTGTAATACATCTACACAGTAGTGTTATAGTTACTGTAATACATCTACACAGAGTAGTGTTATAGTTACTGTAATATTTCTACACAGAGTAGTGTTATAGTTACTGTAATATATCTACACAGAGTAGTGTTATATTTACTGTAATACATCTACACAGAGTAGTGTTATAGTTACTGTAATATTTCTACACAGAGTAGTGTTATATTTACTGTAATATATCTACACAGAGTAGTGTTATAGTTACTGTAATATATCTACACAGTAGTGTTATAGTTACTGTAATACATCTACACAGAGTAGTGTTATAGTTACTGTAATATTTCTACACAGAGTAGTGTTATATTTACTGTAATATATCTACACAGAGTAGTGTTATATTTACTGTAATACATCTACACAGAGTAGTGTTATAGTTACTGTAATACATCTACACAGTAGTGTTATAGTTACTGTAATATATCTACACAGAGTAGTGTTATAGTTACTGTAATACATCTACACAGTAGTGTTATAGTTACTGTAATACATCTACACAGAGTAGTGTTATAGTTACTGTAATATATCTACACAGAGTAGTGTTATATTTACTGTAATATATCTACACAGAGTAGTGTTATAGTTACTGTAATACATCTACACAGAGTAGTGTTATAGTTACTGTAATACATCTACACAGAGTAGAGTTATAGTTACTGTAATATATCTACACAGAGTAGTGTTATATTTACTGTAATATATCTACACAGTAGTGTTATAGTTACTGTAATACATCTACACAGAGTAGTGTTATAGTTACTGTAATACATCTACAGAGTAGTGTTATATTTACTGTAATATATCTACACAGAGTAGTGTTATATTTACTGTAATATATCTACACAGAGTAGTGTTATAATTTGTCCAGCATTGTCCGGGTTAGGGTTTGGCCGAGGTAGGCCGTCATTGTAAATAAGAATTTGTTCTACTTGCCTAGTTAAATAAAGTAAAAAAAAAAATCAAATACACAAACAACTTGGACTTGAAACTCTCGTTTCCCGATGTCCTTGTCCCAAATTTTTGATTCTGTCCATCCTCGTCACGACTTCCACCGACGGTGGCTCCTCTGCCTGTTCGTGCGGCGTTCGTCGGTCGTCGTCACCGGCCTACTAGCTGCCACCGACCCCCTGTTCCTTTCCGTAGATTTTTCTGTATTGGTTGCACCTGTTCCTTGTTTGTGTTTTTTGTTAGGGCTATTTAAGCCGGTTTTTTGTGCGGGCTTGTTTACTGTTTGTCGGTGGACTGTTGGTTGTATGTTTCTCTTGCTGTGTTCGGTGTCCTGTTTTGGGCCTCTCTTCTGTTTAGTTCGCCTGTTGTTTTGACATTTTACGCACCGCAATAAAGTCGGTTTCCTGATCCTCTGCTCTCTGCGCCTGACTCCGCACCCACCACTCCTAGCTGTGTGACAATCCTCAACCCCAGGATGTGGGTGCTCACGTTACACAGTGATTCCCTAGTTGATCCTGCCGTTTGTCAGTTGTCGTAGGAAAAAAAAGCAGTAACATCCCAAAAGAAACAGAGGAGCAGAATGTGGACTTCATTTCCCATAATAATGATGGTTAGGACTAATAGTAGTTATTGAGACTGAGGCAGACGGCTGTTTGAAACACATTCCTCCAAGCCGTTAGTTATTGAGACTGAGGCAGACGGCTGTTTGAAACACATTTCTCCAAGCCGTTAGTTATTGAGACTGAGGCAGACGGCTGTTTGAAACACATTTCTCCAAGCCGTTAGTTATTGAGACTTTTTTATAGAACGTTTTATGTAACCTTTGTTTAACTAGGCAAGTCAGTCAAGAACAAATTCTTATTTACACTGATGGCCTAGGAACAGTGGGTTAACTGCCCAGCATTAGTTTGCCAGTTTTACATCATAACACTATTAATGCCGTTTGACATATGGCACCTAATTAATATAATACGTTGTTATGAAGCCTCTGTGGGCGACAGCAGAACATTAGAGGAGCAGCAGGAGTGTGGAGAGTTAATCGTGTAATTACAAAAACACAGCCTTGGAGAAGTCGTTTGAGCGGGGGGGGGGCGGATTCCTACTGGGATTATCTCTGGACAAGGGATTAACGTCAACAAGACCCTTTATAGACCCTTTAAACCTAGAAACACACAATAAACAAATCTCAATCAAATCACATTTTATTTGTCGCATGTGCCGAATACAAAAGCTTTCGACCAACAATTCAGAGTTTTAAAAAGTAAGTAAGGAGAATTTTCTAAAAATAGGAAAAATAGTAACACAAAATAACAGAGTCAATGTGCAGGGCTACTGGTACAGACTCAATGTGCAGGGGTACCGGTATCGAGTCAATGTGCAGGGCTACTGGTACAGACTCAATGTGCAGGAGTACCGGTATCGAGTCAATGTGCAGGGCTACTGGTACAGACTCAATGTGCAGGGGTACCGGTACAGAGTCAATTTGCAGGGCTACTGGTACAGACTCAATGTGCAGGGGTACCGGTATCGAGTCAATGTGCAGGGGTACTGGTACAGACTCAATGTGCAGGGGTACCGGTACAGACTCAATGTGCAGGGGTACCGGTACAGACTCAATGTGCAGGGGTACCAGTACAGAGTCAATGTGCAGGGGTGCCAGTACAGACTCAATGTGCAGGGGTACCGGTATCGAGTCAATGTGCAGGGGTGCCAGTACAGACTCAATGAGCAGGGGTACCGGTACCGAGTCAATGTTCAGGGGTACCGGTATCGAGTCAATGTTCAGGGGTACCGGTATCGAGTCAATGAGCAGGGGTACCGGTACCAAGTCAATGTTCAGGGGTACCGGTATCGAGTCAATGTGCAGGGGTACCGGTACCGAGTCAATGTGCAGGGGTGCCGGTACAGACTCAATGAGCAGGGGTACCGGTACCGAGTCAATGTGCAGGGGTGCCGGTACAGACTCAATGAGCAGGGGTACCGGTACCGAGTCAATGTGCAGGGGTGCCAGTACCGAGTCAATGTGCAGGGGTGCCAGTACAGAGTCAATGTGCAGGGGTGCCAGTACAGAGTCAATGTGCAGGGGTGCCAGTACAGAGTCAATGTGCAGGGGTGCCAGTACAGAGTCAATGTGCAGGGGTGCCGGTACCGACTCAATGTGCAGGGGTGCCGGTACCGACTCAATGTGCAGGGGTGCCGGTACCGAGTCAATGTGCAGGGGTACCGGTACCGAGTCAATGTGCAAGGGTACCGGTACCGAGTCAATGTGCAGGGGAACCGGTACCGAGTCAATGTTCAGGGGTACCGGTACCGAGTCAATGTGCAAGGGTATCGGTACAGACTCAATGAGCAGGGGTACCAGTACCGAGTCAATGTGCAGGGGTACCGGTACAGACTCAATGTGCAGGGGTGCCAGTACAGACTCAATGAGCAGGGGTACCGGTACCGAGTCAATGTTCAGGGGTACCGGTTAGTCCAGGTAATTGAGGTAATATGTACGTGAAGGTATGGGTAAAGTGACTATGAATAGATAATAAACAGAGAGTAGCAGTGTGTGTAAAGAGAGTGAAGGAATGTTTGTGTGTGTTTTGTGTGTGTGTTCCTATGTGTTTGTGTGTGTTGGAGTGTCATCGTCGGTAATCAGGTATACCACCATCATGTTGTCGGCAAACTTAATGATGTTGTTGGAGTCATGCTTGGCCACGCAGTCGTGGGGGAGCAGGGAGTACAGGAAGGGAGTAAGCACACACCCCTGAGGGGCCCCCGTGTTGAGAGTCAGCGTGGCGGACGTGTTGTTGCCTACTCTTACCACCTGGGACCCATCAGGAAGTCCAGGATCCTGGAACCATTCTTGGGCACAGGGACTATGGTGGTCTGCTTGAAACATGTAGGTATCACAGATTGGATCAGGGAGAGGTTGAAAATCTCAGTGAAGACACTTGCCAGTTGGTCAACATATGATCTGAGCATGCATCCTGGTAATCAGTCTGGCCATGCGGCCTTGTGAATGTTAACCAGTTTAATGGTCTTACTCACATCGGCTAGAGAGAACGTGATCACAGTCGTCCGGAACAGCTGGTGCTCTTATGCATGCCTCTGTGTTGCTTGCCTCGAAGCGAGCAAAGAAGGCATTTCGCTCGTCTGGTAGGCTTGTGTGACTGGGCAGCTCGTGGCTAGGTGTCCCTTTGTAATCCGTGATTGTTTGCAAGCCCTGCCACATCCAAAGAGCATCAGAGCCAGTGTAGTAGTATTCAAATTTAGTCTTGTATTGACGCTTTGCCTGTTTTGATGGTTTGTCTGAGGGCATAGCGGAATTTAATATAGGTATCCGGATAAGTGTCCCACATCATGAAAGCGGCAGCTCTAGCCTTTAGCTCAGTGTGGATGTTGCCTGTAATCCTTTGCTTCTGGTTGGGATATGTACGTATGGTCACTGTGGGGACCGTTAATGTGGAGACGACACCGTCAATGCACTTATTAATGAAGCCGGTGACTGATGTGGTAAACTCTGGATGAGCATTTTCTTGAGTGCGGTCTTAGTGCCGTCAACGGTTTGTGGTGTTAAATAGACAGCTGCTGCCTTTTAACTGTCAAGAATCTTGCTGCCTGATTTTTGCCTTTTTGTTGTCTGGTTGTTTCCTTGCCGCCTGGTTGTTTCCTTGCTTCCTGATTCCTGTCTGGTTGCTGTCTTGCTGCCTGGTTGCTGCCGTACAGCATTTGCTTTTCTCTGTTCTGCTCTGTTCTGCTCTCTTCCCCCTACAGCAGAGCAGGCTGCCAGATCGATCCAGCTCCCCGTAATAGGAGGTCAGAGGGCGAGGCAGGCTGGGACTGTAACCAAAAGATGTTAAATATTCCATTTATACTTTAGCACATTTTCATTAGGCCAGGCTCACCTTGCTGTACCCACATTATGTATTATGTATCTCACCCCGCTCCAGTGTGTGTGTGTATATGAGCACGCTGCAGCTGTGACGCTCTGCTCATCCAGAGGCGGTGCTCCTAGTGGCCGGGGACTTTAATGCAGGGAAACTTAAATCAGTTTTACCTCATTTCTATCAGCATGTTAAATGTGCAACCAGAGGGAAAAAAACATCTAGACCGTCTTTACTCCACACACAGAGACACGTGCAAAGCTCTCCCTCGCCCTCCATTTGGCAAATCTGACCATAATTCTATCCTCCTAATTCCTGATTACAAGCAAAAATTTAAGCAGGAAGCACCAGTGACTCGGTCTATAAATATGTGGTCAGATGTAGCAGATGCTAAACTACAGGACTGTTTTGCTAGCACAGACTGGAATGTATTCCGGGATTCTTCCGATGGCACTGAGGAGTACGCCACATAAGTCACTGGCTTCATCAATAAGTGCATCGGTGACGTTGTCCCCACAGTGACCGTACGTACATACCCCAAAAGAAGCCATGGATTACAGGCAACATTCACACTGAGCTAAAGGGTAGAGCTGCCGCTTTCAAGGAGCGGGACTCTAACCCGGAAGCTTATAAGAAGTCCCGCTATGCCCTTCGACGAACCATCAAACAGGCAAAGCCTCAATACAGGACAGAGATCGAATCGTACTACTCCGGCTCCGATGCTTGTCAGATGTGGCAGGGCTTGCAAACAATTACAGACTACAAAGGGAAGCACAGCCACGAGCTGCCCAGTGACACGAACCTACCAGATGAGCTTAATTACTTCTATGCTCGCTTCGAGGCAAGTAACACTGAAAAATTGATGAGAGCACCTGCTTTTCCGGATGACTGTGAGATCACGCTCTCCGTAGCTGATGTGAGTAAGACATTTCAACAGGTTAACATTCACAAGGCCACAGGGCCAGACGGATTACAAGGACATGTACTCCGAGCATGCGCTGACCAACTGACAAGTGTCTTCACTGACATTTTCAACCAGTCCATGACTGAGTCTGTAATACCAAAATGTTTCACCATAGTCCCTGTGCCCAATAACACTAAGGTAACCTGCCTAAATGACTACCGACAAGTAGCACTCACGTCTGTAGCCATGAAGTGCTTTGAAAGGCTGGTCATGGCTCACATCAACACCATTATCCCAGAAACCCTAGACCTACTCCAATTTGCATACCGCCCCAACAGATCAACAGATGATGCAATCTCTACTGCTCTCCACACTGTCCTTTCACTTTTGGACAAAAGGAACACCTATGTGAGAATGCTATTCAATGATTACAGCTCAGCGTTCAACACCATAGTGCCCTCAAAGCTCATCACTAAGCTAAGGACCCTGGGACTAAACACCTCCCTCTGCAACTGGATCCTGGACTTCCTGACTGGCCGACCCCAGGTTGTAAGGGTAGGGAACAACAAACTCGCCACGCTGGTCCTCAACACACGGGCACCTCAGGGGTGCGTGCTGAGTCCCCTCCTGTACTCACTGTTCACTCATGACTGCATGGCCAGGCATGACTCCAACAGCATCATCAAGTTTGCCGATGACACAACAGTGGTAGACTTGATCACCGACAACGATGAGACAGCCTATAGGGAGGAGGTCAGTGACCTCCTCCCTATAAACAAATTGACAACAGAATTTCAGCATGCTTATAGGGAAGGACACTCAACAAGCACAGCACTGGGAAGGACACTCAACAAGCACAGCACTTACACAAATGACGATTGGCTGAGAGACATTGATGATAAATGATTGTGGGGGCTGTTTTGTTAGAATTCAGTGCATCTTTTAACATTATTGATCATAGTCTGCTGCTGGAAAAACGCATGTGTTATGGCTTTACACCCCCTGCAATATTGTGGATAAAGAGTTACCTGTCTAACAGAACACAGACGGTGTTCTTTAATGGAAGCCTATCAAATATAAATCTGTTAGAATCAGGAATTCCCCAGGGTAGCTGTTCAGGCCCCATGCTTTTTAAATTTTTTACTAACAACATGCCACTGACAAAGCCAGAGTTTCTATGTATGCGGATGACTCAACACTATACACGTCAGCTACTACAGAGACTGAAATGACTGCAACACTTAACAAAGAGCTGCAGTTAGTTTCAGAGTGGATGGCAAGGAATAAGTCTTAAATAATTCTGAAACTAAAAGCATTGTATTTGGAACAAAGCACTCACAAAACTCTAAACCTTAACTAAATCTTGTAATAAATAATGTGGAAATTGAGCAAGTTGAGATGACTAAACTGCTTGGAGTAACACTAGATTGTAAACTGTCATGGTCAAAACATATTGATGCAGTAGTAGCTAAAATGGGATGAAATCTGTCTATAATGAAGCGATTCTCTGCCTTCTTAACAAAACGAATAACACTTAGACATAACTGAAAAATGACCAGTTATAACATTAACTAAAACATGACTGACAGAACACCAGTTATAACACTAACACATGACTGACAGAAGACCAGTTATAACACTAACTAACACATGACTGGCAGAAGACCAGTTATAACACTAACTAACACATGACTGGCAGAAGACCAGTTATAACACTAACTAACACATGACTGACAGAACACCAGTTATAACACTAACACATGACTGACAGAAGACCAGTTATAACACTAACACATGACTGACAGAAGACCAGTTATAACACTAACTAACACATGACTGGCAGAACACCAGTTATAACACTAACACATGACTGACAGAAGACCAGTTATAACACTAACTAACACATGACTGGCAGAAGACCAGTTATAACACTAACTAACACATGACTGGCAGAAGACCAGTTATAACACTAACACATGACTGACTGTGAGGTGTCCTAGGTACAGAACACCTCACACTTTGTCCTTAAGTCAGCAGGTCAAAAATACTGATCCTTCAGTGCATGACTGACAGAACAACATAAACAGGACCAAGCCAACTCTCTGTCTTACTGGTAGATACAAGGTTACAAAGCCAAATCACATCTGCCTAGCAATGTTTAACTGTACAGTATGTGGTTCAAGATCTGGTCAGCAGTAGTACACTATATTAGGAACAGGGAGCCATTCAGGACTCACAAAGACAGAGAGACACAGAGAGACACAGAGATCCCCATCGCGGCCAGTCAGTCAACCAGTAGGCCTCCATTTCTGTGATTGTAACAGAGCCCATTTACTGGGAGATGCTATCAGCCGTGGCCGGGAACTCTGGCCCATTGGTCCAATTAAGAACCAATCAGAGCTCAGGATTAATGGATCCGTCCGTCTCTCTCCTAAGTATCCTCCTCTGTTTATCTCTCTCTGACCAGCAGAGCAGGAGGATGAATGATGTTGTCATTGGGATATTAAGACATTTGTTCATGAAGATAAAATATCTGGTTGTTAACTTCAGATTGTTAATTTGTTGTTGAGAAACCATTGATACGACTTTGCTTAGAGTGGGGATACTATCACCCTAACCCTTCTATAGTGCCCTACTCTAGTGTGCAAAGACAATACGTACTGTTGCTGGGAGTAGGGTGCCATTTGGGCTGCAGGAAAATAAGTTCAGGGAGTCTGTATCCCTCCTCTTAGATCCTCACACTGACTTTAAACAGTGTGTTGCTTATATATATATGAAGTGATAGAAGAGGTGAGATCTCTGTGTATCTGTCTGAAGAGAGGCTGCTGACACCTTGATCCTTTAATGGGGCCTAGCAGTGAACCCTGCATGTGCCTCACATACACCAAGAACTACACACTCATACACACATACACACATACACTCATACACACACACACACACATACACTCATACAAACACACACACATACACACACACACACATACACACATACGCATACACACATACACACATACACACACATACACACATACACACATACACGACAATAAGAGTAATACAACAGAGAGTATACATAACGTTCAACAGTCACCCAGGCAGTGCACTCTGTCACATTCTCTCTCAAACCCAATATTCCCTGAGACCATCAGTCATCAGATTACATCACAGGATCTAAGGATTTGCTTTTCATCATGACAGAAGCAAACCAGACCACATCAGAGGAGTATATGTCAACTCTGGTAATCTCAGATTACAGCATTGTCGCATTACAGCGTTCTTCCCGGGGCCACATGTGGAGTTTAATCCCAGGAGCAATAGAATATCAGACAGGACAGTCGACCGCTCTGATTACTGTTCATTTGGGACACATCTGAGTCATACAACCTCTTCAGTACTGACAAACCATACCACACCCTCTTCAGTACTGACAAACCATACCACACCCTCTTCAGTACTGACAAACCATACCACACCCTCTTCAGAACTGACAAACCAGACCACACCCTCTTCAGTACTGACAAACCATACCACACCCTCTTCAGTACTGACAAACCATACCACACCCTCTTCAGAACTGACAAACCATACCACACCCTCTTCAGAACTGACAAACCATACCACACCCTCTTCAGTACTGACAAACCATACCACACCCTCTTCAGTACTGACAAACCATACCACACCCTCTTCAGTACTGACAAACCATACCACACCCTCTTCAGTACTGACAAACCATACCACACCCTCTTCAGAACTGACAAACCATACCACACCCTCTTCAGAACTGACAAACCATACCACACCCTCTTCAGAACTGACAAACCATACCACACCCTCTTCAGTACTGACAAACCATACCACACCCTCTTCAGTACTGACACACCATACCACACCCTCTTCAGTACTGACACACCATACCACACCCTCTTCAGAACTGACAAACCATACCACACCCTCTTCAGTACTGACAAACCATACCACACCCTCTTCAGAACTGACAAACCATACCACACCCTCTTCAGTACTGACACACCATACCACACCCTCTTCAGAACTGACAAACCATACCACACCCTCTTCAGCACTAAACCAACCAGGCCACACCCTCTTCAGCACTGAAGAGAACATGACAACAACAAAGTATTTTTGGTTTAGTATGTTTTCTCTCTTCTGTATCTAGAGTATAGTATTGCAGTGCATTATTACAGTAGCTTTCATCTACAGTAGCTTGCCTCTACAGTAGCTTGCCTCTACAGTAGCTTGCATCGACCTTAAGGCTTGGTTTTTGCTCTGACATGCACTGTCAACTGTGGGACCTTATATAAACAGCTGTGTGCCTTTCCAAATCATGTCCAATCCATTGATATTACCGTATACGGACTCTAATCAAATTGTAGAAACATCTCAAGGATGATCAATGGAAACAGGATGCACCTGAGCTCCATTTCGAGGCTCATAGCGAAGGGTCTGAATGCTGATGTAAATAAGGTTTTTCTGTCATTTTGTGGTATTGTGTGTCGATTGATCAGGGTATTTATTAGAATAAGGCTGTAACGGATCAAAATGTGGAAAAACTCAATGGATCTGAATACTTTCCGAATGCACTGTAGATATAGATAATATAGATCTCCTTCTCCTTATATTGCTGTTCTATGTTAAAGTGTGTTATATCTGTGACTGGAAACATTAAAGAGGTGTAGAATGAGTGAGGGCTGTGAAGGAGGAGAAGAGAAGGAGAAGAGGTGCACAGAGAGACAGGTGAGAGACTACTCAGCACGGTATGTCTGTCGCTCTCTCACTGTGTTACCTCTAGTTACCTCTGCTCTCAGCTCCTAACACAAACACCACCACAACCTGAGAGTGCACAGAAGCATGAGCTGAGGGAGGGAGGGAGGGAGGGAGGGAGGGACGGAGGGAGGGAGGGAAGGCTATGCATCTCCCACCAAGTCTCCATGGTCAGGTGGCAGAGAGAGAGCAGGCTCTGAGCTCACAGTAGAACATAGAACACAGCATGAAGGGTGGGAGAAGAGCGGAGGGTCGTAGCGTTACTGTGTTGGTTCTTACCTGTTTGGCTGCGTCTCTGAGCGTACGCCACCACCACGGCAGCTAGCACCACACAGCACAGCGACGTTACGGTGTTGGCCATCTAGAGAAAGAGACACAAAGGAGCATGTCAGAGTCTCTCTCTCTCTCTCACGCTCTCTCCCTCTCTCTATCTCCCCCTTTCAATCTCTCACGCTCTCTCTCTCTCTCTATCTCCCCCTTTCAATCTCTCACTCTCTCTTCAATCTCTCTCTCTCTCTCATTCCCCCTCAGGGCTACATGACTACAGGGCTAACACACTAGAGGGCTAAGCAAACTTAGGTGTGACATGCCAGCAACAAACGCCGACACTCCACCTCCAATTATATCAAATCATGAAAGACAATTCCGTAAAGTCAGTGTGGAAGAGGTGAACAAATTATTGTTGTCTGTCAACAATGACAAGCCACTGGGGTCTGACAACTTGGATGGAACATTTTCTTAAGATAGTAGCGGATGATATTGTCACTACTAGAGAGCGTGTGCCCACAGGCTTGGAGGGAAGGTAAAATCATTCCCTCTACCTGAGAATAGTAAAGCCCCCCTTTACTGGCTCAAACAGCCGACCAATCAGCCTGTTAACAACCCGTAATAAACTTTGACCAGATACAATGCTATGTTACGGTAAACAAATTGACAACATGCTTTCAGCACGCTTATAGGGAAGGACATTCAACAAGCACAGCACAAACAAATGACTGGCTATTTTGTTAGACTATCATAGCAGTTCCTGTCTCTTCATAAAGACACGTTCTCACACAGCTCTATCATAGCAGTTCCTGTCTCTTCATGAGGACACGTTCTCACACAGCTCTATCATAGCAGTTCCTATCTCTTCATAAGGACACGTTCTCACACAGCTCTATCATAGCAGTTCCTGTCTCTTCATGAGGACACGTTCTCACACAGCTCTATCATAGCAGTTCCTGTCTCTTCATGAGGACACGTTCTCACACAGGTCTATCATAGCAGTTCCTGTCTCTTCATAAGGACACGTTCTCACACAGCTCTATCATAGCAGTTCCTGTCTCTTCATGAGGACACGTTCTCACACAGCTCTATCATAGCAGTTCCTGTCTCTTCATGAGGACACGTTCTCACACAGCTCTATCATAGCAGTTCCTGTCTCTTCATAAAGACACGTTCTCACACAGCTCTATCATAGCAGTTCCTGTTTCTTCATAAGGACACTTTCTCACACAGCTCTATTATAGCAGTTCCTGTCTCTTCATAAAGACACGTTCTCACACAGCTCTATCATAGCAGTTCCTGTCTCTTCATGAGGACACTTTCTCACACAGCTCTATCATAACAGTTCCTGTCTCTTCATAAAGACACTTTCCTACTGTTCTCTTCCTTTCATGAGATCTCCCATTAAGCTTAATAAAAGGCGAGTAACATAAACCGCTCCTTTCATGAGATCTCCCATTGAAGCAAGATCAAAGTTTGGACTCTCCATCTGTTGCTTTTAGAGCTGGTGGGAGGGTTTACAACATTAAAGAACGATTTAGAGTTGAAAGCAACACAACAGATATAAAAATATTATTATACTTTTATATATATTTATTTAAATTACATTTAGTTAAAAACAGCATGAATTGGTTGTCCCAGTTGAATATGTTACTCAACAAAGAGAGAGAATTTAAACATGTATGAATAATACAAATAGGAGTGATGATGACCCGTGATTAGAGGCTTATTTAACCATTACAATGAGGCATGGAAACTATAAAACTGAGATTGGCCCATATCCGTACTGGAGACAAAGAGCAGCAGAACCACTTTACATCCATGTCTGACAGCAGAACAAAACCAAGCAGTTTAAACACATGGGGAGATGTGCAGTGAAATGGGAACATGAGTCTGGTCAGAGTTGGGCTCAATTCCATTTCATTTTTAGTCAATTCAAGAAGTACACTGAAATTCCAATTCTCTTCAATTACTTTTCAACGAGGACACAGTGTTATTAGAATAGGAATTTGTTCTTTCTGAATTGACAGAAATTGAAATGGAATGACCCCTAACCCTGTTTCTGGTTGTACTTGAAATCCCCAAGGTTTCTCAGCTGTTTATGTCAAGACAACGTTGATGGAGACTGGTGGAGGATTTTAAATCACAGGAAATGTATACTCTAACTCAATGTTTTTGCAAGGTACTACGGTGAATGAAACTGGTTCCATTTAACACTATAGTTCCCATAATACTGTAATCATTAGGACCTCATCCAGTCTGCAGAAGCAGAGCGTGCTACTCTGCTCGATTTGACTACAAAGTCATATGAAACAGACCAGGAGTTCTGCCTTTCAACTTCCTGTTTCTATAATGACCTGACCAGTTCTACCTTAGGATGTGTCCCAAATGCCACCCTATTCCCTATATAGTGCACTATTGGTTCTGGTCTAAAGTAGTGCACTAAATAGGGAATAGGGTTCCATAGGACTCTGGTCTAAAGTAGTGCACTATATAGGGAATAGGGTGCCATAGGGCTCTGGTCTAAAGTAGTGCACTATATAGGGAATAGGGTGCCATAGGGCTCTGGTCTAAAGTAGTGCACTATATAGAGAATAGGGTTCTATTTGGGATGCATTTTGCCGTCAATCTCTTCTGAGTGGAAATGAAATCCCTTATATTTCAATTAATTCCAGAACCCAGTTCTGGTTCAAACAACTTTGTGGAATATCCTGAATAAAAAAGAACACTTCTGAAACTCCACACTGTCATGATGATTGACACTTCGTATTTATTTAATCTTTACAGACGTAGAAAGCGAGTGACGGGGTGAAATTAAAACTGCATCCCCAGTCAGCTCTTTCCAATCCACATCTCCCTGTTTGCCTGGCTCTGTCAGAGTCCAAAAGGGAACCATAATCCCTATATAGTGCACTACTTTAGACCAGAGACCTATGGAACCCTATTCCCTATATAGTGCAGTACTTTAGACCAGAGCCCTATGGAACCCTATTCCCTATATAGTGCACTACTTTAGACCAGGGTCCTATAGAACCCTATTCCCTATATAGTGCACTACTTTAGACCAGAGTCCTATAGAACCCTATTCCCTATATAGTGCACTACTTTAGACCAGAGTCCTATAGAACCCTGTTCCCTATATAGTGCACAACTTTAGACCAGGGCCCATAAGGCTCTATATAAGAAATAGGTTGTCATTTAGGACACAGCCTGTCTGCTTCTCTCTCTCTGTCAGTCTAGAATTGGTATTTAGTTCATTAAAGCAGGAACAATACTCTAGATATGTGGCAGCTGAGAATATTTTACTTAATGGTGGCCTCTGGCTCTCAGCATCCCCACTCAGCCTCAGAGTCCTCCTTCTTATCCAAACATTTAATACCTCATATTTATTTATTCATTTCTTATTTCTCCTGGAAGCTGAATAGGCGTGTTGGCTGGTTAATTAAAATGTATAATTCATTGCTGTATTGAATGGTTTCCTGCTTCTCTTTGTGAAGTCCAGTGGAAATTTGCATTTAAATTGGAAATCCCATTGAATTGTGCAGGGATATGTTTTGGTATGATGCATCACAGAATGTAAGGATGAGAGGAGGAGAGGAAGGGAGGAATATTTCACTGACAGCACAGTTTTATCCCCCTCCCGCCCATCTGGAAGACCAACACAGGTTCATGCTGCCTGTCTTCCTGTCTTCAACTGATAGAAATAACACTCTGTGAGAGGGGATGGATGTGTCTGTGTGTACCAGTATGGAAGGCAGGCTCTCATGTGGTAGCTACAGTTTGGGATGTTTGGCTGAGCATTAGGGACTGCTACCAACTCCAGCCATGTTTGTGCATCCCAAATCACAACCTATCCCCTATGGGCCCTGGTCAAAAGAAGTGCACTATATAGGGAATAGGGTGCCAGTTGGGACACACTACCAGCTGTAGGGACAAGTTATAAAGTCCAGTCATATAACAGTATTTGTATACATCTCTCCATACAGTCTTTGTTTACATATTCCTCTGAAAGCACTCTACACCCACATACATCCACTAGCCCTACATCTCCAGTCTCCCTGACCCTGGCACTGACCCTGGCACTGGAACTGACCCTGGCACTGGAACTGACCCGGACACTGGCACTGACCCTGACCCTGGCACTGGAACTGACCCTGGCACTGGAACTGACCCGGACACTGGCACTGACCCTGACCCTGGAACTGACCCTGGCACTGGAACTGACCCTGGCACTGGAACTGACCCGGACACTGCACTGACCCTGGAACTGACCCGGACACTGGAACTGACCATGGAACTGACCCTGACCCTGGAACTGACCCTGGAACTGGAACTGACGCTGGAACTGGAACTGACCCTGGAACTGGAACTGACCCTGGAACTGGAACTGACGCTGACACTGGAACTGACCCTGGAACTGGAACTGACGCTGACACTGGAACTGACCCTGGAACTGGAACTGACCCTGGAACTGGAACTGACCCTGACCCTGGAACTGACCCTGGAACTGGAACTGACGCTGACACTGGAACTGACCCTGGAACTGACGCTGACACTGGAACTGACCCTGGAACTGGAACTGACCCTGGAACTGGAACTGACCCTGACCCTGGAACTGACCCTGGAACTGGAACTGGAACTGACCCTGGAACTGGAACTGACGCTGACACTGGAACTGACCCTGGAACTGGAACTGACCCTGGAACTGGAACTGACCCTGGAACTGGAACTGACCCTGGAACTGGAACTGACCCTGGAACTGACCCTGGAACTGACACTGGAACTGACCCTGGAACTGGAACTGGCCCTGGAACTGGAACTGACCCTGGAACTGGAACTGACCCTGGAACTGGAACTGACCCTGGAACTGGAACTGACCCTGGAACTGGAACTGACCCTGGAACTGGAACTGACCCTGGAACTGACCCTGGAACTGACCCTGGAACTGACACTGGAACTGACCCTGGAACTGACCCTGGAACAGATCCTGACACTGACCCTGGAACTGACCCTGGAACAGATCCTGACACTGACCCTGGAACAGATCCTGACAGTGACCCTGAGACTGACCCTGAGACTGAACCTGAGACTGAACCTGGAACTTTTGATTTGATTTGAACTGACTTTCTCTTGTTCTTCTATTTCTATTTCTCGTGTGTTTTTGTTCTACTTGTTTTTTATAGTTTTTATAGTAATACTGAATAGTCTTCAACTGACAGAACACTCTAATAGTCTGATTAGTCTTCAACTGGCAGAACACTCCAATAGTCTGATTAGTCTTCAACTGACAGAACACTCCAATAGTCTGATTAGTCTTCAACTGACAGAACACTCCAATAGTCTGATTAGTCTTCAACAGGCAGAACACTCCAATAGTCTGATTAGTCTTCAACTGACAGAACACTCCAATTCTCTGATTAGTCTTCAACTGACAGAACACTCCAATAGTCTGATTAGTCTTCAACTGACAGAACACTCTAATAGTCTGATTAGTCTTCAACTGACAGAACACTCCAATAGTCTGATTAGTCTTCAACAGGCAGAACACTCCAATAGTCTGATTAGTCTTCAACTGACAGAACACTCCAATAGTCTGATTAGTCTTCAACAGGCAGAACACTCCAATAGTCTGATTAGTCTTCAACTGACAGAACACTCCAATTCTCTGATTAGTCTTCAACTGACAGAACACTCCAATAGTCTGATTAGTCTTCAACTGACAGAACACTCTAATAGTCTGATTAGTCTTCAACTGACAGAACACTCCAATAGTCTGATTAGTCTTCAACAGGCAGAACACTCCAATAGTCTGATTAGTCTTCAACTGGCAGAACACTCCAATAGTCTGAATAGTCTTCAACTGGCAGAACACTCCAATAGTCTGATTAGTCTTCAACAGGCAGAACACTCCAATAGTCTGATTAGTCTTCAACTGACAGAACACTCCAATAGTCTGATTAGTCTTCAACTGGCAGAACACTCCAACAGTCTGATTAGTCTTCAACTGACAGAACACTCCAATAGTCTGATTAGTCTTCAACTGACAGAACACTCCAATAGTCTGAATAGTCTTCAACTGACAGAACACTCCAATTCTCTGATTAGTCTTCAACTGGCAGAACACTCCAATAGTCTGATTAGTCTTCAACTGACAGAACACTCCAATAGTCTGATTAGTCTTCAACTGGCAGAACACTCCAATAGTCTGATTAGTCTTCAACTGACAGAACACTCCAATTCTCTGATTAGTCTTCAACAGGCAGAACACTCCAATAGTCTGATTAGTCTTCAACTGGCAGAACACTCCAATTCTCTGATTAGTCTTCAACTGACAGAACACTCCAATAGTCTGAATAGTCTTCAACTGGCAGAACACTCCAATAGTCTGATTAGTCTTCAACTGACAGAACACTCCAATTCTCTGATTAGTCTTCAACTGACAGAACACTCCAATAGTCTGATTAGTCTTCAACTGACAGAACACTCCAATAGTCTGATTAGTCTTCAACTGACAGAACACTCCAATAGTCTGATTAGTCTTCAACAGGCAGAACACTCTAATAGTCTGATTAGTCTTCAACTGACAGAACACTCCAATAGTCTGATTAGTCTTCAACTGGCAGAACACTCCAACAGTCTGATTAGTCTTCAACTGACAGAACACTCCAATAGTCTGATTAGTCTTCAACTGACAGAACACTCCAATAGTCTGAATAGTCTTCAACTGGCAGAACACTCCAATAGTCTGATTAGTCTTCAAATGGCAGAACACTCCAATAGTCTGAATAGTCTTCAACTGACAGAACACTCCAATTCTCTGATTAGTCTTCAACTGGCAGAACACTCCAATAGTCTGATTAGTCTTCAACTGACAGAACACTCCAATAGTCTGATTAGTCTTCAACTGGCAGAACACTCCAATAGTCTGATTAGTCTTCAACTGACAGAACACTCCAATTCTCTGATTAGTCTTCAACAGGCAGAACACTCCAATAGTCTGATTAGTCTTCAACTGGCAGAACACTCCAATTCTCTGATTAGTCTTCAACTGACAGAACACTCCAATAGTCTGAATAGTCTTCAACTGGCAGAACACTCCAATAGTCTGATTAGTCTTCAACTGACAGAACACTCCAATTCTCTGATTAGTCTTCAACTGACAGAACACTCCAATAGTCTGATTAGTCTTCAACTGACAGAACACTCCAATAGTCTGATTAGTCTTCAACTGGCAGAACACTCCAATAGTCTGATTAGTCTTCAACAGGCAGAACACTCCAATAGTCTGATTAGTCTTCAACTGACAGAACACTCCAATAGTCTGAATAGTCTTCAACTGGCAGAACACTCCAATAGTCTGATTAGTCTTCAACAGGCAGAACACTCCAATAGTCTGAATAGTCTTCAACTGACAGAACACTCCAATAGTCTGATTAGTCTTCAACTGGCAGAACACTCTAATAGTCTGATTAGTCTTCAACTGACAGAACACTCCAATAGTCTGATTAGTCTTCAACTGGCAGAACACTCTAATAGTCTGAATAGTCTTCAACTGACAGAACACTCCAATAGTCTGATTAGTCTTCAACTGGCAGAACACTCCAATAGTCTGCCTTAAACTGAAGACAATTTAGGTCTAGAGTAGGGGGGATCTGGTCTGCCTTCAACACAGAGAAGATTTAGGTCTTGAGTAGGGGGGAGGCTGGGTGGAGGAGGCTGTGTGGTGGAGGCTGGGTGGAGGAGGTTGGAATGGTGGGTGGAGGCTGGTTGGGTGGATGAGGCTGGGTTCCAGTAGGCTGGCTGGGTGGGTGGAGGCTGGTTGGGTGGAGGAGGCTGGTTGGACGAGGATGGTTGGGTGGGAGGAGGCTGGTTGGACGAGGATGGCTGGGTGGGTTGAGGCTGGTTGGGTGGTGGATGCTGGGTTCCAGTAGGCTGGCTGGGCGGGTGGAGGCTGGTTGGGTGGAGGAGGCTGGTTGGACGAGGATGGCTGGGTGGGTGGAGGCTGGTTGGGTGGTGGATGCTGGGTTCCAGTAGGCTGGCTGGGCTGGTGGAGGCTGGTTGGGTGGAGGAGGCTGGTTGGACGAGGATGGCTGGGTGGGTGGAGGCTGGTTGGGTGGTGGATGCTGGGTTCCAGTAGGCTGGCTGGGTGGGTGGGTGGAGGTGTGCTGAGACCTGTTTTCAGACACACTGTTCTACATAGCATTGCAGACAGAGTGATGAGGGAGAATGAGGTTGCTGCAGAGCAGGACTCTGTCATTAGGAGTTTTTACTGTATGTTGTTCTACTTTCAGACTGTAGCGTACAGTAACAAGCCCCGGAAGGTACGAGCAGGGTCAGTGGAGGCTGCTGAGGGGAGGAATGCTCATAATAATGTACTGAACAGATTCAATGGAATGGTATCAAACACATGGACACCATGGAAACCATGTGTCGGATGTATTGATACCATTCCACGGATTCTGCTCTTGCCATTACCACAAGACCGTCCTCCCCAATTAGGGTGGCACCAACCTCCTGTGGTTAGGGTGTAAACAGCTCAGCTCAATGACTCATTGAAGGCCATGAACTGTGGCTGTGTGTGTGGGTGTGTGTGTGTGTGGCTGTGTGGTTGTCAGTAGCTATATAC
>CM059795.1:1184041-1289041 GCA_030435695.1 Brachymystax lenok tsinlingensis | reverse complement strand
CCCCCAGAGATAGCTACATACCATCCTCCCAGAGATAGCTACACATCCATCACCCCAGAGATAGCTACACAACCATCCCCCCAGAGATAGCTACACAGCCATCCCACCAGAGATAGCTACACAGCCATCTCCCCAGAGATAGCTACACAGCCACCACCCCAGAGATAGCTACACAGCTATCCCCCCAGAGATAGCTACACAGCCATCGCCCCAGAGATAGCTACATAGCCACCCACCCACAGATAGCTACACAGCCATCCCCCCAGAGATAGCTACACAGCCATCTACCCAGAGATAGCTAAATAGCCACCCACCCATAGATAGCCCCCCAGAGATAGCCATCCCCCCTGAGATAGCCACACACATATTACCGGTATCATGTGTTTATAGTCTAGTTATTACCGGTATCATGTGTTTATAGTCTAGTTATTACCGGTATCATGTGTTTATATCCAAGTTATTACCGGCATCATGTGTTTATAGTCTAGTTATTACCAGTATCATGTGTTTATAGTCTAGTTATTACCAGTATCATGTGTTTATAGTCTAGTTATTACCGGTATCATGTGTTTATAGTCTAGTTATTACCGGTATCATGTGTTTATAGTCTAGTTATTACCAGTATCATGTGTTTATAGTCTAGTTATTACCGGTATCATGTGTTTATAGTCTAGTTATTACGGTATCATGTGTTTATAGTCTAGTTATTACGGTATCATGTGTTTATAGTCTAGTTATTACCGGTATCATGTGTTTATAGACTAGTTATTACCAGTATTATGTGTTTATAGTCTAGTTATTACGGTATCATGTGTTTATAGTCTAGTTATTACCAGTATCATGTGTTTATAGTCTAGTTATTACGGTATCATGTGTTTATAGTCTAGTTATTACGGTATCATGTGTTTATAGACTAGTTATTACCAGTATTATGTGTTTATAGTCTAGTTATTACGGTATCATGTGTTTATAGTCTAGTTATTACCAGTATCATGTGTTTATAGTCTAGTTATTACGGTATCATGTGTTTATAGTCTAGTCATTACCAGTATCATGTGTTTATAGTCTAGTTATTACAGTATCATGTGTTTACAGTCTAGTTATTACCGGCATCATGTGTTTATAGTCTAGTTATTACGGTATCATGTGTTTATAGTCTAGTTATTACCAGTATCATGTGTTTATAGTCTAGTTATTACCGGTATCATGTGTTTATAGTCTAGTTATTACCGGTATCATGTGTTTATAGTCTAGTTATTACCAGTATCATGTGTTTATAGTCTAGTTATTACCGGTATCATGTGTTTATAGTCTAGTTATTACCGGTATCATGTGTTTATAGTCTAGTTATTACCGGTATCATGTGTTTATAGTCTAGTTATTACCGGTATCATGTGTTTATAGTCTAGTTATTACCGGTATCATGTGTTTATAGACTAGTTATTACCAGTATTATGTGTTTATAGTCTAGTTATTACCGGTATCATGTGTTTATAGTCTAGTTATTACCAGTATCATGTGTTTATAGTCTAGTTATTACCGGTATCATGTGTTTATAGTCTAGTTATTACCGGTATCATGTGTTTATAGACTAGTTATTACCAGTATTATGTGTTTATAGTCTAGTTATTACCAGTATTATGTGTTTATAGTCTAGTTATTACCGGTATCATGTGTTTATAGTCTAGTTATTACCAGTATCATGTGTTTATAGTCTAGTTATTACCGGTATCATGTGTTTATAGTCTAGTCATTACCAGTATCATGTGTTTATAGTCTAGTTATTACCGGTATCATGTGTTTACAGTCTAGTTATTACCGGCATCATGTGTTTATAGTCTAGTTATTACCGGTATCATGTGTTTATAGTCTAGTTATTACCGGTATCATGTGTTTATAGTCTAGTTATTACCGGTATCATGTGTTTATAGACTAGTTATTACCAGTATTATGTGTTTATAGTCTAGTTATTACCGGTATCATGTGTTTATAGTCTAGTTATTACCAGTATCATGTGTTTATAGTCTAGTTATTACCGGTATCATGTGTTTATAGTCTAGTTATTACCGGTATCATGTGTTTATAGACTAGTTATTACCAGTATTATGTGTTTATAGTCTAGTTATTACCGGTATCATGTGTTTATAGTCTAGTTATTACCAGTATCATGTGTTTATAGTCTAGTTATTACCGGTATCATGTGTTTATAGTCTAGTCATTACCAGTATCATGTGTTTATAGTCTAGTTATTACCGGTATCATGTGTTTACAGTCTAGTTATTACCGGCATCATGTGTTTATAGTCTAGTTATTACCGGTATCATGTGTTTATAGTCTAGTTATTACCAGTATCATGTGTTTATAGCCAATTTATTACCGGTATCATGTGTTTGTAGTCTAGTTATTACTGGTATCATGGAGCATGGAACCATCAGACCCAAGGACCCTGAGCATGGAACCGTCAGACCCAAGGACCCTGAGCATGGAACCATCAGGACCCTGGAAAGATTTATCAGTTGGTTGATCAGCCATTGAAATGAAAACTAACTACAATGAGCTCCACCCCGTCCCGTACAAACACTCCACATCCCAGAGTGGTAATCATACAAAGCCGGTATAGGGTTCCATCTGGGACGTAGACAGAACTACTGTTTAATCCAGATTGTATGTCTACACATCACATCACCATCGCCCCGAGGAGTGGAGGGAAGGCTCCTGCTAATTGTCATCTGAAACAACACTTATAAGTAAACAGCTGTTAGTGAGAGCATCTGGGTGACTTGTCGATGTGGTCACACACAGTTGTTGATGCGAGTCAACCTTGGTTGTTCATTGAAACAGCCTCTGGTTCTACTGGAGAGGATCACTCACTCACTCACTCACTCACTCACTCACACAGCTGATCAGCCTCGCTACACCTCAGCAACAACACAACAGCTGCTGCTGAATCAAACGAATGAACAGCAGCTCAGCTCAGCTAACGGCAGATTAATGGATGTTGGGGAGACAGAACAACAACCACAACCAGAAACAAATGATAACCAACAGAATCATCTCCAACAACTGGTGGTGATGAGGGGATCCTGACTAGAATATTGAGTCCCATGAGGAACAAATGATGTCTGGTCCTGTTGGTTTAACCCTTCACCATATCTTCTAGAGGCAGCATGATGACATAATGATGTCTGGTCCTGTTGGTTTAACCCTTCACTATATCTTCTAGAGGCAGAATGATAACATACGTATAATACTGAAGTATAAGTCGTTTAGGTAGTTTAGATAGAGTATAGGTAGTTTAGGGAGTTTAGGTAGAGAATAGGTAGTTTAGGGAGTTTAGATAGAGTATAGGTAGTTTAGGGAGTTTAGGTAGAGTATAGGTAGTTTAGGGAGTTTAGGTAGAGAATAGGTAGTTTAGGGAGTTTAGATAGAGTATAGGTAGTTTAGGGAGTTTAGGTAGAGTATAGGTAGTTTAGGGAGTTTAGGTAGAGAATAGGTAGTTTAGGGAGTTTAGATAGAGTATAGGTAGTTTAGGGAGTTTAGGTAGAGTATAGGTAGTTTAGGGAGTTTAGATAGAGTATAGGTAGTTTTTGAAGTTTAGGTAGAGTATAGGTAGAGTATAAGTCGTTTAGGTAGTGCATAGGTAGTTTGGGTAGTTTTGGTAGAGTATAGGTAATTTAGAAAGAGCATACAGTAGGTAGTTAATGTATAGGTAGTTTTAGGTAGATTACACAGTAGGTATTTGATGTATACATGGTTTAGGTATATTATAGGAAGTTTAGGTAGAGTATAGGTAATTTAGGAAGAGCATACAGTAGGTAGTTAATGTATAGGTAGTTTTAGGTAGATTATACAGTAGATATATGATGTATACATGGTTTAGGTATATTATAGGAAGTTTAGGTAGAGTATAGGTAGTTTAGGTAGAGTACATGTAGAGTAAATGTAGAGGATTGGTCAATTAGGTAGAGTATAGGTAGTATATGTGTAGAGGTTTGAAGTAGAGTATAGGTAGTTTAGGTATCATAAGTAGAGAATAGGTATTTTAGGTATAGTATAGGTACTTTAGGTGGAGTAAAGGTAGTTTAGGTAGAGTACATGTAGAGTATAGGTAGTTTAGGTAGTGTATAGGTAGAGTACAGGTAGTTTAGGTAGAGTGCATGTAGAGTATAATGAGTTTAAGTAGAGTATAGGGAGTTTTGGTAGGGCATAGGTAGAGTAAATGTAGAGTATTGGTCGTTGAGGTAGAGTATAGGTAGTGTAAGTGTAGATGCTTTAGGTAGAGTATAGGTAGTTTAGGAATTATAGGTAGAGTATAGTTATTTTAGGTATTGTGTAGGTAGTTTAGGTAGAATGTATGTAGAGTACAGGTAGTTTAGGTAGAGTATAGGTAGTTTAGGTTGAGTGCATGTTGAGTACAGGTAGTTTAGGCAGAGTATAGGTAGTTTAGGTAGAGTGCATGTTGAGTATAGGCAGTTTAGGTAGAGTATAGGTAGAGAATAGGTAGAGCAAATGTAGAGTATTGGTCATTTAGGTAGAGTATAGGTAGTTTAGGAAAAAGTATAGGTAGAGTATAGGTAGTTTAGGTAGAGTCCAGGTAGTTTAGGTAGAGTTTATGTAGAGAATAGGTAGTTTAGGTATAGTATAGGTAGTTTAGGTAGATTATTGGTCGTTTAGATAGAGTGTAGGTAGAGTTTAGGTAGTTTAGGTAGAATGTTGGTAGTTTAGGTAGAGTATAGGTAGTTTAGATGGAGGTGTGGGGTGAGAGTTTAGGTAGTTTAGGTAGAGATGTTGGTAGTTTAGGTAGAGTATAGGTCGTTTAGATAGAGTGTAGGTAGAGTTTAGGTAGTTTAGGTAGAGATGTTGGTAGTTTAGGTAGAGTATAGGTGGTTTAGGTAAAGTATAGGTAGGAGTCCAGGTAGTTTAGGTAGAGTATTGATGGTTTAGGTAGAGTATTGGTAGTTTAGGTAGAGTCCAGGTAGTTTAGGTAGAGTGCATGTAGAGTATAGGTAGTTTAAGTATAGTATAGGTAGTTTAGGTAGATTATTGGTCGTTTAGATAGAGTGTAGGTAGAGTTTAGGTAGTTTAGGTAGAATGTTGGTAGTTTAGGTAGAGTATAGGTAGTTTAGATAGAGTGTAGGTAGAGTTTAGGTAGTTTAGGTAGAGATGTTGGTAGTTTAGGTAGAGTATAGGTCGTTTAGATAGAGTGTAGGTAGAGTTTAGGTAGTTTAGGTAGAGATGTTGGTGGTTTAGGTAGAGTATAGGTAGTTTAGGTAAAGTATAGGTAGAGTCCAGGTAGTTTAGGTAGAGTATTGATAGTTTAGGTAGAGTATTGGTAGTTTAGGTAGAGTCCAGGTAGTTTAGGTAGAGTGCATGTAGAGTATAGGTAGTTTAAGTAGAGTATAGGTAGTTTAGCTAGAGTATAGGTAGAGTATAGGTAGTTTAGGTAGAGTATAGGGAGTTTAGGTAGAGTATAGGCAGAGTATTTGTAGTTTAGGTAATTTACATTCAGTTTCGGTAGAGTGCATGTAGAGTAAAGGTAGTTTAGGTAGAGAACAGGTAGTTTAGGTAGAGCATTGATAGTTTAGGTTGAGTATTGGTAGTTTAGGTAAAGTACAGGTAGTTTAGGTAGAGCTCATGTAGAGTACAGGTAGATTAGGAAGAGTAGTTCAGGTAGAGTGTAGGTAGTATAGGTAGAGTATGTGTAGAGTATTGGTCGTTTAGGTAGAGTATAGGTAGTGTATGTGTAGATGTTTTAGGTAGAGTGTAGGTAGTTTAGGTATTATAGGTAGAATATAGTTATTTTAGGTATAGTATAGGTAGTTTAAGTAGAGTGTACGTAGAGTACAGGTAGGTTAGGTAGAGTATAGGTAGTTTAGGTAGAGTACAGGTAGTTTAGGTAGTTTAGGTAGAGTATAGGTAGGTTAGGTAGAGTATAGGTCGTTTAGGTAGAGTATAGGGAGAGTATAGGTAGTTTAGGGAGTTTAGGTAGAGAATAGGTAGTTTAGGGAGTTTAGATAGAGTATAGGTAGTTTAGGGAGTTTAGGTAGAGTATAGGTAGTTTAGGGAGTTTAGATAGAGTATAGGTAGTTTTTGAAGTTTAGGTAGAGTATAGGTAGAGTATAAGTCGTTTAGGTAGTGCATAGGTAGTTTGGGTAGTTTTGGTAGAGTATAGGTAATTTAGAAAGAGCATACAGTAGGTAGTTAATGTATAGGTAGTTTTAGGTAGATTACACAGTAGGTATTTGATGTATACATGGTTTAGGTATATTATAGGAAGTTTAGGTAGAGTATAGGTAATTTAGGAAGAGCATACAGTAGGTAGTTAATGTATAGGTAGTTTTAGGTAGATTATACAGTAGATATATGATGTATACATGGTTTAGGTATATTATAGGAAGTTTAGGTAGAGTATAGGTAGTTTAGGTAGAGTACATGTAGAGTAAATGTAGAGGATTGGTCAATTAGGTAGAGTATAGGTAGTATATGTGTAGAGGTTTGAAGTAGAGTATAGGTAGTTTAGGTATCATAAGTAGAGAATAGGTATTTTAGGTATAGTATAGGTACTTTAGGTGGAGTAAAGGTAGTTTAGGTAGAGTACATGTAGAGTATAGGTAGTTTAGGTAGTGTATAGGTAGAGTACAGGTAGTTTAGGTAGAGTGCATGTAGAGTATAATGAGTTTAAGTAGAGTATAGGGAGTTTTGGTAGGGCATAGGTAGAGTAAATGTAGAGTATTGGTCGTTGAGGTAGAGTATAGGTAGTGTATGTGTAGATGCTTTAGGTAGAGTATAGGTAGTTTAGGAATTATAGGTAGAGTATAGTTATTTTAGGTATTGTGTAGGTAGTTTAGGTAGAATGTATGTAGAGTACAGGTAGTTTAGGTAGAGTATAGGTAGTTTAGGTTGAGTGCATGTTGAGTACAGGTAGTTTAGGCAGAGTATAGGTAGTTTAGGTAGAGTGCATGTTGAGTATAGGCAGTTTAGGTAGAGTATAGGTAGAGAATAGGTAGAGCAAATGTAGAGTATTGGTCATTTAGGTAGAGTATAGGTAGTTTAGGAAAAAGTATAGGTAGAGTATAGGTAGTTTAGGTAGAGTCCAGGTAGTTTAGGTAGAGTTTATGTAGAGAATAGGTAGTTTAGGTATAGTATAGGTAGTTTAGGTAGATTATTGGTCGTTTAGATAGAGTGTAGGTAGAGTTTAGGTAGTTTAGGTAGAATGTTGGTAGTTTAGGTAGAGTATAGGTAGTTTAGATAGAGTGTAGGTAGAGTTTAGGTAGTTTAGGTAGAATGTTGGTAGTTTAGGTAGAGTATAGGTAGTTTAGGTAAAGTATAGGTAGAGTCCAGGTAGTTTAGGTAGAGTATTGATAGTTTAGGTAGAGTATTGGTAGTTTAGGTAGAGTCCAGGTAGTTTAGGTAGAGTGCATGTAGAGTATAGGTAGTTTAAGTATAGTATAGGTAGTTTAGGTAGATTATTGGTCGTTTAGATAGAGTGTAGGTAGAGTTTAGGTAGTTTAGGTAGAATGTTGGTAGTTTAGGTAGAGTATAGGTAGTTTAGATAGAGTGTAGGTAGAGTTTAGGTAGTTTAGGTAGAATGTTGGTAGTTTAGGTAGAGTATAGGTCGTTTAGATAGAGTGTAGGTAGAGTTTAGGTAGTTTAGGTAGAATGTTGGTAGTTTAGGTAGAGTATAGGTAGTTTAGGTAAAGTATAGGTAGAGTCCAGGTAGTTTAGGTAGAGTATTGATAGTTTAGGTAGAGTATTGGTAGTTTAGGTAGAGTCCAGGTAGTTTAGGTAGAGTGCATGTAGAGTATAGGTAGTTTAAGTAGAGTATAGGTAGTTTAGCTAGAGTATAGGTAGAGTATAGGTAGTTTAGGTAGAGTATAGGGAGTTTAGGTAGAGTATAGGCAGAGTATTTGTAGTTTAGGTAATTTACATTCAGTTTCGGTAGAGTGCATGTAGAGTAAAGGTAGTTTAGGTAGAGAACAGGTAGTTTAGGTAGAGCATTGATAGTTTAGGTTGAGTATTGGTAGTTTAGGTAAAGTACAGGTAGTTTAGGTAGAGCTCATGTAGAGTACAGGTAGATTAGGAAGAGTAGTTCAGGTAGAGTGTAGGTAGTATAGGTAGAGTATGTGTAGAGTATTGGTCGTTTAGGTAGAGTATAGGTAGTGTATGTGTAGATGTTTTAGGTAGAGTGTAGGTAGTTTAGGTATTATAGGTAGAATATAGTTATTTTAGGTATAGTATAGGTAGTTTAAGTAGAGTGTACGTAGAGTACAGGTAGGTTAGGTAGAGTATAGGTAGTTTAGGTAGAGTACAGGTAGTTTAGGTAGAGTATAGGTAGGTTAGGTAGAGTATAGGTCGTTTAGGTAGAGTATAGGGAGAGTATAGGTAGTTTAGTTAGAGTCCAGGTAGTTTAGGTAGAGTGTATGTAGAGTATAGGTAGTTTAGGTAGATTATAGGTAGTTCATGTAGAGTATATGTAGAGTAAAGGTAGATTAGTTAGAGTATAGGTAGAGTATAGGTAGATTACGTAGAGTACAGGTTGTTTAGGTAGAGTATAGGTAGTTTAGGTAGAGTGAATGTAGAGTATAGGTAGAGTGTAGGTAGTTTAGGTAAAGTATAGGTAGGTAGAGTGTAGGGACGGCAGGTAGCCTAGTGGTTAGAGGGTAGGGGCGGCAGGTAGCCTAGTGGTTAGAGGGTAGGGGCGGCAGGGTAGCCTAGTGGTTAGAGGGTAGGGGCGGCAGGTAGCCTAGTGGTTAGAGGGTAGGGGCGGCAGGTAGCCTAGTGGTTAGAGGGTAGGGGCGGCAGGTAGCCTAGTGGTTAGAGGGTAGGGACGGCAGGTAGCCTAGTGGTTAGAGGGTAGGGGCGGCAGGTAGCCTAGTGGTTAGAGGGTAGGGGCGCAGGGTAGCCTAGTGGTTAGAGGGTAGGGCGGCAGGTAGCCTAGTGGTTAGAGGGTAGAGGCGACAGGTAGCCTAGTGGTTAGAGGGTAGGGGACAGGTAGCCTAGTGCTTAGAGGGTAGGGCGACAGGTAGCCTAGTGGTTAGAGGGTAGGGGTGGCAGGTAGCCTAGTGGTTAGAGGGTAGGGGTGGCAGGTAGCCTAGTGGTTAGAGGGTAGGGGTGGCAGGTAGCCTAGTGGTTAGAGGGTAGGGGCGTCAGGTAGCCTAGTGGTTAGAGGGTAGGGGCGTCAGGTAGCCTAGTGGTTAGAGGGTAGGGGCGTCAGGTAGCCTAGTGGTTAGAGGGTAGGGGCGGCAGGTAGCCTAGTGGTTAGAGGGTAGGGGCGGCAGGTAGCCTAGTGGTTAGAGGGTAGGGGCGGCAGGTAGCCTAGTGGTTAGAGGGTAGGGGCGGCAGGTAGCCTAGTGGTTAGAGTGTAGGGGCGTCAGGTAGTCTAGTGGTTAGAGGGTAGGGGCGGCAGGTAGTCTAGTGGTTAGAGGGTAGGGGCGGCAGGTAACCTAGTGGTTAGAGGGTAGGGGCGGCAGGTAGCCTAGTGGTTAGAGGGTAGGGGCGCAGGGTAACCTAGTGGTTAGAGGGTAGGGGCGCAGGGTAACCTAGTGGTTAGAGGGTAGGGGAGGCAGGTAGCCTAGTGGTTAGAGGGTAGGACCAGTAACCGAACGGTTACAAGATCAAATCCCCAAGATGACACGGTAGAAATCTGTTGTCCTGTCCCTGAACAGGCAGTTAATCCACTGTTCCTAGGCTGTCATTGAAAATATGAATTTGTTCTTAACTGACTTGCCTAGTAAAATAAAGATAATAGAAAGGTATTGTAAAGGTTGATATAGGTTATTAGTTACAGTATAGTTAGGTAGAGTTTCGGTACTGTGCTGCGCAGTATAGTCCCTCTGGGCACACACATGTATTCAATCAGTGTTGTTTCAACATCAATGAAATTAAGTTGAAGCAACGTGGAATAGACATTGAATTGACATCTGTGCCCAGTGGCATATTAATTTATCAGATCTAGATTTTCATGGGGCTTCCAGAGGTTCCTCTCTCATCAGGGTACTGACAGAGTCATTAGAATTCCCCAAATCACCGACCGCATCATTACTTATTAGCCATATAATCAATTACTGCCCGCTACCCTGATACGCCTTGCTACCGCACTTCCTATTCCAAGCTTCTACCCTGATACGCCATGCTACCGCACTTCCTATTCCAAGCTGCTACCCTGATACGCCTTGCTACCGCACTTCCTATTCCAAGCTGCAACCCTGATACGCCATGCTACCGCACTTCCTATTCCAAGCTGCTACCCTTATACGCCTTGCTACCGCACTTCCTATTCCAAGCTGCTACCCTGATACGCCTTGCTACCGCACTTCCTATTCCAAGCTGCTACCCTGATACGCCTTGCTACCGCACTTCCTGTTCCAAGCTGCTACCCTTATACGCCTTGCTACCGCACTTCCTGTTCTAAGCTTCTACCCTGATAGGCCTTGCTACCGCACTTCCTATTCCAAGCTGCTACCCTGATACGCCTTGCTACCGCACTTCCTGTTCCAAGCTGCTACCCTGATACGCCTTGCTACCGCACTTCCTGTTCTAAGCTTCTACCCTGATAGGCCTTGCTACCGCACTTCCTATTCCAAGCTGCTACCCTGATACGCCTTGCTACCGCACTTCCTGTTCCAAGCTGCTACCCTACCACCCTCCTCTCCTCACAGCACTCTGTTCCAAGATGCCCTCATCATCCCTCTACCCCTCATCATCCCTCTCTACACCTCTACCCCTCATCATCCCTCTACCCCTCATCATCCCTCTACCCCTCATCATCCCTCTCTACACCTCTACCCCTCATCATCCCTCGACCCATCATCATCCCTCTCTACACCTCTACCCCTCATCATCCCTCTACCCCTCATCATCCCTCTACCCTCATCATCCCTCTCTACACCTCTACCCCTCATCATCCCTCTACCCCTCATCATCCCTCTCTACACCTCTACCCCTCATCATCCCTCGACCCATCATCATCCCTCTACCCCTCATCATCTCTCTACCCCTCATCATCCCTCTCTACACCTCTACCCCTCATCATCCCTCTACCCCTCATCATCTCTCTACCCCTCATCATCCCTCTCTACACCTCTACCCCTCATCATCCCTCTACCCCTCATCATCCCTCTACCCCTCATCATCCCTCTCTACACCTCTACCCCTCATCATCTCTCTACCCTCATCATCCCTCTACCCCTCATCATCCCTCTACCCCTCATCATCCCTCTCTACACCTCTACCCCTCATCATCTCTCTACCCCTCATCATCCCTCTCTACACCTCTACCCCTCATCATCCCTCTACCCTCATCATCCCTCTACCCTCATCATCCCTCTCTACACCTCTACCCCTCATCATCCCTCGACCCATCATCATCCCTCTACCCTCATCATCCCTCTCTACACCTCTACCCTCATCATCCCTCGACCCATCATCATCTCTCTACCCCTCATCATCCCTCTCTACACCTCTACCCTCATCATCCCTCTACCCTCATCATCTCTCTACCCTCATCATCCCTCTCTACACCTCTACCCCTCATCATCCCTCTACCCCTCATCATCCCTCAACCCCTCATCATCCCTCTACCCCTCATCATCCCTCAACCCCTCATCATCCCTCAACTCCTCATCATCCCTCTACCCCTCATCATCCCTCAACCCCTCATCATCCCTCAACCCCTCATCATCCCTCTACCCCTCATCATCCCTCGACCCATCATCATCCCTCTACCCCTCATCATCTCTCTACCCCTCATCATCCCTCTCTACACCTCTACCCCTCATCATCCCTCTACCCCTCATCATCTCTCTACCCCTCATCATCCCTCTCTACACCTCTACCCCTCATCATCCCTCTACCCCTCATCATCCCTCTACCCCTCATCATCCCTCTCTACACCTCTACCCCTCATCATCTCTCTACCCCTCATCATCACTCTACCCCTCATCATCCCTCTACCTCTCATCATCCCTCTCTACACCTCTACCCCTCATCATCTCTCTACCCCTCATCATCCCTTTCTACACCTCTACCCCTCATCATCCCTCTACCCCTCATCATCCCTCTACCCCTCATCATCCCTCTCTACACCTCTACCCCTCATCATCCCTCGACCCATCATCATCCCTCTACCCCTCATCATCCCTCTCTACACCTCTACCCCTCATCATCCCTCGACCCATCATCATCTCTCTACCCCTCATCATCCCTCTCTACACCTCTACCCTCATCATCCCTCTACCCTCATCATCCCTCTACCCCTCATCATCCCTCTCTACACCTCTACCCTCATCATCCCTCGACCCATCATCATCCCTCTACCCCTCATCATCCCTCTCTACACCTCTACCCCTCATCATCCCTCTACCCCTCATCATCCCTCTCTACACCTCTACCCCTCATCATCCCTCGACCCATCATCATCCCTCTACCCCTCATCATCTCTCTACCCCTCATCATCCCTCTCTACACCTCTACCCCTCATCATCCCTCTACCCTCATCATCTCTCTACCCTCATCATCCCTCTCTACACCTCTACCCTCATCATCCCTCTACCCCTCATCATCCCTCTACCCTCATCATCCCTCTCTACACCTCTACCCCTCATCATCTCTCTACCCCTCATCATCCCTCTACCCCTCATCATCCCTCTACCCCTCATCATCCCTCTCTACACCTCTACCCCTCATCATCTCTCTACCCCTCATCATCCCTCTCTACACCTCTACCCCTCATCATCCCTCGACCCATCATCATCCCTCTACCCCTCATCATCCCTCTCTACACCTCTACCCCTCATCATCCCTCGACCCATCATCATCTCTCTACCCCTCATCATCCCTCTCTACACCTCTACCCCTCATCATCCCTCTACCCCTCATCATCTCTCTACCCCTCATCATCCCTCTCTACACCTCTACCCCTCATCATCCCTCTACCCCTCATCATCCCTCAACCCCTCATCATCCCTCTACCCCTCATCATCCCTCAACCCCTCATCATCCCTCAACTCCTCATCATCCCTCTACCCCTCATCATCCCTCAACCCCTCATCATCCCTCAACCCTCATCATCCCTCTACCCTCATCATCCCTCGACCCATCATCATCCCTCTACCCTCATCATCTCTCTACCCCTCATCATCCCTCTCTACACCTCTACCCCTCATCATCCCTCTACCCCTCATCATCTCTCTACCCCTCATCATCCCTCTCTACACCTCTACCCCTCATCATCCCTCTACCCCTCATCATCCCTCTACCCCTCATCATCCCTCTCTACACCTCTACCCCTCATCATCTCTCTACCCCTCATCATCCCTCTACCCCTCATCATCCCTCTACCCCTCATCATCCCTCTCTACACCTCTACCCCTCATCATCTCTCTACCCCTCATCATCCCTTTCTACACCTCTACCCTCATCATCCCTCTACCCTCATCATCCCTCTACCCCTCATCATCCCTCTCTACACCTCTACCCCTCATCATCCCTCGACCCATCATCATCCCTCTACCCCTCATCATCCCTCTCTACACCTCTACCCCTCATCATCCCTCGACCCATCATCATCTCTCTACCCCTCATCATCCCTCTCTACACCTCTACCCCTCATCATCCCTCTACCCCTCATCATCCCTCTACCCCTCATCATCCCTCTCTACACCTCTACCCCTCATCATCCCTCGACCCATCATCATCCCTCTACCCCTCATCATCCCTCTCTACACCTCTACCCCTCATCATCCCTCGACCCATCATCATCTCTCTACCCCTCATCATCCCTCTCTACACCTCTACCCCTCATCATCCCTCTACCCCTCATCATCCCTCTACCCCTCATCATCCCTCTCTACACCTCTACCCCTCATCATCCCTCTACCCCTCATCATCCTTCAACCCCTCATCATCCCTCTACCCCTCATCATCCCTCAACCCCTCATCATCCCTCTACCCCTCATCATCCCTCTACCCCTCATCATCCCTCTACCCCTCATCATCCCTCAACCCCTCATCATCCCTCTACCCCTCATCATCCCTCAACCCCTCATCATCCCTCAACCCCTCATCATCCCTCTATCCCTCATCATCCCTCAACCCCTCATCATCCCTCAACCCCTCATCATCCCTCTACCCCTCATCATCCCTCAACCCCTCATCATCCCTCAACCCCTCATCATCCCTCTACCCCTCATCATCCCTCTACCCCTCATCATCCCTCAACACCTCATCATCCCTCTACCCCTCATCATCCCTCAACCGCTCATCATATCTATCTATACCTCTACCATCTATCTGTATCCAAACGATTACCCTTCCCCTGCACCAACACTGACTGACTGACTGACAGCCGCCCAAGCATTTCCCCATCTCAAATAGACAGCTCATAAAGCTGAAACAGCTAGTGCAGATTACAGACATTCAGACAATATCCCAGAGATGACAGACAATCAGACAATATCCCAGAGATGACAAACAATCAGACAATATCCCAGAGATGACAGACAATCAGACAATATCCCAGAGATGACAGACAATCAGACAATATCCCAGAGATGACAGACAATCAGACAATATCCCAGAGATGACGCTCCATTACACAGAGGCCAAGCTGAGCTTTGCACCTACAGCCCTTTGTCTGCACCCTTCTCAACCTCTTCCCCCCTGAAGAGGAGTGATCCTCTTCACCCCAGTCCCTGCACCCCTGACCGACTGACATCGATATCCCCAGCCTCTGCCGGAAGTAGATTACAAAAGGGCTTAGGGAAAGGGAATACTGTCTGCACCTCTCACTTCACACATCGATTTCCCCAATAAGCAGCTAGTGTAGTGGGCAAAGGGTAGCGGCAGGGAAGGGCTGGACCGTACAGAGATTAGGAGCACCTGCCTCCACTCCCCTCCAGCAAATAGCCAAGCCCAGTCTAACACAGCCCAGAGAGCTCAGCTTATCTTAACACCACATACTGACCTGTCTGGTTGTTTCCAATGACCTATCTGCCCCGCCAGCATCACTACCCTCCCCTGGACAAGGCCTCCCAGCATCACTACCTTCCCCTGGACAAGGCCTTACAGCATCACTACCCTCCCCTGGACAAGGCCTCCCAGCATCACTACCTTCCCCTCGACAAGGCCTTACAGCATCACTACTCTCCCCTGGACAAGGCCTCCCAGCATCACTACCCTCCCCTGGACAAGGCCTCCCAGCATCACTACCCTCCCCTCGACAAGGCCTCCCAGCATCACTACCCTCCCCTCGACAAGGCCTTACAGCATCACTACCCTCCCCTGGACAAGGCCTTACAGCATCACTACCCTCCCCTGGACAAGGCCTTACAGCATCACTACCCTCCCATGGACAAGGCCTCCCAGCATCACTACTCTCCCCTGGACAAGGCCTTACAGCATCACTACCCTCCCATGGACAAGGCCTCCCAGCATCACTACCCTCCCCTGGACAAGGCCTCCCAGCATCACTACTCTCCCCTGGACAAGGCCTTACAGCATCACTACCCTCCCCTGGACAAGGCCTCCCAGCATCACTACCCTCCCCTGGACAAGGCCTCCCAGCATCACTACCCTCCCCTGGACAAGGCCTCCCAGCATCACTACCCTCCCCTGGACAAGTCCCCCACCACAGAGCTTTATGTTCCAAGGGTTTAAAAAGAGAGTATTGATCTGTGTCTGCCCTCATGTCATTATCTTAAAGTCATCTTTAAATGTCTCTGTTTTCCAAAAAAACTTGTAGGCACTAGGAGGAAATGACGAATGGCGTCCCAAATAGCAACCTACCCCCTATGTAGTGCATTTGTTAAGACCAGGGCCTGCATATAGATGGGAAAGCTTCAGATACATCTAGCCATATCAGCCAGTTCAAGGTCTCCAATGACACATCTTAGAACGAGGATGTTCTACTATACATGCTATCTTTGTTCAAGTACAGTGAAAGTCTACACACGCCTTGCAGAGTTCCCATTTCCTACCTTACATTTGACTCAAAAAATAGATGTTTATTCAACCCAGGTGAAGGGGAAGAGACGGGGTACTCAATGACAAAAAGCCTCCTCATTGGTGTAACGCAAAAAAAACATGACATCTGGTTTTTCTGTCAAACATTTTAGTTTCAGTCTTCTGTGATGTATATAAAGTGTAAAATTGCGATGCAAACTCTAAATGTAATACATTTCAACTCTATATCTGACATGGTACAGGGGTCTTCTTTTTTAAAGCCCATAACCATGTGTGTGAGGTGGATACCCTTGTTTCCAAGTAGATTTGTTTAAGACTACCGAGAATCACTGTGTGATCCCTGATTTAGAACTACAGCAGTAAATGGTTGAAGAAGGATTTTTAAGCCTTGAAACTATTGAGACATTGATTGTGTATGTGTGCAATTAAGGGAGAATGGGAAAGATTTAAGTGCCTTTGAACAGGGTTTGGTAGTAGGTATCAGGCTCAGCGGTTTGAGTCAAGAACGGCAGAGCTGCTGGGTTTTTCACACAACAGAAAAACAGTAAATACTACAATAGAGTCAGCAAGAAAGCTTTAGTGAACAGTACAGTATTTATACCAGCAGTATCCTATAGTATTATTTAATGTGGGTTCAGTGAACAGTACAGTATTTATACCAGCAGTATCCTATAGTATTATTTAATGTGGGTTCAGTGAACAGTACAGTATTTATACCAGCAGTATCCTATAGTATTATTTAATGTGGGTTCAGTGAACAGTACAGTATTTATACCAGCAGTATCCTATAGTATTATTTAATGTGGGTTCAGTGAACAGTACAGTATTTATACCAGTAGTATCCTATAGTATTATTTAATGTGTGTTCAGTGGACTGAGGCAGGTTTTCCTCTATGTTTTTACATTGGCTTTGCTTCTTTCATACCAAGTCCAGTTCTTGACATGATAACATGATGCTGCCACATCCTTGAAAATACAGAGGGTTTCACTCTGAGATGTGTTGTGTTATATTTGGCCCCAAACCTTGTGTTTTTTTCTTTCAACTTCTTTGCCATGTTGTATTGCAGTATTACTTACAGTGCCTTGAAAAGTATCCCTCCCCCTTGGCATTTTTCCTGTTTTGTTGCATTACAACCTGTAATTTAATTAGATTTTTATTTGGTTTTCATGTAATGGACAAACACAAGATAGTCCAAATTGGTGAAGTTAAATGAAAAATATACCTTGTTTCAAATAATAAAAATAATAAAAAACGTAAAAGTGGTGTGTGCATAATTATTCACCCCCTTGGCTATGAAGCCCCTAAATAAGATCTGGTGCAGCCAATTACCTTCAGAAGTCACATCATTAGTTAAATAAAGTCCACCTGTGTGCAATCTAAGTATCATATGATCTGTATATATATATACACACCTGTTCTGAAAGGCCCCAGAGTCTGCAACACCACTAAGCAAGCAGCACCATGAAGACCAAGGAGCTCTCCAAACAGGTCAGGGACAAAGTTGTGGAGAAGTACAGATCAGGGTTGGGTTATAAAAAAGTATCAGAAACTTTGAACATCCCACGGAGCACCATTAAATCCGTTATAAAAAAAATGGAATGAATATGGCACCACAACAAACCTGCCAAGAGAGGGCTGCCCACCAAAACTCACGGACCAGGCAATGAGGGCCTTAATCAGAGAGGCAACAAAGAGACCAAAGATACACACAGTGTGAGCTCCACAGTGGAGACTGGAGTATCTGTCCGTAGGACCACTTTAAGCCGTACACTCCACAGAGCTGGGCTTTACGGAAGAGTGGCCAGAAAAAAAGCCATTGCTTAAAGAAAAAAATTAAGCAAACACGTTTGATGTTCGCCAGAAGACATGTGGGAGACTCCCCAAACATATGGAAGAAGGTACTCTGGTCAGATGAGACAAAAATTCTGCTTTTTTTTCCAAGGAAACCCCTATGTCTGGCACAAATCCAACACCTCATCACCCCGAGAAGCATGGTGGTGGCACCATCATGCTGTGGGGATGTTTTTCATTGGCAGGGACTGGGAAACTGGTCAGAATTGAAGTAATGATGGATGGCACTAAATACAGGGAAATGATAGCAGAGCAAGTGGACTATTGGGCCTGTCGATAGCAGCAGGGCTGGTGGACTATTGGGCCTGTAGATAGCAGCAGGGCTGGTGGACTATTGGGCCTGTCGATAGCAGCAGGGCTGGTGGACTATTGGGCCTGTCGATAGCAGCAGGGCTGGTGGACTATTGGGCCTGTCGATAGCAGCAGGGCTGGTGGACTATTGGGCCTGTCGATAGCAGCAGGGCTGGTGGACTATTGGGCCTGTCGATAGCAGCAGGGCTGGTGGACTATTGGGCCTGTCGATAGCAGCAGGGCTGGTGGACTATTGGGCCTGTAGATAGCAGCAGGGCTGGTGGACTATTGGGCCTGTAGATAGCAGCAGGGCTGGTGGACTATTGGGCCTGTAGATAGCAGAGCTAGGTTGCTATTCTTTGACATGTTGCTACTTTTACACACACACACACAGCCAGACACACAGACAGCCAGACACACAGACACACCTCCACCCCCTTCGTTAGGACAAATCAAGTCCGACGTTTTAAAGTGGAAAATATACCTTGAGTACACTACAGTTTTGCATTTCCTGTTGTTCAGGAACATTCCTGTAACAACAGAATGATCACATTAAGGTAAGGCATCTGTAAAGCTTCAGTGAGTTATTGATTCCACTCTCCTCAAAAAGCTAATGTTTTAAAGTAAGAAGATTAGAAGAAAAAAAACAAAACACTCATTCCAAGGTGAAAAGATCTTTGCATTTTGATTGCTACAGTGTTCCTCTCTGTTTAAGGAGAGAGCATGATGATGTTATCAGAGAACTACAATGAGATTCTGTTTCTATGGAGATTATGTCCTGTCTGCTACAGAACATGGCATTGCTCTGACTCTGAATTGAATCCTTTGAACATGTGGTCAGTAACTGGTCTAGACCCCAAAAATCTTCAAATCAGATTTTAAACCTAACCTTAAAATGAGACCAAAAAGCAAGTGTTTGTTTTCATTTTTTTCTTACGATATACTGTAGCCAATCATGACTTTGCGGTTGGTCCATTTAGCGGAAACTGCTCAGCTCTGCCTCCAGGACAAGATTCATCCCAATAAACGTAAATCTCTCTCTATTCCTCCCTCATCTTCCTGAATAAACTCCCTGTATGACAGTGAACATTGCACTCACAAAAGTAAAAAAATAAATAAAGACATTTCAAATGTCATATCATGTCTATATACAGTGTTGTAATTATGTACAAAAGGGAAAATAAATAAACATAAATATGGGTTGTATTTACAATGGTGTTTGTTCTTCACTGGTTGCCCTTTTCTTGTTGTGGAAACAGGTCACAAATCTTGCTGCTGTGATGGCACACTGTGGTATTTCACCCAATAGATATGGGAGTTGATCAAAATTGGATTTGTTTTCGAGAAAGGTGGAGAGGGAAGAGATGTGGAGAGGGGGATTTGGTGATGAGGTGGTTGGTTGGGCTATTTACAGATGGGCTGTGTACAGGTGCAGTGATCTGTGAGCTGCTCTGACAGCTGATGCTTAAAGTTAGTGAGGGAGATATAAGTCTCCAGCTTCAGTGATTTTTGCAGTTCGTTCCAGTCATTGGCAGCAGAGAACTGGAAGGAAAGGCGGCCAAAGGAGGAATTGGCTTTGGGGATGACCAGTGAGATATACCTGCTGGAGTGTGTGCTACGGGTGGGTGCTGTTATGGTGACCAGTGAGCTGAGATAAGGCGGAGCTTTACCTAGCAAAGACTTATAGATGTGACCTGGAGCCAGTGGGTTTGGCAATGAATATGAAGCGAGTGCCAGCCAACGAGAGCATACAGGTCGCAGTGGTGGGTAGTATATGGGGCTTTGGTGACAAAACGGAAGGCACTGTGATAGACTGCATCCAATTTGCTGAGTAGCGTGTTGGAGGCTATTTTGTAAATGACATCACCGAAGTCAAGGATCGGTAGGATAGTCAGTTTTACCAGGGTATGTTTGGCGGTGTGAGTGAAGGAGGCTTTGTTGCGAAATAGGAAGCTGATTCTAGATTAAATTTTGGATTGGAGATGTTTAATGTGAGTCTGGAAGGAGAGTTTACAGTCTAACCAGACACCTAGGTACAGTATTTGTTGTTGTCCACATATTCTAGGTCAGAACCGTCCAGAGTAGTGATGCTAGTCGGGCGGGAGGGTGGGGGCAGCGAGCGGTTGAAAAGCATGCATTTAGTTTTACTAGCGTTTAAGAGCAGTTGGAGGCCACGGAAGGAGTATTGTATGGCATTGAAGCTCGTCTGGAGGTTTGTTAACACAGTGTCCAAAGAAGGGCCAGAAGTATACAGAATGGTGTCGTCTGCATAGAGGTGGATCAAGGAATCACCCGCAGCAAGAGCGACATCGTTGTATGGTGACATCAAATGGCACCCTATTCCCTACATAGTGCACTACTTTAGACCAGAGCCCTATGGAACCCTATTCCCTACATAGTGCACTACACTGCAGAATATGTTACTCTGTCATTGGTATCTCTTACCATTAGAAGTCATTGACAAGGCTAAATATCTTAGTGCACTTGCAGGTAATTGAGCTTGATACGAGTGGGGTAAAGTAGATGGTCTTGTTTCCAGTTATTTGAACGTAATAAGATGTCTTACCAAGACAAACTACCTCAGTGCTGTGACACATCATTTAGCTGATTTTAACCTACAAAAGGCTTGAAACAATAGAATATCTTAAAACAATACACAATCTGGGTGAACTAAATCAACTTAAAAACACTAAACTCACTTTTTATTGTATTTCTTAATTATCTTAATAAAATATGAAAACATCTAGACATTTACAATGTTTGCGGTGTACTTTTGATCAGGGCCCATAGCGAATATGGTGCCATTTTGGACACTGCCAAGACGGGAGTGATGGGGGGGACACTGGCTGAGATGCTCAATGGTCATGTAATAGTGTACATTATCTCTGGTCCTGTAATAGTGTACATTATCTCTGGTCCTGTAATAGTGTACATTATCTCTGGTCATGTAATAGTGTACATTATCTCTGGTCCTGTAATGGTGTACATTATCTCTGGGATTGTAATGATGTACATTATATCTGGTCCTGTAATAGTGTACATTATCTCTGGTCCTGTAATAGGTTACATTATCTCTGGTCATGTAATAGTGTACATTATCTCTGGTCCTGTATTAGTTTACATTATCTCTGGTCCTGAAATAGTGTACATTATCTCTGGTCATGTAATAGTGTACATTATCTCTGGCCCTGCAATAGTGTACATTATCCCTGGTCCTGAAATAGTGTACATTATCTGCAGTCCTGTAATAGTATACATTATCTCTGGGACTGTAATAGTGTACATTACCTCTGGTCCTGAAACAGAGTACATTATCTATGGTCCTGTAATAGTTAACATTATCTATGGTCCTGTAATAGTGTACATTATATCTAGTCCTGTAATAGTATACATTATCTCTGGGACTATAATAGTGTACATTATATCTTGTCCTTCTAATAGTGTATATAATCTCTGGGACTGTAATAGTGTACATTATATCTTGTCCTTCTAATAGTGTACATTATCTCTGGGACTGTAATAGTGTATATTATCTCTGGGAGTGTAATAGTGTACATTTTCTCTGGGACTGTAATAGTGTACATTATATCTTGTCCTTCTAATAGTGTATATAATCTCTGGGACTGTAATAGTGTATATTATCTCTGGGAGTGTAATAGTGTACATTATCTCTGGGACTGTAATAGTGTATATTATCTCTGGGAGTGTAATAGTGTACATTATCTCTGGTAATTGCGTGTGTGTTTACATAACGCTTAGATGAACATCATTTTGCACCGTCAAACATGGATCATTAATCTGTCTGACATTTATAAATATCACTAGGTCAAACTGAACAAATCCACATGGCACTTCTGTCACTGTGTTACGGACTGTTGTTGTCATGACACCAGGGAAGGTGAAGGAAGGAAAGGATGAGTTACTGTCAGTCAGAATGCATCTCAAGAGGCACCCTACTGGCTCTGGTTGAAAGTAATGCACTGCGAAGGGAAGAGGATTGAGACCCAACACCCCGTTGACCCTTTCTGGACCACCACAGCATCAGCAGTAGACAGCCTCTCTCATACTGCAGGCAGCTGACAGCCTCTCTCATACTGCAGGCAGTAGACAGCCTCTCTCATACTGCAGGCACCAGACAGCCTCTCTCATACTGCAGGCAGTAGACAGCCTCTCTCATACTGCAGGCACCAGACAGCCTCTCTCATACTGCAGGCAGTAGACAGCCTCTCTCATACTGCAGGCAGTAGACAGCCTCTCTCATACTGTAGGAAGTAGACAGCCTCGCTCATACTGCAGGAAGTAGACAGCCTCGCTCATACTACAGGAAGTAGACAGCCTCTCTCATACTGTAGGAAGTAGACAGCCTCTCTCATACTGTAGGCAGTAGACAGCCTCTCTCATACTGTAGGAACTAGACAGCCTCTCTCATACTGCAGGCAGTAGACAGCCTCTCTCATACTGCAGGCAGAAGACAGCCTCTCTCATACTGCAGGCAGTAGACAGCCTCTCTCATACTGCAGGCAGTAGACAGCCTCTCTCATACTGCAGGCAGTAGACAGCCTCTCTCACACTGCAGGCACTATACAGCCTCTCTCATACTGTAGGAAGTAGACAGCCTCTCTCATACTGTAGGCAGTAGACAGCCTCTCTCATACTGTAGGAACTAGACAGCCTCTCTCATACTGCAGGCAGTAGACAGCCTCTCTCATACTGCAGGCACCAGACAGCCTCTCTCATACTGCAGGCAGTAGACAGCCTCTCTCATACTGCAGGCAGTAGACAGCCTCTCTCATACTGCAGGAAGTAGACAGCCTCTCTCATACTGTAGGCAGCTGACAGCCTCTCTCATACTGTAGAAACTAGACAGCCTCTCTCACACTGTAGGCAACAGACAGCCTCTCTCATACTGTAGGCACCAGACAGCCTCTCTCATACTGTAGGCAGTAGACAGCCTCTCTCATACTGTAGGCACCAGACAGCCTCTCTCATACTGTAGGCAGTAAACAGCCTCTCTCATACTGTAGGCAGTAGACAGCCTCTCTCATACTGTAGGAACTAGACAGCCTCTCTCACACTGTAGGAAGTAGACAGCCTCTCTCATACTGTAGGCACCAGACAGCCTCTCTCATACTGTAGGCACTAGACAGCCTCTCTCATACTGTAGGCAGTAGACAGCCTCTCTCATACTGTAGGAACTAGACAGCCTCTCTCACACTGTAGGCACCAGACAGCCTCTCTCATACTGTAGGCACCAGACAGCCTCTCTCATACTGTAGGCAGTAGACAGCCTCTCTCATACTGTAGACACCAGACAGCCTCTCTCATACTGTAGGCAGTAAACAGCCTCTCTCATACTGTAGGCAGTAGACAGCCTCTCTCATACTGTAGGAACTAGACAGCCTCTCTCACACTGTAGGAAGTAGACAGCCTCTCTCATACTGTAGGCACCAGACAGCCTCTCTCATACTGTAGGCACTAGACAGCCTCTCTCATACTGTAGGCAGTAGACAGCCTCTCTCATACTGTAGGAACTAGACAGCCTCTCTCACACTGTAGGCACCAGACAGCCTCTCTCATACTGTAGGCACCAGACAGCCTCTCTCATACTGTAGGCAGTAGACAGCCTCTCTCATACTGTAGGCACCAGACAGCCTCTCTCATACTGTAGGCAGTAGACAGCCTCTCTCATACTGTAGGCAGTAGACAGCCTCTCTCATACTGCAGTCACCAGACAGCCTCTCTCATACTGCAGGCAGTAGACAGCCTCTCTCATACTGCAGGCAGTAGACAGCCTCTCTCATACTGTAGGAAGTAGACAGCCTCGCTCATACTGCAGGAAGTAGACAGCCTCGCTCATACTACAGGAAGTAGACAGCCTCTCTCATACTGCAGGCAGTAGACAGCCTCTCTCACACTGTAGGAAGTAGACAGCCTCGCTCATACTGCAGGAAGTAGACAGCCTCTCTCATACTGCAGGAAGTAGACAGCCTCTCTCATACTGTAGGAACTAGACAGCCTCTCTCATACTGTAGGAAGTAGACAGCCTCTCTCATACTGCAGGAACTAGACAGTCCTCTCTCATACTGTAGGAAGTAGACAGCCTCTCTCACACTGCAGGCACTAGACAGCCTCTCTCACACTGCATGAACTAGACAGCCTCTCTCACACTGCATGAACTAGACAGCCTCTCTCACACTGCAGGCACTAGACAGCCTCTCTCACACTGTAGGAAGTAGACAGCCTCTCTCACACTGCAGGCAGTAGACAGCCTCTCTCACACTGCATGAACTAGACAGCCTCTCTCACACTATAGGAAGTAGACAGCCTCTCTCACACTGCAGGCACTAGACAGCCTCTCTCACACTGTAGGAAGTAGACAGCCTCTCTCACGCTGCAGGCACTAGACAGCCTCTCAGCAAGTAGACAGCCTCTCTCTCACACTGCAGGCACTAGACAGCCTCTCTCACACTGCAGGAAGTAGACAGCCTCTCTCACACTGCAGGCAGTAGACAGCCTCTCTCACACTGCAGGCAGTAGACAGCCTCTCTCACACTGCAGGCAGTAGACAGCCTCTCAAACTGCAGGCGCTAGACAGCCTCTCTCACACTGCAGGCAGCTGACAGCCTCTCTCGTACTGCAGGCGCTAGACAGCCTCTCTCACACTGCAGAAAGTAGACAGCCTCTCTCATACTGCAGGCAGTAGACAGCCTCTCTCACACTGCAGTAGACAGCCTGCAGGCAGCCCTCTCATACTGCAGGCAGTAGACAGCCTCTCTTGTACTGCAGGCAGCTGGAGCAGCCTCTCTCTGCAGGCTAGACAGCCTCTCTCACTGCCAGTAGCAGCCTCTCATACTGCAGAAAGTAGACAGCCTCTCTTGTACTGCAGGCAGTAGACAGCCTCCTCTCTGCAGGCAGTAGACAGCCTCTCTCGTACTGCAGGCAGTAGACAGCCTCTCTCGTACTGCAGGCAGTAGACAGCCACTCTCACACTGCAGGCACTAGACAGCCTCTCTCACACTGCAGGCACTAGACAGCCTCTCTCACACTGCAGAAAGTAGACAGCCTCTCTCGTACTGCAGACAGTAGACAGCCTCTCTCATACTGCAGGCAGTAGACAGCCTCTCTCGTACTGCAGGCAGTAGACAGCCTCTCTCACACTGCAGGCACTAGACAGCCTCTCTCACACTACAGGCACTAGACAGCCTCTCTCACACTGCAGAAAGTAGACAGCCTCTCTCGTACTGCAGACAGTAGACAGCCTCTCTCATACTGCAGGCAGTAGACAGCCTCTCTCACACTGCAGGCAGTAGACAGCCTCTCTCGTACTGCAGGCAGTAGACAGCCTCTCTCATACTGCAGGCAGTAGACAGCCTCTCTCATACTGCAGGCGCTAGACAGCCTCTCTCACACTGCAGGCGCTAGACAGCCTCTCTCGTACTGCAGGCAGTAGACAGCCTCTCTCACACTGCTGGCCGCTGACAGCCTCTCTCACACTGCAGGCAGTAGACAGCCTCTCTCGTACTGCAGGCGCTAGACAGCCTCTCTCATACTGCAGGCAGCTGACAGCCTCTCTCATACTGCAGGCAGTAGACAGCCTCTCTCATACTGCAGGTGCTAGACAGCCTCTCTCACACTGCAGGCAGTAGACAGCCTCTCTCATACTGCAGGCAGTAGACAGCTTCTCTCATACTGTAGGCAGTAGACAGCCTCTCTCATACTGCAGGCAGTAGACAGCCTCTCTCATACTGCAGGCAGCTGACAGCCTCTCTCATACTGCAGGCAGCTGACAGCCTCTCTCATACTGCAGGCAGCTGACAGCCTCTCTCACACTGCAGGCAGTAGACAGCCTCTCTCATACTGCAGGCAGCTGACAGCCTCTCTCACACTGCAGGCAGCTGACAGCCTCTCTCATACTGCAGGCAGTAGACAGCCTCTCTCATACTGCAGGCAGTAGACAGCCTCTCTCATACTGCAGGCGCTAGACAGCCTCTCTAAAACTGCAGGCAGTAGACAGCCTCTCTCATACTACAGGCAGCAGACAGCCTTTCTCACACTACAGGCAGCTGACAGCCTCTCTCATACTGCAGGCACTAGACAGCCTCTCTCATACTGCAGGCGCTAGACAGCCTCTCTCACACTGCAGGCAGCTGACGGCCTCTCTCGTACTGCAGGCGCTAGACAGCCTCTCTCACACTGCAGAAAGTAGACAGCCTCTCTCATACTGCAGGCAGTAGACATCCTCTCTCACACTGCAGAAAGTAGACAGCCTCTCTCGTACTGCAGGCAGAAGACAGCCTCTCTCACACTGCAGGCAGCTGACAGCCTCTCTCACACTGCAGGCGCTAGACAGCCTCTCTCACACTGCAGAAAATAGACAGCCTCTCTCATACTGCAGGCAGTAGACAGCCTCTCTCGTACTGCAGGCAGTAGACAGCCTCTCTCGTACTTCAGGCAGTAGACAGCCTCTCTCATACTGCAGGCAGTAGACAGCCTCTCTCATACTGCAGGCAGTAGACAGCCTCTCTCATACTGCAGGCGCTAGACAGCCTCTCTCATACTGCAGGCGCTAGACAGCCTCTCTCGTACTGCAGGCAGTAGACAGCCTCTCTCACACTGCTGGCCGCTGACAGCCTCTCTCACACTGCAGGCAGTAGACAGCCTCTCTCGTACTGCAGGCGCTAGACAGCCTCTCTCACACTGCAGAAAGTAGACAGCCTTTCTCACACTACAGGCAGCTGACAGGCTCTCTCATACTGCAGGCACTAGACAGCCTCTCTCATACTGCAGGCAGTAGACAGCCTCTCTCATACTGCAGGCAGCTGACAGCCTCTCTCACACTGCAGGCAGCTGACAGCCTCTCTCACACTGCAGGCAGCTGACAGCCTCTCTCATACTGCTGGCAGCTGACAGCTTCTCTCATACTGCAGGCAGCTGACAGCCTCTCTCACACTGCAGGCAGCTGACAGCCTCTCTCATACTGCTGGCAGGTGACAGCTTCTCTCATACTGCAGGCAGCTGACAGCCTCTCTCACACTGCAGGCAGCTGACAGCCTCTCTCATACTGCAGGCGCTAGACAGCCTCTCTCACACTGCAGAAAGTAGACAGCCTCTCTCATACTGCAGGCAGCAGACAGCCTTTCTCACACTACAGGCAGCTGACAGGCTCTCTCATACTGCAGGCACTAGACAGCCTCTCTCATACTGCAGGCAGTAGACAGCCTCTCTCATACTGCAGGCAGCTGACAGCCTCTCTCATACTGCAGGCAGCTGACAGCCTCTCTCATACTGCAGGCAGTAGACAGCCTCTCTCATACTGCAGGCAGCTGACAGCCTCTCTCACACTGCAGGCAGCTGACAGCCTCTCTCATACTGCAGGCAGTAGACAGCCTCTCTCATACTGCAGGCAGTAGACAGCCTCTCTCATACTGTAGGCAGTAGACAGCCTCTCTCATACTGCAGGCAGCTGACAGCCTCTCTCATACTGAAGGCTGCTGACAGCCTCTCTCACACTGCAGGCAGCTGACAGCCTCTCTCATACTGCAGGCAGTAGACAGCCTCTCTCATACTGCAAGCAGTAGACAGCCTCTCTCATACTGTAGGCAGTAGACAGCCTCTCTCATACTGCAGGCAGCTGACAGCCTCTCTCACACTGCAGGCAGCTGACAGCCTCTCTCACACTGCAGGCAGCTGACAGCTTCTCTCATACTGTAGGCAGTAGACAGCCTCTCTCATACTGCAGGCAGCTGACAGCCTCTCTCATACTGCAGGCAGTAGACAGCCTCTCTCATACTGCAGGCAGCTGACAGCCTCTCTCACACTGCAGGCAGCTGACAGCCTCTCTCATACTGCAGGCAGCTGACAGCCTCTCTCACACTGCAGGCAGCTGACAGCCTCTCTCATACTGCAGGCAGTAGACAGCCTCTCTCATACTGCAGGCAGTAGACAGCCTCTCTCACACTGTTGTCAGCTGACAGCCTCTCTCATACTGTAGCCAGTAGACAGCCTCTCTCATACTGCAGGCAGCTGACAGCCTCTCTCATACTGTAGGCAGTAGACAGCCTCTCTCATACTGCAGGCAGTAGACAGCCTCTCTCACACTGCAGGCAGCTGACAGCCTCTCTCATACTGTAGGCAGTAGACAGCCTCTCTCATACTGCAGGCAGCTGACAGCCTCTCTCACACTGCAGGCAGCTGACAGCCTCTCTCACACTGCCTTTAGCTGACAGCCTCTCTCATACTGTAGGCAGTAGACAGCCTCTCTCATACTGCAGGCAGCTGACAGCCTCTCTCACACTGCAGGCAGCTGACAGCCTCTCTCACACTGCAGGCAGCTGACAGCCTCTCTCACACTGCAGGCAGCTGACAGCCTCTCTCATACTGCTGGCAGCTGACAGCTTCTCTCATACTGCAGGCAGCTGACAGCCTCTCTCACACTGCAGGCAGCTGACAGCCTCTCTCATACTGCTGGCAGGTGACAGCTTCTCTCATACTGCAGGCAGCTGACAGCCTCTCTCACACTGCAGGCAGCTGACAGCCTCTCTCATACTGCAGGCAGCTGACAGCCTCTCTCATACTGCAGGCAGCTGACAGCCTCTCTCACACTGCACTATGGGCTATGTTCTTCAGCTCCTACCAAGTCTCTCATGGATCTTCAGATAGCAAAGAGAGAATCATTGAGCAGGCAGGGAATCCCCTTTTCTCCTCCCTCCATTCTTTCACTTTCTCCTTCTTTCAACCTCCTCATCCCTCTCTCTCTCTCTCTCTCTCTCTCTCTCTCTCTCTCTCTCTCTCTCTCTCTCTCTCTCTCTCTCAGACTGCACTTAGTCTTTAGTCACACTCCCTCTCCATCTCAATTCAAAGGTCTCTATTGGCATGGGAAACATATGTTTACAATGCCAAATCAAGTGAAATAGATAATGAATAAAAGTGAAATAAACAATAAAAATAAGCAGTAAACATTACACTAACACTTTACACACTTAATTTAACCTTTCTTTAACTAGGCACAAACAAATTCTTATCTGCAATGATGGCCTGCACCAGCCAAAAAAGACGTTTCAAATGTCATGTTTTGTCTATATACATTGTTGTTACGATGTGCAAATAACTAAAGTACAAATGGGAAAATAAATAAACATAAATATGAGTTGTATTTCTTCCCTCTCCTTCTCTCTCTCTCTTTCTGTCTCAGGAGAATCACAGTCTACTTGAACAGAGCAATGCTCAATCATAAGGCAACAAAGCCAAAACTAACTGCATAATATTAAGAAATGCTATAGATCCAATCCCTTTTAGACAACATCCTGGACAAAACATTCGACTGTAATGTGAAGGTGTAAACTTGGCAGTAGAAAATGTAACCAGTATATTTGACCTCTCAGCTTCCCTATCAAATCTAGAAAATCCTAAGAAAGAAATTAGGAAACCTGTCCAACCAAAGACATAGAGACCTAGAAAACCTGAGCCTACTGCTTCAATATGGTGAATCACTAAATCAATACAGAAATACACTACGGAAAAAGAAGGAACCGCACATTAGGAATCAGCTCAAAGTTTTGAAGAATCCATAGAATCTAACTATTTCTGGGAAAATTGGAAAACTCATAACAAACAACAACACAAAGAATTATCTGTCCAAAATGGAGACCAACCACTTTGGCCCTGTAACAAAGAACAAACAGCAAAAACATAGACATCATCAAATACAATTCAACTGTTAAATACTACCAGAACCCACTGGATTCTCCAATTACATTAAAGACTACCAGAACCCACTGGATTCTCCAATTACATTAAATACTACCAGAACCCAATGGATTCTCCAATTACATTAAATAATACCAGAACCCACTGGATTCTCCAATTGCATTAAATACTGCCAGAACCCACTGGATTCTCCAATTACATTAAATACTACCAGAACCCAATGGATTCTCCAATTACATTAAATAATACCAGAACCCACTGGATTCTCCAATTACATTAAATAATACCAGAACCCACTGGATTCTCCAATTACATTAAATACTACCAGAACCCACTGGATTCTCCAATTACGTTAAATACTACCAGAACCCACTGGATTATCCAAATACATTGAATGTGGTGTTGATGGCATCCTGAATTAAATAATAAAATGTACAGACCACGAATTCCAATTGGCTATACTTAAACTGTTTAACAACATCCTCAGCTCTGGCATCTTCCCCAATATTGGACTGATCACCCCAATCTAAAAAAGTGTAGACAAATTTGACCCCATTAACTACCGTGGGATAAGCGTCAACAGCAACCTCTGGAAAATCCTCTGTGTTATCACTAATAGCAGACTCGTACATTTCCTCAGTGAAAACAATGTACTGAGCAAATGTCAAATTGGCTTTTTACCAAATTACCGTACGACAGACCACACATTCACCCTGCACACCCTAATTGACAAAGAAGCTAACCAAAACAAAGGCAAAGTCTTCTCATGCTTCGTTGATTTCAAAAAAGCTTTTGACTCAATTTGGCATTCCGTCAAACCCTGGCATCTCAGACATCTCAGTTAGACAAAAATAACGGTTTTCCATAAAAGGTCCAGTTACCAGGAACACAAATTCCATCTGGACACCGTTGCCCAAGAGCACACAAAAAACTATACATACCTCGACCTAAACATTCCTGGGCTCCCAGGAATGTTTTTTCCTAGCCACAATGCTTCTACACCTGCATTGCTTGCTGTTTGGGGTTTTAGGCTGGGTTTCTGTACAGCACTTTGTGACATCTGCTGATGTAAAAAGGGCTTTATAAATACATTTGACTGATTGATCTCAGTGCTAGAGGTGTCACTACAGACCTTGGTACGATTCCAGGCTGTATTACAACCGGTGGTGATTGGGAGTCCCATAGGACGGCGCACAACCACCTAAAATAAAGCATCTCCCAAACTTGACATAACAAAGCCATCACCTACAGAGAGATGAACCTGGAGAAGAGTCCCCTAAGCAAGCTGTTCTTGGGGATCTGTTCAAAAACACAAATCCTCAGGACAGCAACACCATTAGACCCAACCAAATCATGAGAAAACAAAAAGATAATTATTTGACACATTGGAAAGAATGAACAAAGAAACAGCAAACTAGAATGTTATTTGACCCTAGACAGAGAGTCCACAGTGGCAGAATACCTGACCACTGTGACTGACCCAAAATGAAGGAAAGCTTTGACTATGAGAACGACAGCATCAGGGAAGCCGATCAATTATCTACTATTCCTATTCTATGTCCGTATGGCTCCTAATTGACCAAGGTAACATTATGTAGGCGGTAGTTCTGTTCACTGAAGGATTAAACACACAGAATGGTTATAATGACTAGCAGACTGTAGTGGTTTTCCATCAAGTACTACTGAAAAACAAGCTGTTGTCTAATGGGTTCTAAACGATTTAGCCAAGTCACCGACTGGCCTTCTCTCTGATAATACAAGCTACTTATTAAAAAGGGGAGGATAAGGAAGGAAAGGAGAGACGCTTCTCTTCCTTTAAACGGATGAAAGTTGAGTAACAAATCCCATGGATTAGCATCTGAATACACTGCTTTATTCTGCACGATCAGTGAAGAAATACTGTAGCATCTGTAGCAGGAGCTGTGTGTGTGTGTGTGTGTGTGTGTGTGTGTGTGTGTGTGTGTGTGTGTGTGTGTGTGTGTGTGTGTGTGTGTGTGTGTGCGTGTGTGTGTGTGTGTGTGTACTGTAGCAGTGGGAACATCAGATGTCATGCAGCTTTTAAAGGATTATACAGAAAGCCTCAGCTTTTTGGATCCTGATGCTACAAAGTGTCAAATCTTTTTATCTTTCATGTTTTTCTCTGTCACTAACAGATGTTTCCTAATTCATGACTGATTGTTTACTTTGAGACCACTACGCCGTAGTTCACTTCCCCCAAATGACACCCTATTCCCGATGTAGTCCACTATGTTTGACCTGGACCCGTAGGGAATAGTGTGTCACTTGGGACACAGCCTTCCACACCTATAGTTGAGAAAGCAGAGCTATAATATGTGGAGTAAAGCATGGCAGTTGGAGTTGACCCTGACCCTAACTGGCGTTGACCCTAACCCAACCGAACATGACGACGTTTACCCTAACCCTACCCAACATGATGGAGTTGACCCTAACCCTACCCAACATGATGAAGTTGACCCTAACCCTACCCAACATGATGGAGTTGACCCTAACCCTACCCAACATGATGGAGTTGACCCTAACCCTACCCAACATGATGGAGTTGACCCTAACCCTACCCAACATGATGGAGTTGACCCTAACCCTACCCAACATGATGGAGTTGACCCTAACCCTACCCAACATGAAGACGTTGACCCTAACCCTACCCAACATGATGGAGTTGACCCTAACCCTACCCAACATGATGGAGTTGACCCTAACCCTACCCAACATGATGGAGTTGACCCTAACCCTACCCAACATGATGGAGTTGACCCTAACCCTACCCAACATGATGGAGTTGACCCTGAAACTAATCAACATGATGGAGTTGACCCTAACCCTACCCAACATGATGGAGTTGACCCTAACCCTACCCAACATGAAGACGTTGACCCTGAAACTAATCAACATGTTTACTTTGTTTGATTTATTTATCATAAACACAAATACTTTTAAATATAACTAACTATGACAGACCTCACCCTAGAACACTGAAACACAGACCTCACTAAAGAACACTGAAACACAGACCTCACACTAGAACACTGAAACACAGACCTCACCCTAGAACACTGAAACACAGACCTCACTAAAGAACACTGAAACACAGACCTCACTCTAGAACACTGAAACACAGACCTCACCCTAGAATACTGAAACACAGACCTCACTTAAGAACACTGAAACACAGACCTCACTAAAGAACACTGAAACACAGACCTCACCCTAGAACACTGAAACACAGACCTCACTAAAAACACTGAAACACAGACCTCACTAAAGAACACTGAAACACAAACTTCACCCTAGAACACTGAAACACAAACCTCACTAAAAACACTGAAACACAGACCTCACCCTAGAACACTATATATACACGCTATATACAGTGACAGTTCCAGGGTCAGTAGCTATATACAGGGTCAGTTCCAGGGTCAGTAGCTATATACAGGGTCAGTTCCAGGGTCAGTAGCTATATACAGGGTCAGTTCCAGGGTCAGTAGCTATATACAGGGACAGTTCCAGGGTCAGTTACTATATACAGGGACAGTAGCTATATACAGGGACAGTTCCAGGGTCAGTTACTATATACAGGGACAGTAGCTATATACAGGGACAGTTCCAGGGTCAGTAGCTATATACAGGGACAGTTCCAGGGTCAGTAGCTATATACAGGGACAGTTCCAGGGTCAGTAGTTATATACAGGGTCAGTTCCAGGGTCAGTAGCTATATACAGGGTCAGTTCCAGGGTCAGTAGCTATATACTGGGACAGTTCCAGGGTCAGTAGCTATATACAGGGTCAGTTCCAGGGTCAGTTACTATATACAGGGACAGTTCCAGGGTCAGTAGCTATATACAGGGACAGTAGCTATATACAGGGACAGTTCCAGGGTCAGTAGCTATATACAGGGACAGTTCCAGGGTCAGTAGCTATATACAGGGTCAGTTCCAGGGTCAGTAGCTATATACAGGATCAGTAGCTATATACAGGGTCAGTTCCAGTGTCAGTAGCTATATACAGGGTCAGTTCCAGGGTCAGTAGCTATATACAGGGTCAGTTCCAGGGTCAGTAGCTATATACAGGATCAGTAGCTATATACAGGGTCAGTTCCAGGGTCAGTAGCTATATACAGGGTCAGTTCCAGGATCAGTACTTATTTATAGGGACAGTTCCAGGTTCAGTTCTTTTTTAATACATCACCTGTTGCATTCGGCCCATGTGACAAAAGATTGTTCTTAACTGACTTGCCTAGTTATATAATGGTAAAAAAATAATAATTATAATAATAATAATAATAATAATAGTTGTTATTTGAAATAAGGCAATGGGTGGTTACTTTGAAGAATATATATATATATATTTTATAAATGTGTTATTTAATAGTTTTGATGTCTTCACTAATAGTATACAATGTAAAAAAAAATGTAGACAAACCCATGAATGTGTAGTTGTGTCCAAGCTGTTGACTGGTGTTGAACTTCAGACCATGTTGGTTAATATGAATGCATTATGAATGCTCTTTGCATTCATTATCGCACAAAGAAACCCTGTATTAAAGACTGGGACCAGGTTGTTTTAGATCATGTGACCTTAATACCACTAATGGATGACACTGTCTACCGACCATCTTCAACCATCTTACATTTACTTATCTTTTAATATTTTAGACAAAAATATCCATATTTAAACAATGCTGTCTTAAATGATTTACTTGCAGAGAAAAGTCAATCAGTGATAGGCTCGTAGTTTCGGACAGATCTTTAAAAAAGTCTAAGGTCTTTGATGTGTTACTTCTGAATTCATTCACCAATCAAGAGACATGGAGTTTAAGGAAGTCATCATTCCAACATGAAAGACTAGTATAAACCCCAATGCACATTATTATGAAACATTTTATTTGACGATGTCCCTAGATTGGACCTGTATCAGTGTTTGGACAGATGTCCCTAGATTGGACCTGTATCAGTGTAATGACAGATGTCCCTAGATTGGACCTGTATCAGTGTAATGACAGATGTCCCTAGTTTGGACCTGTATCAGTGTAATGACAGATGTCCCTAGTTTGGACCTGTATCAGTGTAATGACAGATGTCCCTAGTTTGGACCTGTATCAGTGTAATGACAGATGTCCCTAGTTTGGACCTGTATCAGTGTAATGACAGATGTCCCTAGTTTGGACCTGTATCAGTGTAATGACAGATGTCTCTAGTTTGGACCTGTATCAGTGTAATGACAGATGTCCCTAGTTTGGACCTGTATCAGTGTAATGACAGATGTCCCTAGTTTGGACCTGTATCAGTGTAATGACAGATGTCCCTAGTTTGGACCTGTATCAGTGTAATGACAGATGTCCCTAGTTTTGACCTGTATGAGTGTAATGACAGATGTCCCTAGATTGGACCTGTATCAGTGTTATGACAGATGTCCCTAGTTTGGACCTGTATCAGTGTATTGACAGATGTCCCTAGTTTGGACCTGTATCAGTGTAATGACAGATGTCCATAGTTTGGACCTGTATCAGTGTTATGACAGATGTCCTAGTTTGGACATGTATCAGTGTTATGACAGATGTCCCTAGATTGGACCTGTATCAGTGTTATGACAGATGTCCCTAGTTTGGACCTGTATCAGTGTAATGACAGATGTCCATAGTTTGGATCTGTATCAGTGTAATTACAGATGTCCCTAGTTTGGACCTGTATCAGTGTTATGACAGATGTCCCTAGTTTGGACCTGTATCAGTGTAATGACAGATGTCCCTAGTTTGGACCTGTATCAGTGTAATGACAGATGTCCCTAGTTTGGACCTGTATCAGTGTTATGACAAATGTCCCTAGTTTGGACCTGTATCAGTGTAATGACAGATGTCTCTAGTTTGGACCTGTATCAGTGTAATGACAGATGTCCCTAGTTTGGACCTGTATCAGTGTAATGACAGATGTCCCTAGATTGGACCTGTATCAGTGTTATGACAGATGTCCCTAGTTTGGACCTGTATCAGTGTATTGACAGATGTCCCTAGTTTGGACCTGTATCAGTGTATTGACAGATGTCCATAGTTTGGACCTGTATCAGTGTTATGACAGATGTCCCTAGTTTGGACCTGTATCAGTGTTATGATAGATGTCCCTAGATTGGACCTGTATCAGTGTATTGACAGATGTCCCTAGTTTGGACCTGTATCAGTGTAATGACAGATGTCCATAGTTTGGACCTGTATCAGTGTAATTACAGATGTCCCTAGTTTGGACCTGTATCAGTGTTATGACAGATGTCCCTAGTTTGGACCTGTATCAGTGTAATGACAGATGTCCCTAGTTTGGACCTGTATCAGTGTAATGACAGATGTCCCTAGTTTGGACCTGTATCAGTGTTATGACAGATGTCCCTAGTTTGGACCTGTATCAGTGTAATGACAGATGTCTCTAGTTTGGACCTGTATCAGTGTAATGACAGATGTCCCTAGTTTGGACCTGTATCAGTGTAATGACAGATGTCCCTAGTTTGGACCTGTATCAGTGTAATGACAGATGTCCCTAGTTTGGACCTGTATCAGTGTAATGACAGATGTCCCTAGTTTGGACCTGTATGAGTGTAATGACAGATGTCCCTAGATTGGACCTGTATCAGTGTTATGACAGATGTCCCTAGTTTGGACCTGTATCAGTGTATTGACAGATGTCCCTAGTTTGGACCTGTATCAGTGTAATGACAGATGTCCATAGTTTGGACCTGTATCAGTGTTATGACAGATGTCCCTAGTTTGGACCTGTATCAGTGTTATGACAGATGTCCCTAGATTGGACCTGTATCAGTGTTATGACAGATGTCCCTAGTTTGGACCTGTATCAGTTTAATGACAGATGTCCATAGTTTGGACCTGTATCAGTGTAATTACAAATGTCCCTAGTTTGGACCTGTATCAGTGTTATGACAGATGTCCCTAGTTTGGACCTGTATCAGTGTAATGACAGATGTCCCTAGTTTGGACCTGTATCAGTGTAATGACAGATGTCCCTAGTTTGGACCTGTATCAGTGTAATGACAGATGTCCCTAGTTTGGACCTGTATCAGTGTTATGACAGATGTCCCTAGATTGGACCTGTATCAGTGTTATGACAGATGTCCCTAGTTTGGACCTGTATCAGTGTAATGACAGATGTCCCTAGTTTGGACCTGTATCAGTGTAATGACAGATGTCCCTAGTTTGGACCTGTATCAGTGTAATGACAGATGTCCCTAGTTTGGACCTGTATCAGTGTAATGACAGATGTCTCTAGTTTGGAACTGTATCAGTGTAATGACAGATGTCCCTAGTTTGGACCTGTATCAGTGTAATGACAGATGTCCCTAGTTTGGACCTGTATCAGTGTAATGACAGATGTCCCTAGTTTGGACCTGTATCAGTGTAATGACAGATGTCCCTAGTTTGGACCTGTATCAGTGTAATGACAGATGTCCCTAGTTTGGACCTGTATCAGTGTAATGACAGATGTCCCTAGTTTGGACCTGTATCAGTGTAATGACAGATGTCCCTAGTTTGGACCTGTATCAGTGTAATGACAGATGTCCCTAGTTTGGACCTGTATCAGTGTAATGACAGATGTCCCTAGTTTGGACCTGTATCAGTGTAATTACAGATGTCTCTAGTTTGGACCTGTATCAGTGTAATGACAGATGTCCCTAGTTTGGACCTGTATCAGTGTAATGACAGATGTCCCTAGTTTGGACCTGTATCAGTGTAATGACAGATGTCTCTAGTTTGGACCTGTATCAGTGTAATGACAGATGTCCCTAGATTGGACCTGTATCAGTGTAATGACAGATGTCTCTAGTTTGGAACTGTATCAGTGTAATGACAGATGTCCCTAGTTTGGACCTGTATCAGTGTAATGACAGATGTCCCTAGATTGGACCTGTATCAGTGTAATGACAGATGTCCCTAGTTTGGAACTGTATCAGTGTAATGACAGATTTCCCTAGATTGGACCTGTATCAGTGTAATGACAGATGTCCCTAGTTTGGAACTGTATCAGTGTTTGGACAGACTACCAGACTGTATGACCTTGAGATGAGATCAGTCTGAAATCTGCCTCATTAACACACTGCCGTAACACCTCATTAACAAACAATACTGGTAAGTAGCACAGTTTTCCTAGTGGTTAGAGAGTTGTACTTGTAACCGTTGGACTTGTAACCGAAAGGTTGCACATTTGAATCCCCGAGCTGACGAGGTAAAAATCTGTCGTTCTGTCCCTGAACAAGGCAGTTAACCCACTGTTCCTAGGCCGTCATTGAAAATAAGAATTTGTTCTAATCTGACTTGCCTAGTTAAAAAAAGGTTAAATACATTTTAGAAATACAGTTCTTCTGAGTTAACAATCCAACTAGGTATAGTCTGTAGTTATAAAACTTGACCTTGAGTTGAGTCAGTGTGATGTTCTGCGTCAGTGGTTCTAAAACTGGTGGTTGCCAGGAAGGTTTTGGGAGGTCGCGAGTGTGAAACTGAAAAGAAGAAAATACATATTTTAATAGGCTACATGTGTTAAAGTATTGAAATACAAAGAATATTCTGTTATTTATTCAAGTTCCTTAAAAGTGGTGAGAACATTCTACAGCCAAGCAACTATCCTGCACCATTCCCAGAATGCTGTGGGTAGGTTGTATGCCAAATTATCATACGACAACCACACTCTCATCAAGCTGTAAGAAATGTTTTGTGCTAGCTGTGGTCAGAACTGTATCCTTGGCTCCATGGCCACACCACTCCATATGTTCTGTTTGTGATAATGTATTTTTAATTATCCTCCCTGAAGTGTCATCGTCTAAGTTCAGAATTAAACTCCCTCTTTTTTCAATTTAACGCCCGGCTGGCCACATTGTCAATCTCTCTTAAGTAGTCTGTCCCATTTTTTAAAATCAATTATTTTCTATGGCTGCAGAAATGCGATAATTTAAAAGAGATTGGTTATCGGTGATGTAGCAGAGTGGAGAGACTGACACTGTGAACTCTGACCATTTTAACAAGCCTCATCTGTAGGACTGAACCCTGGCTAAGTTCAGCAGATAACACTCTCTCTCTGGTAGAAATCAGCGAGCAGGTAGATTAAATAATTGGATGTTTTTTTCCTGAGAATGTTGAGTATTAGTATAAAAAACCCAGCAAGGTTAACTACAGACGTGAACATCTTGCTTTCTGTTATTTAAACAACAAACCACATTCGCAGCTCTTCCAGTCCTGCTAGATGTTCACAAGTCAGCAGCTGTATGACCAGCGTGTTTATATATATGCACTCTCTCTCAAGGAGAATCGATGTACGGAGAAAAGAGATCCTATAGTTCACATCACCTTCCAAATATTGAGTTCCACCCCCTTTCGCCCTCAAAAGGGCCTCAAAACCTGTCTCCTCCATTCAACTACACTGATTGAAGTGGATTTAAAAAGCGACATCAATAAGGGATTATAGCCTTCACCTGGATTCAACTGGTCAGTCTATATCATGGAGAGAGCCCGTGTCCCAGTGTTTTGTAAACTCAGTGTACATTCTACTGTAAATGTACATTCTATAGCAGGATGGGGAAGAGCCAGACTGTTAATTCTATAGTAGGATGGGGAAGAGACAGACTGTTAATTCTATAGTAGGATGGGGAAGAGCCAGACTGTTAATTCTATAGTAGGATGGGGAAGAGACAGACTGTTAATTCTATAGTAGGATGGGGAAGAGCCAGACTGTTAATTAGCCAGACAATTACCAACTTTACCTGATTTATAGTTAAACAGAACATCACAATTACCTAGTTTACCTGATTTATAGTTAAACAGAACATCACAATTACCTAGTTTACCTGATTTATAGTTAAACAGAACATCACAATTACCTAGTTTACCTGATTTATAGTTTAACAGAACATCACAATTACCTAGTTTACCTGATTTATAGTTTAACAGAACATCACAATTACCTAGTTTACCTGATTTATAGTTTAACAGAACATCACAATTACCTAGTTTACCTGATTTATAGTTAAACAGAACATCACAATTACCTAGTTTACCTGATGCTGTAACACTACGATAGTAACCATGCAATTGATATGCAAGGCAATGCTGTGAAATATAGAGCGTCTGAGGGGGGTCTACAGGATGGTGGCCCAATCTGAACACAAAGCACAAGGACAAAAGACAGACAGAGTCTTGAGCCTCTGCCAGGACAGAGAAAGGTTATCTTCATAATCATGACCCACATCTGCCAGGTGATCAGCAGGAAGGCCAGAGCAACTCTCTGATAATCACTGACACTAAATAATCACAGCGATATAGCCACAACCAGGGTTCTGGTCTAAAGTAGTGCACTATATTGGGAGCAGGGTACCATTTGGGACTCCTTCAGACACTAAATAATCAGGGAACCATTTGGGACTCCTTCAGACACTAAATAATCAGGGAACCATTTGGGACTCATTCAGACACTAAATAATCAGGGAACCATTTGGGACTCCTGCAGACACTAAATAATCAGGGAACCATTTGGGACTCCTACTGACACTAAATTATCAGGGCTATACAAGCAGAGTCCTATCATGTCCTCAGTGGACTGTGAGGCACGTGGGTTAGCACTCTTAAAGCTCTTAAAAATGTATTTCCCCTTTAAAGCCTTCCACGAGGACAACAGCAACTTCAGCTCTTCTATCAGCAATTGAACGTCAACAGCAACAATCAACACTCAAAGACACAATCATACAAAACGTACACATTACAGTACGCAGCGCCGCTGTTCACACAGGACAGGGACTATTTACACACATCAAGGAGACAGGAGAGAGAGGGCTGTTGGACAGGGACTATTTACACACATCCAGGAGACAGGAGAGAGAGGGCTGTTGGACAGGGACTATTTACACACATCCAGGAGACAGGAGAGAGAGGGCTGTTGGACAGGGACTATTTACACACATCCAGGAGACAGGAGAGAGAGGGCTGTTGGACAGGGACTATTTACACACATCCAGGAGACAGGAGAGAGAGGGCTGTTGGACAGGGACTATTTACACACATCCAGGAGACAGGAGAGAGAGGGCTGTTGGACAGGGACTATTTACACACATCCAGGAGACAGGAGAGAGAGGGCTGTTGGACAGGGACTATTTACACACATCCAAGAGACAGGAGAGAGAGGGCTGTTGGACAGGGACTATTTACACACATCCAGGAGACAGGAGAGAGAGGGCTGTTGGACAGGGACTATTTACACACATCCAGGAGACAGGAGAGAGAGGGCTGTTGGACAGGGACTATTTACACACATCCAGGAGACAGGAGAGAGAGGGCTGTTGGACAGGGACTATTTACACACATCCAGGAGACAGGAGAGAGAGGGCTGTTGGACAGGGACTATTCACACACATCCAGGAGACAGGAGAGAGAGGGCTGTTGCACATCTCCAAGAACATACTTCAACCCTTCCTTGAACAATCCTTCAGCTGTTTGGACCCACTGTATACACAGTCAAAGGTTAGGACACGCCTACTCATTCCAGGGGGTTTCTTTATTGTCACTATTTTCTACATGGTAGAATAATAGTGAAGACATCAACACTATTAAATAACACATATGGAATCATGTAATCAAATCACATGTTATTAGTCACGTGCATCAAAAACAACATGACTTGACCTTACAGTGAAATGCTGAATACAACAGGTGTAGACCTTACAGTGAAATGCTGAATACAACAGGTGTAGACCTTACAGTGAAATGCTGAATACAACAGGTGTAGACCTTACAGTGAAATGCTGACTACAACAGGTGTAGACCTTACAGTGAAATGCTGAATACAACAGGTGTAGACCTCACAGTGAAATGCTGAATACAACAGGTGTAGACCTCACAGTGAAATGCTGAATACAACAGGTGTAGACCTTACAGTGAAATGCTGAATACAACAGGTGTAGACCTTACAGTGAAATGCTGAATACAACAGGTGTAGACCTTACAGTGAAATGCTGAATACAACAGGTGTAGACCTTACAGTGAAATGCTGAATACAACAGGTGTAGACCTTACAGTGAAATGCTGAATACAACAGGTGTAGACCTTACAGTGAAATGCTGAATACAACAGGTGTAGACCTTACAGTGACATGCTGAATACAACAGGTGTAGACCTTACAGTGAAATGCTGAATACAACAGGTGTAGACCTTACAGTGAAATGCTGAATACAACAGGTGTAGACCTTACAGTGAAATACTTACTTATAAGCCCCTAACCAACAATACTGTTAAAAAAAACAGATAAGAATTAGAAATAAAAGTAACAAGTGATTAAAGACTATATACAGGGGGAACCGGTACAGGGTCAATGTGCGGGGGCACCGGTTAGTCGAGGTAATGGAGTTAATATGTACATGTGGGTAGAGTTATTAAAGTGACTTTGTATAGATAATAACAGAGAGTAGCAGTGGAGTAAAAGAGGGGGGTGGGGCAATGTGAATAGTCTGGGGAGCCATTTGATTAGATGTTCAGGAGTCTTATTGCTTGGGGGTAGAAGCTGTTTAAAAACCTCTTGGACCTAGACTTGGTGCTTGCCGTGTGGTAGCAGAGAGAACAGCCTATGACTAGGGTGGCTGGGGTTTTTGACAATTTTTAGGGCCTTCCTCTGACACCGCCTGGTGTAGAGGTCCTGGATGGCAGGAAGCTTGGCCCCATTGATGTACTGGGCCATACGCACTACCCTCTGTAGTGCCTTGCGGTCAGTGGCCGAGCAGTTGCCATACCAGGCGGCGATGTAACCAGTCAGGATGCTCTCGATGGTGCAGCTGTAGAAACATTTGAGGATCTGAAGACCCATGTCAAATGTTTTCAGTCTCCTGAGGGGGAATAGGTTTTGTTGTGTCCTCTTCACGACTGTCTTGGTGTGCTTGGACCATGCTAGTTTGTTGGTGAATTGGACACCAAGGAACTTGAAACGCTCAACCTGCTCCACTACAGCCCCGTCGCTGAGAATTGGGGTGTGCTCGGTCCTCCTTTTCCTGTAGTCCACAATCATCTCCTTTGACTTGATCACATTGAGGGAGAGGTTGTTGTCCTGGCACCACACGGTCAGGTCTCTGACCTCCTCCATATAGGCTGTCTCGTCGTTGTCGGTGATCAAGCCTACAACTGTTGTGTCATCGGCAAACTTAATGATGGTGTTGGAGTCGTGCCTGGCCGTGCAGTCATGAGTGAACAGGGAGTACAGAAGGGGACTGAGTACGCTCCCGTGAGGGGCCCCTTGTGTTGATGATCAGCGAGGCGGATGTGTTGTTACCTACCCCTACCACCTGGGGGCGGCCCGTCAGGAAGTCCAGGATCAATGCCATTGGAGGAATCCCGGAACATATTCCAGTCTGTGCTGCAAAACAGTCCTGTAGCTTAGCATCTGCTTCATCTGTAAACTTTTTTATGGATCTATTCACTGATGATTCCTGCTTTAGTTTTTGCTTGTAAGTAGGAATCAGGAGGATATAATAATGGTCAGATTTGCCAAATGGAGGGTGAGGGAGAGCTTTGTATGCATCACTGTGTGTGGAGTAAAGAAACCACTACAAAGGACACTAATAATAAGAATAGACTTCCTTGGTCCAAGAAACACGAGCAATGGACATTAGACCAGTGGAAATCTGTCCTTTGGTCTGATGAGTCCAAATTTGAGATTTTTGGTTCCAACCGCCTTGTCTTTGTGAGACGCAGTGTAGGTGAATGGATGATCTCTTCATGTGTGGTTCCCACTGTGAAGCACGGAGGAACAGGTGTGATTGTGTGGGGGTGCTTTGCTGGTGACACTGTCAGTGATTTATTTAGAATTCAAAGCACAATTTACCAGCATGGCTACCACAGCATTTTGCAGCAATACGCCTTCCCACCTGGTTTGCGCTTAGTGTGACTATCATTTGTTTTTCAACAGGATAATGACCAAACACACCTTCAGGATGTGTAAGGGCTATTTGACCAAGAAGGAGAGTGATGGAGTGCTGCATCAGATGACCTGGCTTCCACAATCACCTGACCTCAACCCAATTGAGATGGTTTGGGATGAGTTGGACTGCAGAATGAAGGAAAAGCAGCCAACAGTGCTCAGCATATGTGGGAACTCCTTCAAGACTGTTGGAAAAGCATTCCAGGTGAAGCTGGTTGAGAGATTGCCAAGAGTGTGCAATGCTGTCATCAAGGAAAATGGTGACTACTTTGAAGAATCTAAAATATTAAATATATTCAGATTTGTTTAACATTTCTTCGGTTTATTCATGATTCCATATGTGTTATTTCATAGTTTTGATGTCTTCACTATTATTCTACAAAAAAAAATATGAAAAATATTGAATTAATATTTGTGTCCAAACTTTGACTGGTACTGTATATACACAAACACACTTGATGATGTGAAAATGTTATGCACCGTACAGTGTAATGATTATGATGAAAGCTAGATCATCTGGTGAAGCAAAATCATTTTCTGTACTGCACATCTCTCTCTCTCTCTCTCTCTCTCTCTCTCTCTCTCTCTCTCTCAAAGAACAACATATCCCCTTCAGCTGCTCTTCAGCCACTCTCCCACTGGCCCTCTCCTATTCCATATTCCATTTACCTGCATGCTGGTGACCTTTTCATAAACTTATTGGAATTGCAGCCTTCTCATCTTGTTTCACACAGGCCCTATGGGCCTGGGCAAGGAAAGTAAAGCAGTGCACTACAGTGTCAAGAAAAAGTATGTGAACCCTTTTGAATTACCTGGTTTTCTGCATAAATTGATCATAACATTTGATCTGATCTTCATCTAAGTCACAACAATAGACAAACACAGTCTGCTTAAACTAATAACACACAAATGATTGTATTATTCTTGTCTATATTGAATAGATCATTTAAACATTCACAGTGTACTTTGGAAAAAGTATGTGAACCCCAAGGCTAATGACTTCTCCAAAATCTAATTGGAGTTGAGAGTCAGCTAACCCGGAGTCCAATCAACGAGACGAGATTGGAGATGTGGGTTAGAGATGCCTTGCCCTATAAAAAACACTCACAAAATTTGAGTTTGTTATTCACAAGAAGCATTGCCTGATGTGAACCATACCTCTATCAAAAGAGATCTCAGAAGACCTAAGATCAGGAATTGTTGACTTGATTAAACCTGGAAAGGGTTACAAAAGTATCTCTAAAAGCCTTGATGTTCATCATTCCACGGTAAGACAAATTGTCTATGAATGGAAGAAGTTCAGCACTGCTGGTACTCTCCCAGGATTAGCAGTTAAGAATAATCCTAGAGTGTCAGCTCAAACTTACAGAAATCTCTGGAACATGCTAACATCTCTGTTGACGAGTACGGTGTTCATGGGAGGACACCACGTAAGAAGCCACTGCTGTCCAAAAAAACCATTGCTGCACGTCTGAAGTTTGCAAAAGAACACCTGGATGTTCCACAACGCTACTAGCAAAATATTATGTGGACAGATTAAACTAAAGTTGAGTTGTTTGGAAGGAACAAACAACACTGTGTTGAGAAAAAAAGGCACAGCACACCAACATCAAAACCTCATCCCAACTGTAAAGTACGGTGGAGGGAGCATCATGGTTTGGAGCTGCTTTGCTGCTTCAGGGCCTGGACAGCTTGCCATCATTGACAAAAAAATGAGTTTATCATTTTGCAGGAGAATGTTTGGCTATCTGTTCACTAATTGAAGCTCAACAGAAGTTGGGTGATGCAAAAGGACAACGACCCAAAACACAGAAGTAAATCAACAACAGAATGGCTTCAACAGAAGAAAATACGCCCAGTCAGAGTACTGACCTCAACCCGATAGAGATGCTGTGGCATGACCTCAAGAGAGCAGTTCACACCAGACATCCCAAGAATATTGCTGAACTGAAACAGTATTGTAAAGAGGAATGGTCCAAAATTCCTCCTGACCGCTGTGCAGGTCTGATCCGCAACTACAGAACACGTTTGGTTGAGGTTATTGCTGCCAAAGGAGGGTCAACCTGTTATTAAATCCAAGGGTTCACATACTTTTACAATCCTGCACTGTGAATGTTTACACGGTGTGTTCAATAAAATCATGAAAAATTACAATTGTTTGAGTGTTATCAGTTTAGGCAGAATGTGTTTGTCTATTGTGGTGACCTAGATGTAATGACCAATTTACGCAGAAATCCAGGGCATTCCAATGGGTTCACATACTTTTTCTTCCCACTGTATAAAGGGAATAAGGTGCCATTTGGGACACATTCTAGGTAAAACAGAATAACTTTCACCAGTGAACAGGCTAGTCCAACAACCCCAAGGCTCCATATTCAGCTGAATAGGCTAGTCCAACAACCCCAGGGCTCCATATTCAGTTGAATAGGCTAGTCCAACAACCCCAGGGCTCCATATTCAGTTGAATAGGCTAGTCCAACAAACATAAGGCTCCATATTCAGTTGAATAGGCTAGTCCAACAACCCCAGGGCTCCATATTCAGCTGAATAGGCTAGTCCAACAACCATGGCTCCATATTCAGTTGAATAGGCTAGTCCAACAACCATGGCTCCATATTCAGTTGAATAGGCTAGTCCAACAACCCCAAGGCTCCATATTAGCTGAAAAGGCTAGTCCAACAACCCCAGGTCTCCATATGAATAGCCTAGTCCAACAACCCCAAGGCTCCATATTCAGCTGAATAGGATAGTCCAACAACCCCACGGCTCCATATTCAGCTGAATAGGCTAGTCCAACAACCCCAGGGCTCCATATGATTAGGCTAGTCCAACAACCCCAGGGCTCCAAATTCAGTTGAATAGGCTAGTCCAACATCCCCAAGGCTCCATATGAAAAGGCGAATCCAACAACCCCAAGGCTCCATATGAATAGGCTAGTCCAACAACCCCATGGCTCCATATTCATTTGAACAGGCTAATCCAACATCCCCAAGGCTCCATATTCAGTTGAAAAGGCTAGTCCAACAACACCAAGGCTCCATATTCAGTTGAATAGGCTAGTCCAACAACCCGAAGGCTCCATATTCAGTTGAATAGGCTAGTCCAACAACCCCAAGGCTCCATATGAAAAGGCTAGTCCAACAACCCCAGGACTCCATATTCAGTTGAATTGGCTAGTCCAACAACCCCATGGCTCCATATTCAGCTGAATAGGCTAGTCCAACAAACCCAAGGCTCCATATGAATAGGCTAGTCCAACAACCCCACGACTCCATATTCAGTTGAATAGGCTAGTCCAACAACCCCAAGGCTTCATATGAATAGGCTAGTCCATCAACCCCAGGTCTCCATATGAATAGGCTAGTCCAACAACCCCAGGACTCCATATTCAGTTGAATAGGCTAGTCCAACAAACTCAGGGCTCCATATTCAGGTGAATAGGCTAGTCCAACAACCCCATGGCTCCATATTCATTTGAACAGGCTAATCCAACATTCCCAATGCTCCATATTAAGTTGAAAAGGCAAGTCCAACAACACCAAGGATCCATACTCAGTTGAAATGGCTAGTCCAACAACACCAAGGCTCCATATGAATAGTCTAGTCCAACAACCCCAAGGCTCCATATTCAGTTGAATAGGCTAGTCAAACAACTCCAAGGCTCCATATGAATAGGCTAGTCCAACAACCCCATGGCTCCATATGAATAGGCTAATCCAACAACCCCAAGGCTCCATATGAAAGGCTAGTCCAACAACCCCAAGGCTCCATATTCAGGTGCATAGGCCAGTCCAACAACCCCATGGCTCCATATTCAGCTGAATATGCAAGTCCTACAAACCCAGGGCTCCTTATTCAGTTGAATAGGCTAGTCCAACAACCCAAAGTCTCCATATTCAGTTGAATAGGCTTGTAAACATCGAAAAGGCTCCATATGAATAGGCTAGTCCAACAACCCCAAGGCTCCATATGAATAGGCTAGTCCTACAACCCCAAGGCTCCATATGAATAGGCTAGTCCAACAACCCCAAGGCTCCACATAAATAGGCTAGTCCAACTACCCCAGGTCTCCATATTCAATTGAATAGGCTAGTCCAAAAACCCCAGGGCTCCATATTCAGTTGAATAGGCTAGTCCAACAACCCCAGGGCTCCATAAGAATAGGAAAGTCCAACAACCCCAAGGCTCCATATTCAGTTGAATAGGCTAGTCCAACAACCCCAAGGCTCCATATGAATAGGCTAGTCCTACAACCCCAAGGCTCCATATGAATAGGCTAGTCCAACAACCCCAAGGCTCCATATGAATAGGCTAGTCCAACTACCCCAGGTCTCCATATTCAATTGAATAGGCTAGTCCAACAACCCCAGGACTCCATATTTAGTTGAATAGGCTAGTCCAACAACCCCAAGGCTCCATATGAATAGGCTAGTCATACAACCCCAGGTCTTCATATTCAGTTGAATAGGCTAGTCCAACAACCCCAAGGCTCCATATGAATAGGCTAGTCCAACAACCCCAAGGCTCCATATGAATAGGCTAGTCCAACAACCCCAGGGCTCCATATGAATAGGCTAGTCCAACAACCCCAAGGCTCCATATGAATAGGCTAGTCCAACATCCCCAAGGCTCCATATTAATAGGCTCGTCCAACAACCCCAAGGCACCATATGAATAGGCTAGTCCAACAACTCCAAGGCTCCATATGAAAAGGCTAGTCCGTCAACCCCAGGGCTCCATATGAATAGGCTAGACAATCAACCCCAGGGCTCCATATTCAGGTGAATAGGCTAGTCCAACAACCCCAAGGCTTCATATTAATTTGAACAGGCTAATCCAACATTCCCAAGGCTCCATATTAAGTTGAAAAGGCAAGTCCAACAACACCAAGGCTCCATACTCAGTTGAAATGGCAAGTCCAACAACACCAAGGCTCCATATGAATAGGCTAGTCCAACAACCCCAAGGCTCCATATTCAGTTGAATAGGCTAGTCAAACAACCCCAAGGCTCCATATGAATAGGCTAGTCCAACAACCCCATGGCTCCATATGAATAGGCTAATCCAACAACCCCAAGGCTCCATAGGAAAGGCTAGTCCAACAACCCCAAGGCTCCATATTCAGGTGCATAGGCCAGTCCAACAACCCGATGGCTCCATATTCAGCTGAATATGCAAGTCCTACAAACCCAGGGCTCCTTATTCAGTTGAATAGGCTAGTCCAACAACCCAAAGGCTCCATATTCAGTTGAATAGGCTAGTCCAACAACCCCAAGGCTCCATATGAATAGGAAAGTCCAACAATCCCAGGACTCCATATTTAGTTGAATAGGCTAGTCCAACAACCCCAAGGCTCCATATGAATAGGCTAGTCCTACAACCCCAGGTCTTCATATTCAGTTGAATAGGCTAGTCCAACAACCCCAAGGCTCCATATGAATAGGCTAGTCCTACAACCCCAAGGCTCCATATGAATAGGCTAGTCCAACAACCCCAAGGCTCCATATTAATAGGCTAGTCCAACTACCCCAGGTCTCCATATTCAATTGAATAGGCTAGTCCAACAACCCCAGGGCTCCATATTCAGTTGAATAGGCTAGTCCAACAACCCCAGGGCTCCATATGAATACGAAAGTCCAACAACCCCAAGGCTCCATATTGAGTTGAATAGGCTAGTCCAACAACCCCAAGGCTCCATATGAATAGGAAAGTCCAACAACCCCGGGACTCCATATTTAGTTGAATAGGCTAGTCCAACAACCCCAAGGCTCCATATGAATAGGCTAGTCCTACAACCCCAGGTCTTCATATTCAGTTGAATAGGCTAGTCCAACAACCCCAAGGCTCCATATGAATAGGCTAGTCCAACAACCCCAAGGCTCCATATGAATAGGCTAGTCCAACAACCCCAAGGCTCCATATGAATAGGCTAGTCCAACAACCCCAAGGCTCCATATGAATAGGCTAGTCCAACATCCCCAAGGCTCCATATGAATAGGCTCGTCCAACAACCCCAAGGCACCATATGAATAGGCTAGTCCAACAACCCCAAGGCTCCATATGAAAAGGCTAGTCCGTCAACCCCAGGGCTCCATATGAATAGGCTAGACAATCAACCCCAGGGCTCCATATTCAGGTGAATAGGCTAGTCCAACAACCCCATGGCTCCATATTCATTTGAACAGGCTAATCCAACATTCCCAAGGCTCCATATTAAGTTGAAAAGGCAAGTCCAACAACACCAAGGCTCCATACTCAGTTGAAATGGCTAGTCCAACAACACCAAGGCTCCATATGAATAGGCTAGTCCAACAACCCCAAGGCTCCATGTTCAGTTGAATAGGCTAGTCAAACAACCCCAAGGCTCCATATGAATAGGCTAGTCCAACAACCCCATGGCTCCATATGAATAGGCTAATCCAACAACCCCAAGGCTCCATAGGAAAGGCTAGTCCAACAACCCCAAGGCTCCATATTCAGGTGCATAGGCCAGTCCAACAACCCCATGGCTCCATATTCAGCTGAATATGCAAGTCCTACAAACCCAGGGCTCCTTATTCAGTTGAATGGGCTAGTCCAACAACCCAAAGGCTCCATATTCAGTTGAATAGGCTTGTCCAACATCCCAAAGGCTCCAAATGAATAGGCTAGTCAAACAACCCCAAGGCTCCATATGAATAGGCTAGTCCTACAACCCCAAGGCTCCATATGAATAGGCTAGTCCAACAACCCCAAGGCTCCATATGAATAGGCTAGTCCAACTACCCCAGGTCTCCATATTCAATTGAATAGGCTAGTCCAACAACCCCAGGGCTCCATATTCAGTTGAATAGGCTAGTCCAACAACCCCAAGGCTCCATATGAATAGGAAAGTCCAACAACCCCAAGGCTCCATATTCAGTTGAATAGGCTAGTCCAACAACCCCAAGGCTCCATATGAATAGGAAAGTCCAACAACCCCAGGACTCCATATTTAGTTGAATAGGCTTGTCCAACAACCCCAAGGCTCCATATGAATAGGCTAGTCCTACAACCCCAGGTCTTCATATTCAGTTGAATAGGCTAGTCCAACAACCCCAAGGCTCCATATGAATAGGCTAGTCCAACTACCCCAGGTCTCCATATTCAATTGAATAGGCTAGTCCAACAACCCCAGGGCTCCATATTCAGTTGAATAGGCTAGTCCAACAACCCCAAGGCTCCATATGAATAGGAAAGTCCAACAACCCCAAGGCTCCATATTCAGTTGAATAGGCTAGTCCAACAACCCCAAGGCTCCATATGATTAGGAAAGTCCAACAACCCCAGGACTCCATATTTAGTTGAATAGGCTTGTCCAACAACCCCAAGGCTCCATATGAATAGGCTAGTCTAACAACCCCAGGGCTCCATATGAATAGGCTAGTCCAACAACCCCAAGGCTCCATATGAATAGGCTAGTCCTACAACCCCAAGGCTCCATATGAATAGGCTAGTCCAACAACCCCAAGGCTCCATATAAATAGGCTAGTCCAACTACCCCAGGTCTCCATATTCAATTGAATAGGTTAGTCCAACAACCCCAGGGCTCCATATTCAGTTGAATAGGCTAGTCCAACAACCCCAGGGCTCCATATGAATAGGAAAGTCCAACAACCCCAAGGCTCCATATTCAGTTGAATAGGCTAGTCCAACAACCCCAAGGCTCCATATGAATAGGCTAGTCCAACAACCCCAAGGCTCCATATGAATAGGCTAGTCCAACTACCCCAGGTCTCCATATTCAATTGAATAGGCTAGTCCAACAACCCCAGGACTCCATATTTAGTTGAATAGGCTAGTCCAACAACCCCAAGGCTCCATATGAATAGGCTAGTCCTACAACCCCAGGTCTTCATATTCAGTTGAATAGGCTAGTCCAACAACCCCAAGGCTCCATATGAATAGGCTAGTCCAACAACCCCAAGGCTCCATATGAATAGGCTAGTCCAACAACCCCAGGGCTCCAAATGAATAGGCTAGTCCAACAACCCCAAGGCTCCATATGAATAGGCTAGTCCAACATCCCTAAGGCTCCATATTAATAGGCTCGTCCAACAACCCCAAGGCACCATATGAATAGGCTAGTCCAACAACCCCAAGGCTCCATATGAAAAGGCTAGTCCGTCAACCCCAGGGCTCCATATGAATAGGCTAGACAATCAACCCCAGGGCTCCATATTCAGGTGAATAGGCTAGTCCAACAACCCCTAGGCTCCATATGAATAGGCTAGTCCAACAACCCCAAGGCTCCATATGAATAGGCTAGTCCAACAACCCCAGGGCTCCATATGAATAGGCTAGTCCAACAACCCCAAGGCTCCATATGAATAGGCTAGTCCTACAACCCCAAGGCTCCATATGAATAGGCTAGTCCAACAACCCCAAGGCTCCATATGAATAGGCTAGTCCAACTACCCAAGGTCTCCATATTCAATTGAATAGGCTAGTCCAACAACCCCAGGACTCCATATTTAGTTGAATAGGCTAGTCCAACAACCCCAAGGCTCCATATGAATAGGCTAGTCCTACAACCCCAGGTCTTCATATTCAGTTGAATAGGCTAGTCCAACAACCCCAAGGCTCCATATGAATAGGCTAGTCCAACAACCCCAGGGCTCCATATTCAGTTGAATAGGCTAGTCCAACAACCCCAGGGCTCCATATGAATAGGAAAGTCCAACAACCCCAGGGCTCCATATTCAGTTGAATAGGCTAGTCCAACAACCCCAAGGCTCCATATGAATAGGAAAGTCCAACAACCCCATGACTCCATATTTAGTTGAATAGGCTAGTCCAACAACCCCAAGGCACCATATGAATAGGCTAGTCCTACAACCCCAGGTCTTCATATTCAGTTGAATAGGCTAGTCCAACAACCCCAAGGCTCCATATGAATAGGCTAGTCCAACAACCCCAAGGCTCCATATGAATAGGCTAGTCCAACAACCCCAGGGCTCGATATGAATAGGCTAGTCCAACAACCCCAAGGCTCCATATGAATAGGCTAGTCCAACATCCCCAAGGCTCCATATTAATAGGCTCGTCCAACAACCCCAAGGTACCATATGAATAGGCTAGTCCAACAACCCCAAGGCTCCATATGAAAAGGCTAGTCCATCAACCCCAGGGCTCCATATGAATAGGCTAGACAATCAACCGCAGGGCTCCATATTCAGGTGAATAGGCTAGTCCAACAACCCCGTGGCTCCATATTCATTTGAACAGGCTAATCCAACATTCCCAAGGCTCCATATTAAGTTGAAAAGGCAAGTCCAACAACACCAAGGCTCCATACTCATTTGAAATGGCTAGTCCAACAATAACAAGGCTCCATATGAATAGGCTAGTCCAACAACCCCAAGGCTCCATATTCAGTTGAATAGGCTAGTCAAACAACCCCAAGGCTCCATATGAATAGGCTAGTCCAACAACCCCATGGCTCCATATGAATAGGCTAATCCAACAACCCCAAGGCTCCATAGGAAAGGCTAGTCCAACAACCCCAAGGCTCCATATTCAGGTGCATTGGCCAGTCCAACAACCCCATGGCTCCATATTCAGCTGAATATGCAAGTCCTACAAACCCAGGGCTCCTTATTCAGTTGAATAGGCTAGTCCAACAACCCAAAGGCTCCATATTCAGTTGAATAGGCTTGTCCAACATCCCAAAGGCTCCATATGAATAGGCTAGTCCAACAACCCCAAGGCTCCATATGAATAGGCTAGTCCAACATCCCCAAGGCTCCATATTAATAGGCTAGTCCAACAACCCCAAGGCTCCATATGAATAGGCTAGTCCAACTACCCCAGGTCTCCATATTCAATTGAATAGGCTAGTCCAACAACCCCAGGGCTCCATATTCAGTTGAATAGGCAAGTCCAACAACCCCAGGGCTCCATATGAATAGGCTAGTCCTACAACCCCAGGGCGCCATATTCAGTTGAATAGCCTAGTCCAACAACCCCAGGGCTCCATATTCAGTAGAATAGCCTAGTCCAACAACCCCAGGGCTCCATATTCAGTTGAATAGGCTAGTCCAACAACCCCAAGAGTCCATATGAATAGCCTAGTCCAACAACCCCAAGGCTCCATATTCAGTTGAATAGGCTAGTCCAACAACCCCAGGGCTCCATATTCAGTTGAATAGGCTAGTCCAACAACCCCAAGGCTCCATATTCAGTTGAATAGGCTAGTCCAACAACCCCAAGGCTCCATATTCAGTTGGATAGGCTAGTCCAACAACCCCAGGGCTCCATATGAATAGGCTAGTCCTACAACACAAAGGCTCCATATTCAGTTGAATAGGCTAGTCCAACAACCCCAAGGCTCCATATGAAAAGGCTAGTCCAACAACCCCAAATCTCCATATTCAGTTGAATAGGCTAGTCCAACAACCCCAAGGCTCCATATTCAGTTGAATAGGCTAGTCCTACAACCGTAAGGCTCCATATGAAAAGGCTAGTCCAACAACCCCAAGGCTCCATATGAATAGGCTAGTCCAACAACCCCAAGGCTCCATGTGAAAAGGCTAGTCCAACAACCCCAAGGCTCCATATGAAAAGGCTAGACCTACAACCCCAAGGCTCCATATGAATAGGCTAGTCCTAAAACCCCAAGGCTCCAGATGAATAGACTAGTCCTACAACCCCAAGGCTCCATAAGAATAGGCTAGTCCTACAACCCCAAGGCTCCATATGAATAGGCTAGTCCTACAACCCCAAGGCTCCATATGAAAAGGCTAGTCCTACAATCCCAAGGCTCCATATGAATAGGCTAGTCCAACAACCCCAGGGCTCCATATGAATAGGCTAGTCCAACAACCCAAAGGCTCCATATGAATAGGAAAGTCCAACAACCCCAGGACTCCATATTCAGTTGAATAGGCTAGTCCAACAACCCCAAGGCTCCATATGAATAGGCTAGTCCTACAACCCCAGGTCTTCATATTCAGTTGAATAGGCTAGTCCTACAACCCCAGGTCTCCATATGAATAGGTTATTCCATCAACCCCAGGTCTCCATATGAATAGGAAAGTCCAACAACCCCAGGTCTCCATATGAATAGGCTAGTCCAACAACCCCAAGGCTCCATATGAATAGGCTAGTCCAACAACCCCAGGGTTCCATATGAATAGGCTAGTCCAACAACCCCAGGGTTCCATATGAATAGACTAGTCCAACAACCCCAAGGCTCCATATTCAGTTGAATAGGATAGTCCAACAACCCCAGGGCTCCATATTCAGTTGAATAGGCTAGTCCAACAACCCCAGGGCTCCATATGAATAGGCTAGTCCAACAACCCCAGGGCTCCATATTCAGTTGAATAGCCTAGTCCAACAACCCCAGGGCTCCATATTCAGTTGAATAGCCTAGTCCAACAACCCCAGGGCTCCATATTCAGTTGAATAGGCTAGTCCAACAACCCCAAAGATCCATATGAATAGCCTAGTCCAACAACCCCAAGGCTCCATATTCAGTTGAATTGGCTAGTCCAACAACCCCAAGGCTCCATATTCAGTTGAATAGGCTAGTCCAACAACCCCAAGGCTCCATATTCAGTTGAATAGGCTAGTCCAACAACCCCAAGGCTCCATATTCAGTTGAATAGGCTAGTCCAACATCCCCAGGGCTCCATATGAATAGGCTAGTCCTACAACACAAAGGCTCCATATTCAGTTGAATAGGCTAGTCCAACAACCCCAAGGCTCCATATGAATAGGCTAGTCCAACAACCCCAAGGCTCCTTATTCAGTTGAATAGGCTAGTCCAACAACCCCAAGGCTCCATATTCAGTTGAATAGGCTAGTCCTACAACCCCAAGGCTCCATATGAATAGGCTAGTCCAACAACCCCAAGGCTCCATATGAAAAGGCTAGTCCAACAACCCCAAGGCTCCATATGAAAAGGCTAGTCCAACAACCCCAAGGCTCCATATGAATAGGCTAGTCCTACAACCCCAAGTCTCCATATGAATAGGCTAGTCCTACAACCCCAAGGCTCCATATGAAAAGGCTAGTCCAACAACCCCAAGGCTCCATATGAAAAGGCTAGTCCAACAACCCCAAGGCTCCATATGAAAAGGCTAGTCCTACAACCCCAAGGCTCCATATGAATAGGCTAGTCCTACAACCCCAAGGCTCCATAAGAATAGGCTAGTCCTTCAACCCCAAGGCTCCATATGAATAGGCTAGTCCTACAACCCCAAGGCTCCATATGAAAAGGCTAGTCCTACAACCCCAAGGCTCCATATGAAAAGGCTAGTCCTACAATCCCAAGGCTCCATATGAATAGGCTAGTCCAACAACCCCAGGGCTCCATATGAATAGGCTAGTCCAACAACCCAAAGGCTCCATATTCAGTTGAATAGGCTAGTCCAACAACCCCAAGGCTCCATATTCAGTTGTATCCAATGATGACAGAGAGCGTCCTGATTAATATGCAGAACAGATACTTTCATCCACAGCCTGACAGATACACGGATGATTACCTAACTCATTATTCTCTTTGTGCCCATTCTGGGATAATGACCCCCATTCGGATGTCCTATTGAGAAGCACAGAGGATGTGGCATAACTTGCACCCTATTACCTATTTAGTGCACTACAAGCCCTATGGACCCTGGTCAAAATATTGCATTTTATAGCGAACAAGGTACCATTTGGGACTTAGTCTGTGTCCCTTTCAGTCATTGTTTCGCCAGCGGAAGCCTAATATTATTTTGTGGTGTGGACTTGGAGCTAGAACAAGAAGTATATATTTCATTTTACAATATCATAATTTACATGATACATTAGGAGAAGTGGATTATCCTAATAATAACTATCGAGTAGTTTTCCATGAGCTGCTGATGACACCTTGATAGAGTTTTCTATGAGCTGCTGATGACACCTTGATAGAGTTTTCCATGAGCTGCTGATGACACCTTGATAGAGTTTTCTATGAGATGCTGATGACACTTTGATAGAGTTTTCTATGAGCTGCTGATGACACCTTGATAGAGTTTTCTATGAGATGCTGATGACACCTTGATAGAGTTTTCTATGAGATGCTGATGACACCTTGATAGAGTTTTCTATGAGCTGCTGATGACACCTTGATAGAGTTTTCTATGAGATGCTGATGACACCTTGATAGAGTTTTCTATGAGCTGCTGATGACACCTTGATAGAGTTTTCTATGAGATGCTGATGACACCTTGATAGAGTTTTCTATGAGCTGCTGATGACACCTTGATAGAGTTTTCTATGAGATGCTGATGACACCTTGATAGAGTTTTCTATGAGCTGCTGATGACACCTTGATAGAGTTTTCTATGAGATGCTGATGACACCTTGATACAGTTTTCTGTATCAAGACATTTTGGTAGAAGTGCAAACGTTTTTAAAACCACTGAAGGATCGGACCCTTTTTTTTCAGTTTTCGCTTAAAATGACATACACAAATCTAACTGCCTGTATCTAACAGGCCCTGAAGCACGGATATGCATATTCTTGGTACCATTTGAAAGGAAACACTTTGAAGTGGAAATGCGAAAGCAATGTAGGAGAATATAAAACATTAGATCTGGTAAAAGATAATGCAAAGAAAAAAACTATTTATTTTTGTACCATCATCTTTGAAATGCAAGAGAAAGGCCCTAATGTATTATTCCAGCCCAGGTGAAATTTAGATCTTAGCCACTAGATGGCAGCAGTGTATGTACCATGTTTTAGACTGATCCAATGAACCATTGTACTTCTGTTCAAAATGTTGTATCAAGACTGCCCAAATTTGCCTAATTTGTTTATTAACAACTTTTCATGTTGAAAATTGTGCACTGTCCTCAAACAATATAATGGTATTCTTTAACTGTAATAGCTACTGTAAATTGGACAGTGCAGTTAGATTAACAAGAATTTAAGCTTTCTGCCAATATCAAATATGTCTATGTCCTGGGAAATGTTCTTCTCCCACAGGGGACCCACCAATCCTGAAGAAGTTTTAAGTCTCCCCATTTTAAAGTCATCCGCCCAGGAGAGGAGAGGAGTGTTTAGCATATAGACAGAACTACTATTCTGTGTGGGTTTGTGTACCCTAGAACAGTGATAATAACAGAATCAGGGTTGTATGTGTGGTTAAGGTCATCAGACGGTTGTAAAAGGGAACCAGGCAGTAATAACTGAGTCCAGGAGGAGAGGGGCAGGGAGGGAGAAGAGTGAGGACTGTCCCAGCCATTAGATATACATATGAATTATGTGGGAGTCTATCTGGAGAGGAAGAGAGGCCCCCTCTCTCTCCATCTCTCTCTCTGTGCCCCCCTCTCTCTCCATCTCTCTCTCTCTGTGCCCCCCCTCTCTCCATCTCTCTCTCAGCCCCCTCTCTCCATCTCTCTCTCAGCCCCCTCTCTCCATCTCTCTCTCAGCCCCCTCTCTCCATCTCTCTCTCAGCCCCCTCTCTCCATCTCTCTCTCTGTGCCCCCTCTCTCCATCTCTCTCTCTGTGCCCCCTCTCTCCATCTCTCTCTCAGCCCCCTGAATAATATTACTAATAATAATAATAAACATTAATAATAATAGTAATAATGATAATAATAATAATAATAATAATAATAAACATTAATAATAATAGTAATAATGATAATAATAATAATAAAAATAAACATTAATAATAATAAAAATAAACATTAATAATAATAATAATAATAATAATAATAATAAAAATAAACATTAATAATAATAATAATAATAATAATAATAATAATAATAATAACAAATGTAATACAGTTAGTGGGACCAGCCCATGATTTAGTCAGAGTAATCATCTTATACAGTCATTCACAGTGTTTTATTAAGAAGTATGATTCGTAGACTACTGAGGTATTCAAGAAATGAATTGTTTCATATAACACATTCAAGCAGGAATACATGATTCAAGATATATTGATGTGCAACCTAATTCAGTTTTAGTCATTCATTTTGTGTTGACAATTAGACTACAGTTGCCATATTTTACTGTAAAAATAGTACCCCAGAATTTCCATGTTTTCATTTGTTCAATGTAGATGAATTACATACATCAGTATGTGCACTAATAATGTCTTAGGCCAATTACTGTGGGGTCCAACACCTGTGGAAACTCAAAACACTTAAAGTATATCGCTACCTGTAAATATAATACCCTCTGCTAGTAGCCATGTATTCATCCCACAGTAAATTGAATGCCCCCCAATGTTGTTGCAGTTGTCTACTACCCATGAGCCCTACAGGCCTATGCCCTCACAATGGCCATTGTGCATTTTGCACGCTTGCCGTTCCATGTCTCAAAGCCATATAAAATATGTTTGTTGAGATTTCAGAAATAAAAATGATACCTAGAGAAAGATGAGACCCTCCCCTCTTCAACAGGAAGCTTCCAAAGCTGTGTTTGCATTTTGAAATGTGATCAGAATGCATTTTTTCTCTCCAGCACATTGTAGAGAGGAGAGTGGCTCGCTCATCTCAGCAGCAGGCCCCATGAGGATAATGAGGCCCCATGAGGATAATGAGGCCCCATGGGGATAATGAGGCCCCATGAGGATAATGAGGCCCCATGAGGATAATGAGGCCCCATGAGGATAATGAGGCCCCATGGGGATAATGAGGCCCCATGAGGATAATGAGGCCCCATGGGGATAATGAGGCCCCATGAGGATAATGAGGCCCCATGAGGATGATGAGGCCCCATGAGGATAATGAGGCCCCATGAGGATAATGAGGCCCCATGGGGAAAATGAGGCCCCATGAAGATAATGAGGCCCCCATGAGATTAATGAGGATATCATGAGGATAATAAGAGACCAAATTATCGTTTTAGCCAGACAAAAAATAGAACGTTTTGAGGGAAGTGACAATGTAAAAAAGGTTTATAGGCACCATTTCCATTTTTTACGATCTATAATCTTGGCTGTCTAACAGATGAGAGTTGGTGCAGGTCTCTTGTTGATGCTGCGTTTGACTTTGAATGTGAGTTCGTGTGACCTCAGCTCAGCCGATCAGAAAACCGGGCCGGCCATCCCCCACTGATCATCCAAAGGCTCATTATAGATTAGTATAATGGACAAATTTGCTTGGGGTTTTAGGCTTTGTTTTTGTACAGCACTTCGTGACATCAGCTGATGTAAGAAGGGCTTTATAAATACATTTGATTGATTGATTAAACCCATCTTAACAGGCCCAATTTCGACCAGCCCACCCAACTGGTCTAGCCCATCTGCCATTTTCCAGAATTGCCAGATGGCCAATCCACCCCTGCCCCCTCCTTTCTCCCCCCTTCCCTCCAGTCTCCCTCGCCCCTGATCAGAATCCATCAAAGCTGAAAACTAGTTCGGCAGGACATCAGTGAGAACTCCGGCAGCGCTCAGACGTGTCAGCGCCTATTAACAACAACAGCCTTACAGGCTAGAGTAACACACTACACTACACAGGGACCATACAGCTACAGCCCAACATTAAAACACAACCTGAACCACTTACTCCAGACACTCAATGTCAACATACAGCAATGCCTGGACAACACCCTGGTTTAAATCAGGTTCAGTGTTTTAGGAACACAATGTCTGTCTCCCCCCCTGGACCTCTGCTGCCCTCCACCTTCAGAAACAGCAAATGAAGTGAAGAGAGATTGGGGCAGGACATGAGGGAGGAGGTGAGAGGAGGTGGAGGTGAAGGGGAGGTGAGAGGAGGTGGGGGGAGGAGGTGAAAGGAGATGGGGGAGGAGGTGAAGGGGAGGTGAGAGGAGGTGGGGGAGGAGGTGAAGGGGAGGTGAGGAGGAGGAGGAGGTGAAGGGGAGGTGAGAGGAGGTGGGGGGTGGAGGTGAAAGGAGATGGGGGGAGGAGGTGAAGGGGAGGTGAGAGGAGGTGGGGGAGGAGGTGAAAGGAGATGGGGAGGAGGTGAAGGGGAGGTGAGAGGAGGTGGGGGGAGGAGGTGAAGGGGAGGTGAGGAGGAGGAGGAGGTGAAGGGGAGGTGAGAGGAGGTGGGGGTGGAGGTGAAAGGAGATGGGGAGGAGGTGAGAGGAGATGGGGAGGAGGTGAAGGGGAGGTGAGAGGAGGTGGGGGGAGGAGGTGAAGGGGAGGTGAGGAGGAGGAGGTGAAGGGGAGGTGAGAGGAGGTGGGGAGGAGGTGAAGGGGAGGTGAAGGGGAGGTGAGAGGAGGTGGGGGTGGAGGTGAAAGGAGATGGGGGAGGAGGTGAAGGGGAGGTGAGAGGAGGTGGGGAGGAGGTGAAAGGAGATGGGGGGAGGAGGTGAAGGGGAGGTGAGAGGAGGTGGGGGTGGAGGAGGTGAGAGGAGGTGGGGGGAGGAGGTGAAGGGGAGGTGAGAGGAGGTGGGGAGGAGGTGAAGGGGAGGTGAGAGGAGGTGGGGGTGGAGGAGGTGAGAGGAGGTGGGGGAGGAGGTGAAGGGGAGGTGAGAGGAGGTGGGGGGAGGAGGTGGGGGGAGGAGGTGAGAGGAGATGAAGGGGAGGAGATGAAAGGAGGTGAGGAGGCTACTGTCTCAGCAGATAGTGTTATGAGTGCTGGGCTGAGGCAAGGAGAGGACAGGAGGGTGTCGAGAGTTACACATGGCAAGTATAAACGCCGCTGCCGACCAACGCTGTGTGTGTGTGTGTGTGTGTGTGTGTGTGTGTGTGTGTGTGTGTGTGTGCGTGCGTGCGTGTGTGTGTGTGTGTGTGTGTGTGTGACTCAGAGGAAGACAGATACTAGGGGTTGGTCCAGCTAACATTCTTACGAACAACTATTTAATTGAATCATCCTGTCGCCCTCAGGCTTTGATCTTAACACATATGTAACATATACGATACAGTATATAAAATATACCATACAATATGTAACATATACCATACAGTATGTAACATATACCACATAGTACTTAACATATGACATAAAATATGTAACCGAATAATACATTTCTCTCTCTCTCTCTCTCTCTCTCTCTCTCTCTCTCTCTCTCTCTCTCTCTCCTCTCTCTCTCTCTCTCTCTCTCTCTCTCTCTCTCTCTCTCTCTTTTTCTTACTCACCAAAAGAACCTTTAGATATTATAGTATCAGGTGAATTATGAGGGGAAAGCCTACATGGTTTATACCACTACAGGTAGTAAGTGTTGATTGTGAGGACATTGTACATAAGTGGCAGTCGTGCAGGCACAGGAAGCGGGGCGAGCAGGACTCTGTTGCGTCTGGCTCCAGATCCGAGAGCGGGCTGGGGGTTTTGGGGCAGCCCCGGCCTCCACCACGGGTCCAGACTCAACTCCAACCATTGGAAATGCAAGGTTCCGTCGCCCACACTGTGAATGTTAATATAGCCAAGGTCGCCATGTTGGTGAGCTCAGTGGCAGGCGGGATAGTCACTGAGCTCCCGGCTGTGGTTACCGAGGACAGTTGTAACACTGACTCCGAGGCTGATACGCGTGTCTCACAGACAACGGAGAATGATGTACCCAGTATAATTACAAACACACAGGGTGATGTGCCCAGTGAATTTACAGACACGCAGGGTGATGTGCCCAGTGAATTTACCGACACGCAGGGTGGTATGCCCAGTGAATTTACAGACACGCAGGGTGGTGTGCCCAGTGAATTTACCGACACGCAGGGTGGTATGCCCAGTGAATTTACCGACACGCAGGGTGGTGTGCCCAGTGAATTTACAGACACGCAGGGTGGTGTGCCCAGTGAATTTACAGACACGCAGGGTGATGTGCCCAGTGAATTTACAGACACGCAGGGGTGGTATGCCCAGTGAATTTACAGACACGCAGGGTGGTGTGCCCAGTGAATTTACAGACACGCGGGGTGGTGTGCCCAGTGAATTTACAGACACGCAGGGTGATGTGCCCAGTGAATTTACAGACACGCGGGGTGGTGTGCCCAGTGAATTTACAGACACGCGGGGTGGTGTGCCCAGTGAATTTACAGACACGCGGGGTGATGTGCCCAGTGAATTTACAGACACGCGGGGTGGTGTGCCCAGTGAATTTACAGACACGCAGGGTGGTGTGCCCAGTGAATTTACAGACACGCAGGGTGGTGTGCCCAGTGAATTTACAGACACGCAGGGTGGTGTGCCCAGTGAATTTACAGACACGCAGGGTGATGTGCCCAGTGAATTTACAGACACGCAGGGTGGTATGCCCAGTGAATTTACAGACACGCAGGGTGGTGTGCCCAGTGAATTTACAGACACGCGGGTGGTATGCCCAGTGAATTTACAGACACGCAGGGGTGGTGTGCCCAGTGAATTTACAGACACGCAGGGTGGTGTGCCCAGTGAATTTACAGACACGCAGGGTGATGTGCCCAGTGAATTTACAGACACGCAGGGTGGTGTGCCCAGTGAATTTACAGACACGCAGGGTGATGTGCCCAGTGAATTTACAGACACGCAGGGTGGTATGCCCAGTGAATTTACAGACACGCAGGGTGGTGTGCCCAGTGAATTTACAGACACGCAGGGTGGTATGCCCAGTGAATTTACAGACACGCAGGGTGGTGTGCCCAGTGAATTTACAGACACGCAGGGTGGTGTGCCCAGTGAATTTACAGACACGCAGGGTGGTATGCCCAGTGAATTTACAGACACGCAGGGTGGTGTGCCCAGTGAATTTACAGACACGCAGGGTGGTGTGCCCAGTGAATTTACAGACACGCAGGGTGATGTGCCCAGTGAATTTACAGACACGCAGGGTGGTGTGCCCAGTGAATTTACAGACACGCAGGGTGATATTAGGAGGGGTTGGGGGCAGTGGGGGGTTGACGGTCTCCAGATTCCTTGGAGCTTCTCATTGAGAATGGAGGAAGAGATTGTCAAATTGTCTGATATCCCCATCAATGAAGATGTAGCATCTCAGAGCCCCAGTCAGGGTTGGGGAGTAACAGATTACATGTAAGCGATTACAAAATAATGGTAACTGTAATTTGTTACGTTACCAGCAAAAATATTGTAATCAGATTACAGATACTTCTAAAAAAGTTTATTATTTCTTTGAGGATTTCTTTTTAATTGAGAAAGGATGTTTGCGAAAACAAATCTTTGACACTTCTCATTCAAATCAGCATTGAATTTTTTTTAAGTTTGTTTAAAGTTTAAGTTTGTTCCTCCTGAGCGAGTCTGGCCACAAGTCTGAGACGACTTTAATGACACACCAAATTATGCCCACCAATCAGAGACCACTATGATGACACACCAAATTATGACCACCAATCAGAGACCACTTTGATGACACACCAAATGATGACCACCAATCAGAGACCACTATGATGACACACCAAATTATGCCCACCAATCAGAGACCACTTTGATGACACACCAAATGATGACCACCAATCAGAGACCACTATGATGACACACCAAATTATGCCCACCAATCAGAGACCAATATGATGACACACCAAATTATGCCCACCAATCAGAGACCACTTTGATGACACACCAAATTATGCCCACCAATCAGAGACCACTATGATGACACACCAAATTATGCCCACCAATCAGAGACCAATATGACGACACACCAAATTATGCCCACCAATCAGAGACCACTATGATGACACACCAAATTATGCCCACCAATCAGAGACCACTTTGATGACACACCAAATTATGCCCACCAATCAGAGACCACTATGATGACACACCAAATTATGCCCACCAATCAGAGACCACTTTGATGACACACCAAGGCTCAAGTCCAAGCTTTGTCTTCCAATGGTGCGACTGCTGTCGGCATCCAAAGATGATCCCATTTGAATAAACGCTTGGAGGTCAGGATGACAGTAGTGGTGAAGTCTACGACGATACGGAGATCACTTATTATTGATATCTACATAGAGCATTGATGTGAATCACACTGCTGCTCTCTCGTTTAGCTATTTGTGCCTTACGGATTGTGGCTGTTGTGGATGGCTGTTTACATATATAAATGTATATTTGAACACAATAATGGTTGAATTCAAGAAGTTTAAGCTGCCTGTCAATCATTGTTAATGAAAACCAGTGGACAGCCAGTGAAAAATGCTGTCTTGCAACAGCTGCATAGTGCGGATCCTAGCCTATGGAATTAAAGTGAGGCTAAAAGATATAATGTAATGGTACTATTATAATGTAGTAGAAAGCGATGGGTTAGGAGAAGCCTACTTAACCAACCCATAAAGTACAATGTAACATCCATATATGGCCAGCTATGTAATCTTTAACATTGATTTATCCTGCGATAGATGTTGTTCAATTGGTAACATACATTGATGTCTTCTTCTAATGCCTCTTAAAGGGAAATGAATCTAAAAGTAACTGAATGTAATCAGATTACATTACTGAGTTTTGGGTAATCCAAAAGTTACTTTGCTGATTACAATTTTGGACAGGTAACTAGTAACTAACGGATTACATTTAGAAAGGAACCAACACAACCCTGGTCCCAGTCAGGTTCACTGTACACATTACAGCAGGTTGACCATTTTTTTGCAGGATTCATTCGGTAACATTGACATATTGGATTTTATTTTCCAGGTGTAGAGAAGTTTATCAGAACAGTCAATTATATTAGTGGGTTTTGATAAAGTTAGTCAGAGGAGCATTACCGTCTGAATGGACATGGTGCAGGATAGGGGTTGGAGTCTGAATGGAAATGGTGCATGATGGGGGTTGGAGTCTGAATGGACATGGTGCAGGATGGGGGTTGGAGTCTGAATGGAAATGGTGCATGATGGGGGTTGGAGTCTGAATGGACATGGTGCATGATGGGGGTTGGAGTCTGAATGGACATGGTGCATGATGGGGGTTGGAGTCTGAATGGACATGGTGCAGGATGGGGGTTGGAGTCTGAATGGACATGGTGCATGATGGGGGTTGGAGTCTGAATGGACATGGTGCATGATGGGGGTTGGAGTCTGAATGGACATGGTGCATGATGGGGGTTGGAGTCTGAATGGACATGGTGCATGATGGGGGTTGGAGTCTGAATGGTAATGTGTCATAACGAAAGGAAAAGGTCCAGCAAAAGTAGAGAACGGCGTCTGATTATAATGGGTCTGATTATAATGGGTCTGATTATAATGGGTCTGATCATGATGGGTCTGATTATAATGGGTCTGATTATAATGGGTCTGATTATAATGGGTCTGATCATGATGGGTCTGATCATAATGGGTCTGATTATAATGGGTCTGATTATAATGGGTCTGATTATAATGGGTCTGATTATAATGGGTCTGATCATGATGGGTCTGATTATAATGGGTCTGATTATAATGGGTCTGATTATAATGGGTCTGATCATGATGGGTCTGATCATAATGGGTCTGATCATAATGGGTCTGATTATAATGGGTCTGATTATAATGGGTCTGATCATGATGGGTCTGATTATAATGGGTCTGATTATAATTGATCTGATCATGATGGGTCTGATTATAATGGGTCTGATCATAATGGGTCTGATTATAATGGGTCTGATTATAATGGGTCTGATCATAATGGGTCTGATTATAATGGGTCTGATTATAATGGGTCTGATCATAATGGGTCTGATTATAACGGGTCTGATTTCGATGGGTCTGATCATGATGGGTCTGATTATAATGGGTTTGATTATAATGGGTCTGATTATAATGGGTCTGATTATAATGGGTCTGATCATAATGGGTCTGATTATAATGGGTCTGATCATAATGGGTTTGATTATAACGGGTCTGATTTCGATGGGTCTGATCATGATGGGTCTGATTATAATGGGTCTGATCATAATGGGTCTGATTATAATGGGTCTGATTATAATGGGTCTGATCATAATGGGTTTGATTATAACGGGTCTGATTTCGATGGGTCTGATTATAATGGGTCTGATTATAATGGGTCTGATTATAATGGGTCTCATTATAACGGGTCTCATTATAATGGGTCTGTGTCACGTCCAGGCCTGATTAGTCAGGCTGGCGTGTTTTTGCTTTGGTTTTGGTGTAGGGTTTTTATGTTCTAGGGGTTGTATTTCTTTGTTGGTGTAATGGTTCCCAATTAGAGGCAGCTGTGTGTCGTTGTCTCTAATTGGGAACCATATATATATTTGGGGTTTTCATTTTGGTTTTGTGGGTGATTGTTTGGACATAGCTTGTTTGTGTTTAGTGTGTTCGTCGTCACGGTCTTCGTTACGTTTACGCTTTGTTGTTTTACCCAGTTACGTGAGTTTTGTTTTCTATAATGAACATGTATACTGGATGCCTCGCTGCGCCTTGGTCTGTCCCTACAGAAGATCGTGACAGTCTGATTATAACGGGTCTGATTTCGATGGGTTTGATCATGCATCACAGGGGTATTTATTTCCCTAGTCTGTTACCTCTGTTGGGTTTCTTGCTATCCTTTTCATTTCTTTTCATGGCGGCATTTAGAGTGGACTCTCAACATACATGGGAGAAGAGAAAGCATTGCAGTGGTTCTTCCTTCAAAATTTTTGAGCTTATGCTGCGACTGTTTGTGGTAGGTGGTGACAGATTGTGGTAAATTGCGTCATTCTGGCTACAATGGCTGACACATTAATAACGTGCCATAGAATTTTGTGGCACTCCGCAAGCTGTGCTGCAGTACGATGCAACTTTTAAAGGAAGACCCACTGTGTGAGGGAAGTAGAATATGAGTTTAGTAAGCATCAACTTTTAAATGTGGTTTTCTTACAGGAGACTCACAGTGGATGGGGTAATATAGGGGAGTATTTCCTTAGTCATGGGTCTCGTATAAGTACAGGAGTAGCAGTTCTGTTCTCATCAAATCTCAAAGTCATATCTATCTCAGAGTTGGAGCGGGGCTGGGCGCTAGTGGTTCAGGTAGAACTAGGGGGGTTTCCTCTTCTATTTGTTAATGTCTCTGCTCCCAGTAGGAGGGCTGACCGGGTGCAGCTTTTTGGAAAGCTTAGTCAGGATCTGCGGCAGTTTGACAGAGATAGCTGGGGGAGGGGGTGGAACTGTACAACAGACTTCACACTAGATAGGAACTGGAAGGAAGCTCATCCAGATTCAGGGCTGGGATTAACCAATATGTTTAAACAGTATGAACTAGTAGATGTAGAGGAGATATACATGGGTGAAGGTAGTGGAGGGGAGGATTAGTGCAGCAGGGGTAGATAGGATCTATGTCAGTAAGGACAGCTGTAACAGGGTTCTGGACTCCTAGTGGTTTATCAGGATCTATGTCAGTAAGAGGAGCTGTAACAGGGTTCTGGACTCCTAGTGGTTTATCAGGATCTATGTCAGTAAGAGGAGCTGTAACAGGGTTCTGGACTCCTAGTGGTTTATCAGGATCTATGTCAGTAAGAGGAGCTGTAACAGGGTTCTGGACCCCTAGTGGTTTATTAGGATCTATGTCAGTAAGAGGAGCTGTAACAGGGTTCTGGACCCCTAGTGGTTTATTAGGATCTATGTCAGTAAGGACAGCTGTAACAGGGTTCTGGACTCCTAGTGGTTTATCAGGATCTATGTCAGTAAGGACAGCTGTAACAGAGTTTGGCTCCCAGATCTGGCCCAGTGGTTTTTCAGACCATATGTCTTGGCAGTTGTACCTCTTCCGAGGTCTTATTGGCACTATAGTGCTAAATTATTGCATTATGCCTCATTTTGTGAGGGGTTTGGTGTCTTTTGGGAGAGTTGGAAAAACACAAGTAAGGGGGTTTTGCCAGCAGTACTCTGCCCATGGGACTGCTAGGATAAGGTCTACTATTCAGAGGTTGGAGCAGGATATCAGAGACATTGAGGATAGCATTATAGGGCTGCAGGACTCCGGGTCAGAGAGGGAGTTGAGGGCTAAGCGGACACAGCTGTTCTACTGGCTCAGGTGAAGGGTGCGCTCATTAGAGCACGGATAGTAACCCTGACGGACATGGATGCTCCGAGTGCGTTCTTCTTCAACCTGGAGAGGAAGTCGGCGCAACAGTAACAGATGTTCTATCTGTGGCATCCTTCAGGGTCTCTGACGTCGGATACAGCGGAGATGAGGAGGATGATTATGGACTTCTATGCAGACCTCTACAGTGACAGCAACACTTCCACAGTGTGTTCAGGAGATTCTACAGGGGCGACCTAAGCTCTGTCTTGAGCAGACTGCTAGGCTGGAGGGGGATCTTCAGTTTCAGGATCTAACAGTGGCTGTGCAGCAGCTCTCCCCAGGCCATGCTCCGGGGGTTGCTGGACTGACTGCTCAGTTTTATAAACATTTCTAGGGTGTATTGGAGAGGGACCTCTTAGAAGTATTTTGAGAGTACATTGAGAACTCTGTACTACCAGCCAGCTGCTAGAAGGCAGTGCTGTCATTACTGCTGCAGAAGAGGGACGAAGCTCTACCGAAGAACTGTAGGCAAGTATCGTTGCTCTGCTTTACAAAATATTGTCCCAAGTGCTTGGCAAATCGGATTAAAAGTTTTTGGGACAAAACATTTCACAGGGACCAGGCATAATTTGTGCTGGAAGGACGATAATTGACAACTTGTTTCTTTTCAGAGATGTGATAGACATCACTAGGATGTATGATCAGGATCTTGGACTCATATACATAGATAAAGAACAACTTTTGATTGAGTGTGTCATCTCTAGGACCATGGAAGTGTTTGGCCTGGGTAGCGGGTTTAGATCATGGTTCAAGTTATTGTACTGTGGAGCTCCTGTTATGGTAAAAGTGAGGGGTGGGCTGAGCCGGCCAGTTCCAGTTAAGAGAGGGATTAGGCAGGGATGTACACTCTGGGGTCAGCTCTACCGTTTGGCCATAGAACCACTGCTGTGTAGGCTGAGGGAGAGGCTGCAGGGTTGTAGGTTGAGGGAGAGGCTGCAGGGGTTGTAGGCTGAGGGAGAGGCTGCAGGAGTTGTAGGCTGAGGGAGAGGCTGCAGGGGTTGTAGGTTGAGGGAGAGGCTGCAGGGGTTGTAGGTTGAGGGAGAGGCTGCAGGGGTTGTAGGCTGAGGGAGAGGCTGCAGGGGTTGTCAGTTCCAGCAGTAGTAGGTTTGGAGATGCTTTCATTGTCGGCTTATGCTGGTGATTTAAAGTGCTTGTTAGAGGGGTGGGAGATGTAGAAGAAGTTAGCAGGGCTTTAGTGTTGTCTGAGGGGAGGGAGGTGTAGAAGAAGTTAGCAGGGCTTTAGTGTTGTCTGAGGGGAGGGAGGTGTAGAAGAGGTTAGCAGGGCTTTAGTGTTGTCTGAGGGGAGGGAGGTGTAGAAGAGGTTAGCAGGGCTTTAGTGTTGTCTGAGGGGAGGGAGGTGTAGAAGAGGTTAGCAGGGCTTTAGGGGTGTTTGAGGAGGTGGCATCAGCTAAAGTGACCTGGGAGAAGAGTGAGGGTCTGATTATGGGGAGATGGGTCAGAGCAGGATCTCCTAGTCTTCCTGGTAGGTTACAGCGGACCAGAGCAGGATCTCCTAGTCTTCCTGGGAGGTTACAGTGGACCAGAGCAGGATCTCCTAGTCTTCCTGGTAGGTTACAGCGGACCAGAGCAGGATCTCCTAGTCTTCCTGGGAGGTTACAGTGGGTCAGAGCAGGGTTGAAGTTAGGGGTGTTCTCGGGGACCTCAGGGATTCCAGAGAAAGACTGGTAGGGGCTCGAGGACAACGTTGCGACTAAGTTGTATAAATGGCGCTGATTGTTGCCAATGATGTCTTTCAGGGGAAGCGTCCTGGTCGCTAACAACTTGGCCGCTTCAATGCTCTGGGACAGGCTGATGGTGGATCCCCCACAGATAGTCTCATCAAACATCTACAGAGGTTACTGGTGGATCCTCCACAGAGTCTCATCAAACATCTACAGAGGTTACTGGTGGATCCTCCACAGAGTCTCATCAAACATCTACAGAGGTTACTGGTGGATCCCCACAGAGTCTCATCAAACATCTACAGCGGTTACTGGTGGATCCTCCACAGAGTCTCATCAAACATCTACAGAGGTTACTGGTGGATCCTCCACAGAGTCTCATCAAACATCTACAGAGGTTACTGGTGGATCCCCACAGAGTCTCATCAAACATCTACAGAGGTTACTGGTGGATCCCCACAGAGTCTCATCAAACATCTACAGAGGTTACTGGTGGATCCCCACAGAGTCTCATCAAACATCTACAGAGGTTACTGGTGGATCCTCCACAGAGTCTCATCAAACATCTACAGAGGTTACTGGTGGATCCCCACAGAGTCTCATCAAACATCTACAGCGGTTACTGGTGGATCCTCCACAGAGTCTCATCAAACATCTACAGAGGTTACTGGTGGATCCTCCACAGAGTCTCATCAAACATCTACAGAGGTTACTGGTGGATCCCCACAGAGTCTCATCAAACATCTACAGAGGTTACTGGTGGATCCCACACAGAGTCTCATCAAACATCTACAGAGGTTACTGGTGGATCCTCCACAGAGTCTCATCAAACATCTACAGAGGTTACTGGTGGATCCTCCACAGAGTCTCATCAAACATCTACAGAGGTTACTGGTGGATCCCCACAGAGTCTCATCAAACATCTACAGAGGTTACTGGTGGATCCTCCACAGAGTCTCATCAAACATCTACAGAGGTTACTGGTGGATCCCCACAGAGTCTCATCAAACAACTACAGCGGTTACTGGTGGATCCCCACAGAGTCTCATCTAACATCTATAGAGGTTACTGGTGGATCCCCACAGAGTCTCATCAAACATCTACAGAGGTTACTGGTGGATCCTCCACAGAGTCTGAGTGACAGCTTTCCGTTTACAATCTGCACAAATACTTTTGTACCAGTAGGGAGTATACTGGATAGACATGGCTTGGGCTGTTCTGAGGAGAGCTGGGGACCTTTGGCATGATAGGCTTTGTTCCTGTTGGATATGGAGAAGGTCGACATGTCATCAATTACTACATTCTACCGCGCTGTGCTTTGGGCGTGGAGAGACGTTCACAGAGACGTTTCATGGCCAGGAGCATGGATAATGGAAGATCTACTCATCTAGACCAGATTGCTGACCTTGCGGACCAGGCTTGTGAGAGCAGGGTACACTAAGTTAGGTGACATGCAAAAAGACTCAGGGTGGAATCTGGCAGCGAGGAGGGGGGGCATGTTTTTAAATTTTTAGTCTGTTAAAATTTTATCAAATGTGTTTTAATGATGATGTAAGTATACCATACAGTTGTTACATCTCTGTCTCTCTGTCTCTCTCTGAAATTCAAAGGGCTTTGTTGTCATGGGAAACATGTTAACATTGCCAAAGCAAGTCAAATAGATAACAAACAAAAGTGAAATAAATAATAAAAATGAACAGTAAACAACAGAATAAAGACATTTCAAATTAGACGTTGACTACCTAATACACACAAATCTAAAGGGATGAATGAGAATATGTACATATATATATGGATGAGCGATGGCCGAGCGGCACAGGCAAGGTGCAATAAATGTTATAGAATACAGTATATATATATATATATATATATATATATATATATATATATGTATATATATATATATATATGATATGAGTAATGTAAGATATGTAAACATTGTTAAAAAGGAATTATTTAAAGTGGCATTGTTTAAAGTGACTAGTGATCCATTTATTAAAGTGGCCAGTGATTGGGTCTCAATGTAGGGATATGTCTTTGTAGAGGTGTTTACCAGTTAAAGGTGTGGAGATAAAAGCAGGTGACACAGAAGATGGACAACATATATAAGAGTGTTATGAATCATTAGATGATCTAGAAGAACGCCAGGTTACCGTCTGTAGATATACAGGACATAGAAGAACGTCAGGTTACAGTCTGTAGATATACAGGACATAAAAGAACGCCAGGTTACAGTCTGTAGATATACAGGACATAGAAGAACGTCAGGTTACAGTCTGTAGATATACAGGACATAGAAGAACGTCAGGTTACAGATTGTAGATATACAGGACATAGAAGAACGTCAGGTTACAGTCTGTAGATATACAGGACATAGAAGAACGTCAGGTTACAGTCTGTAGATATACAGGACATAGAAGAACGTCAGGTTACAGATTGTAGATATACAGAATATTTTTGTTCCTCATGATTCCATTTTTTTTCACATAATTATGCATTTAACACTGATGGAAGATTTCTTACAAGCAGCAAACAATATCAACAACATTGTAAACAGTAAGAAGTCAAGCCCCCAAGCCCTTGCTTACTGAGAAACAACTGAGCAGCTTTATTAGGATGAAGATAGAGAGTGTACAGTCTGTGGTTGAGGTGATATCATAAGGGTTGGGAGGGGTGCTAATGACATCATTGTATTGATTATATCAGAGTGACAAACCAAGACGGCCTCCTCTCCTCCAGGCTAGAACGAGCTGCATGATGAAACCAGGACACTCATGATCATTATCAATATGGAAATACAACAGATCACATTATAACACTCTCCTCTCCAGTCACACTCTGTGGTGTATACAGAAGACTGGTTCTAGAGAGATAAACAGCCCCTCCTCTCCTCTCTTCTCTTTTCTTCTCCCCTGTCCTCTCCACTCCTCCTCTCCTCCTCTCCTCCTCCCCTCCTCTCCCTCCAGATGAGTCACCAGCTTTCAGGACAGCCGACCCTCCATTTCCCTCTGGCTCTAATTGCAATCAATGAAAAAACTTCAGAAGCATGAAATAGGAGCGTTGACGCAGGACATCATGCCAGCAAGGTGAGGGGCAGAGTTTGACTAAAATCCATATCAGGAGGGGAGAGAAGTAGCCCCATTCCCAACTCAGACCTGATGGAAATACCAGGAGAGGAGAGAAGAGAGACAGGGAGACAGAGAGAGAGAGAGAGAGAGAGAGAGAGAGAGAGAGAGAGAGAGAGAGAGAGAGAGAGAGAGAGAGAGAGAGAGAGAGAGAGATAATAGAGACAGAGACAGAAGGAGAGAGAGACAGAGAATAGAGACAGAGACAGAAGGAGAGAGAGACAGAGAATAGAGACAGAGACAGAAGGAGAGAGAGACAGAGACTAGAGACAGAGACAGAAGGAGAGAGAGACAGAGAATAGAGACAGAGACAGAAGGAGAGAGAGAAGAGAGACAGATACAGAAGGAGACAGACAAAGACAGAGAATAGAGGCAGACAGAAGGAGACAGAGAATAGAGGCAGACAGAGGAGAGAGAGAGAAGAGAGACAGAGAAATAAAGAGAGGAGACAGAGATAGAGAGACAAAGAGAACAGTCTACAATATCCACGCCGTAGCATTGCAGCCCACCAGCCTTGACAACCCCCCTGATCCCCAGTTTCTCATTTAAATTACAACACATTTAAATTATAACACACTGTTATTCTGACACTCCTCCTTTCCTCCACTGACCCTCCTCCAACCCCCCCAACCCTCAGACATCAAGACAACCCCAGTGCAGTAGGAATTACACCACTTTAATCCCAGGGAGGAATGTGTTAGAGCCAAGGCATGGAGCCTGCGTCCCTTTTCACTATATAGTGCACTAGTTTTGACTGGAGCCCTATGGGAAAGTAGTCCACTACATAGAAAATAGGGGACCATTTGGGACACAGTCACAGATAGGGTTGTTCCTGCAGATGTCAAGGTGACCGCTGAGAGGACTACAGTGGGAGAGACGGGGACGGGGTGGGGGTTGGACAGGGGGGTAAACATGGGTGTAGAATAGTAAACATCGTGTCACTACAGAGCTTCAGACCTGTCCTTGTTTCAGACCAATGCAGTATCTCTCTCTCTCTCTCTCTCTCTCTCTCTCTCTCTCTCTCTCTCTGTTAATCCAGCCTTCGCTAGCTGGCTTCACCTCCGCACAGGCGAGTCATTATGTTCTCATCATGTAGACAGGCTGTGCTCGTGTCCCAAATGGAACCCTGTTCTCTATGCTGTCCACGACTTTTTGAGCAGAACCCACACAGCCTACCATAGGTCCTAGCTCTCCCAGTGTGTCCTACCAGCTGTGGGTGCTTAGTGCAAACCCTCTCCAAGCTGCAGTCAGATGAAGATCTGCAGGCATTTATAACTATTCTAGTGAAACACTAAAGGACCATTTGTGCGTAATATTGCCCACTGTTGACTTGGTGATGTAAAAAAAAAAAACTATAATAAAGCAATTTTCAAGGTGTCCTTTTCATATTTCCTCTGATCAAACATTATAATCATATTTGGCAGCAGGTTCATGTTTATTAGCATGGTGTGTAATACTGAACAAACCACCCCCCCACAACACACACCTGGCTTTAACCCACACACACACACAAACACACCCACCCACACACTGTGTTCTACTGCATTACAACATTACCATGCTGATAGACCCTGTTCTACTGTATTACAACATTACCATGCTGATAGACCCTGTTCTACTGCATTACAACATTACCATGCTGATAGACTGTGTTCTACTGTATTACAACATTACCATGCTGATAGACCCTGTTCTACTGCATTACAACATTACCATGCTGATAGACTGTGTTCTACTGTATTACAACATTACCATGCTGATAGACTGTGTTCTACTGTATTACAACATTACCATGCTGATAGACCCTGTTCTACTGCATTACAACATTACCAGGTTAATAGACCCTGTTCTACTGTATTACAACATTACCATGCTGATAGACTGTGTTCTACTGTATTACAACATTACCATGCTGATAGACCCTGTTCTACTGCATTACAACATTACCAGGTTAATAGACCCTGTTCTACTGTATTACAACATTACCATGCTGATAGACTGTGTTCTACTGTATTACAACATTACCATGCTGATAGACCCTGTTCTACTGCATTACAACATTACCAGGTTAATAGACCCTGTTCTACTGTATTACAACATTACCATGGTAATAGACCCTATTCTACTGTATAACAACATTACCAGGTTAATAGGCTGTGTTCTACTGTATTACAACATTACCAGGTTAATAGGCTGTGTTCTACTGTATTATAACATTACCATGCTAATAGACTGTGTTCTACTGTATTACAACATTACCAGGTTAATAGACCCTGTTCTACTGTATTACAACATTACCATGCTAATAGACTGTGTTCTACTGTATTACAACATTACCATGCTGATAGACCCTGTTCTACTGCATTACAACATTACCATGCTGATTGACCCTGTTCTACTGTATTACAACATTACCATGCTAATAGACCCTGTACTACTGTATTACAACATTACCATGCTGATAGACCCTGTTCTACTGTATTACAACATTACCAGGTTAATAGACCCTGTTCTACTGTATTACAACATTACCATGCTGATAGACCCTGTTCAAATGTATTACAACATTACCATGCTAATAGACCCTGTACTACTGTATTACAACATTACCATGCTAATAGACCCTGTTCTACTGTATTACAACATTACCATGCTGATTGACCCTGTTCTACTGTATTACAACATTACCATGCTGATAGACCCTGTTCTACTGTATTACAACATTACCATGCTGATTGACCCTGTTCTACTGTATTACAACATCTCCATGCTGATAGATTGTATATCCTTCACTTGATCCTTCTCTAGTCTAAAACATGACTTCCTTTATTCACTAGACAGGCTTCACTAGATCCTTCTCTAGTCTAAAACCTTTAGTCATTAGACAGATATATCCTGCTCTGGTCTAAAATATTAGATACACTAGATGCTGCTATAGTCTAAAATATTAGATACATTAGCTACTGCTATAGTCTAAAATATTAGATACACTAGATACTGATATAGTCTAAAATATTAGATACACTAGATACTGATATAGTCTAAAATATTAGATACATTAGATGCTGCTATAGTCTAAAATATTAGATACATTAGCTACTGCTATAGTCTAAAATATTAGATACACTAGATACTGCTATAGTCTAAAATATTAGATACATTAGATACTGCTATAGTCTAAAATATTAGATACACTATATACTGATATAGTCTAAAATATTAGATACACTAGATACTGATATAGTCTAAAATATTAGATACACTATATACTGATATAGTCTAAAATATTAGATACACTAGATACTGATGTAGTCTAAAGTATTAGATACTGTGCATTAGATACTGATATAGTCTACAATATTCAATACACTAGATACTGCTATAGTCTAAAATATTAGATACACTAGATACTGCTATAGTCAAAAATATTAGATACATTAGATACTGCTATAGTCTAAAATATTAGATACACTATATACTGATATAGTCTAAAATATTAGATACACTATATACTGATATAGTCTAAAATATTAGATACACTATATACTGATATAGTCTAAAATATTAGATACACTAGATACTGATGTAGTCTAAAGTATTAGATACTGTGCATTAGATACTGATATAGTCTACAATATTCAATACACTAGATACTGCTATAGTCTAAAATATTAGATACACTAGATACTGCTATAGTCAAACATTTTACATACATTAGATACTGCTATATTCCTATATATTACGACGAAGATTGCACGCACCTGCTAATATCGTTTTCCTATTGAACATACTTCTTTCCGTATAAAATATTATAGTTTAATTACATTTTAGGGTATCTGAGGAGTAAATAGAATCTTATTTTTACTTTTTTAACAAAGTTTAGCGGTAGCTTTTTGGATTCCTTTCTCTGCATGTTGAACGAGTGGATTACTCAAATCAATGGCGCCAACTTAACTGACTTTTTGGGATATAAAGAAGGATTTTATCTAACAAAACGACACTTTATGTTGTAGCTGGACCCCTTTGGATGACAAATCAGAGGAAGATTTTCAAAAAGTAAGTAAATATTCGCTATTTGTGAATGGCACGTTGTGTTAGCTAATCCAAGTTTATCATTTTAAAAGGCTAATTGATCATTAGAAAACCCTTTTGCAATTATGTTAGCACAGCTGAAAACTGTTGTTCTGATTAAAAAAGCAATAAAACTGGCCTTCTTTAGACTAGGTGAGTATCTGGAGCATCAGCATTTGTGGGTTTCGATTACAGGCTCAAAATGACTAGAAACAATGATCTTTCTTCTGAAACTCATTAGTCTATTCTGAGAAATGAAGGCTATTCCATGCGAGAAATTGCCAAGAAACTGAAGATCTCATACAACGCTGTGTACAACTCCCTTCACAGAACAGTGCAAACTGGCTCTAACCTGAATAGAAAGAGGAGTGGGATGCCCCGGTGCACAACTGAGCAAGAGGACAAGTACATCAGAGTGTCTAGTTTGAGAAACAGACGCCTCACAAGTCCTCAACTGGCATCTTCAATAAATAGAACCCGCAAAACACCAGTCTCAACGTCAACAGTGAAGAGGCGACTCGGGGATGCTGGCCTTCTAGGAAGAGTTGCTAAGAAAAAGCCATATCTGACTGGCCAATAAAAAGATATGATTAAGATGGGCAAATAACACCGGCACTGGACAGACGAACTCTGCCTAGATGGCCAACATCCCGGCGTCGCCTCTTCTATGTTTTGTGGGTACTATTTCAGAAGAAAGTTATTTGTTTTGGCCCATTTTGAGCCTGTAATCGAAACCCACAAATGCTGATGCTCCAGATACTCAACTAGTGTAAAGAAGGACAGTTTTATTTCTTCTTTAATCAGGACAACAGTTTTCAGCTGTGCTAACATAATTACTAAAGGGTTTTCTAATGATCAATTAGCCTTTTAAAATGATAAACTTGGATTAGCTAACACAACGTGCCATTGGAAAACAGGAATGATGGTTGCTGATAATGGGCCTTATGTAGTTTAAGTATAACTCTGACTTGTGTGATAAGTTTGTCTCTCCTCATTTGATAGTAAATAAATTAACCACCACAGCCTCTGTACGCCTATGTAGATATTCCATAAAACATCTGCTGTTTGCAGCTACTATAGACATTTACAACTTTAACAATGTCTACACTGTATTTCTGATCAATATTATATTATTTTAATGGACCAAAAATTTGCTTTTCTTTCAAAAACAAGGACATTTCCAAATGACCCCACATTTTTGAACGGTAGTATACATTAGATACTGCTATTGTCAAAAAAATGTAAAACACTAGATACTGCTGTAGTCTAAAATATTAGATACTGCTACAGTCTAAAATATGAAATACACTAGATACTGCTATAGTTTACAATATTAGATACACTAGATACTGCTATAGTTTACAATATTAGATACACTAGATACTGCTGTAGTCTAAAATTTTAGATACTGCTGTAGTCTAAAATATTAGATACATTAGATACTGATATAGTCTAAAATATTAGATACATTAGATACTGATATAGTCTAAAATATTAGATACATTAGATACTGCTATAGTCTAAAATATTAGATACACTAGATACTGCTATAGTCTAAAGTATTGATTACATTAGATACTGCTATATTCTAAAATATTAGATACATTAGATACTGCTATAGTCTAAAGTATTTATTACATTAGATGCTGATATAGTCTAAAATATTAGATACACTAGATAATGTTATAGTCTAAAATATTAGATACACTAGATACTGCTATAGTTTACAATATTAGATACACTAGATACTGATATAGTCTAAAGTATTGATTACATTAGATTCTGCTAGTCTAAAATAGTAGATACAATAGATAATGTTATAGTTTACAATATTAGATACACTAGATATTGATATAGTCTAAAATATGAAATTCACTATATACTGATAAAGTCTAAAATAACCCTGTCTGTCTGTGTATCTGTAGCGGCAGGATGAGCTGCTCTGCTCAGCAGAAAGAGATCCAGGATGAATAAAAAACACTCTAGCTCAAATTACCCGGAGAGGGAGAATGAGAAAGAGAGAAGGTAAGAGAGAGGAAGATAGCGAGATGGCAGAGAGAGACATAGATAGACGCAGTCCTCCTCCTGGGCCAAGAGAGATAGAGGGGGGGTTTAGATGGAAATTGATGGAAAGTGGTTTTGGGGAAAAACATATGCATTATCAAATCAATGTGCATAAACAAGTGTGCGGTTAAATTTGGAAAGAAACACATACATTTCTTTCTACAGGGCTGTGGTGTGATACAGGGATGCAGCTTGAGCCCCACAATCTTCAACATATATATCAACGAATTGGCGATGGCACTAGAACAGTCTTCAGCACCCGCACTAGTCTGTGGCCACCTAAATGCCAGAACTGGATAAGAACCTGACACCCTCAGCACACAGGGGGACAAACACCTGCACAACTACGACAACATAACAAACAAAAATGTGTCCCAACTCCTGCAGCTCTGTCGCATGCTGCATATGTACATAGTCAATGGTAGGCTTTGAGGGGACTCCTACAGTATGGTAGTCTACAGTACTACTGCTAAGAGATAGCTCATCTCTTGACAGTAGTACTGTAGACTACCTTATCACTGACCTCAACCCAGAGTCTCTCAGAGTGTTCAGTCAGCCCACTGACACCCCTATCAGATCACAGAAAAATCACAGTCTTATTGAACAGAGCAATACTCAATCATGAGGCATCAAAGCCAATGGAACTGAGTAATATTAAGACATGCTATAGATGGAAGGAAAGTAGTGTGGAAACCTACCACAAACCTATTAGGCAACAACAAATTCAATCCCTTTTAGACAACTTCTTGGACAAAATGTGTTCCACTGTAATAGTGAAGGTGTAAACATGGCAGTAGAAAACCTAAATACTATGATTGACCTCTCAGCTTCCTATTAAATCAAAACATTTCAAGAACAATGACAAATAGTTTGATGAAGAATGCAAAAACCTAAGAAAGACATTGAGAAACCTGTCCAACCACTATGGTGAATCACTAAAACAATGCAGAAATACACTATGGATAAAGAAGGGAACAACACATCAGTAATGTAATTGAAGAATCCATAGAATTTAACCACTTCTGGGAAAATGGGAAAACAACGGCACAGAGTTATCTATCCAAAACGGAGATGTATGGGTAAACCACTTCTCCAGTCTTTTTGGCTCTATAACAAATAACAAACAGCAAAAACGTGTCCAAACATAAAAATCTTACAATCAACTATCAAAGACAAACAGAACCCACTGGATTCTCCAATTACAAAATTGGGAAAAGACACACATTTCTTTCCATGGGGCCATGGGGTGACACAAGGATGCAGCTTAAGCCCCACCATCTTCAACATATATATTTTAACGAATTGGCGAGGGCACTAGAATAGTCTGCAGCACCCAGCCTCACCCTACTAGAATCTGAAGTCAAAGAGCACACAAAAACTATACATACCTAAACATCAGCGCCACAGGTAACTTCCACAAAGCTGCAAACGAGCTGAGAGACAAGGCAAGAAGGGCCTTCTATGCCATCAAAGAGAATATACAATTCGACATACCAATTAGGATCTGACAAAAAATTATTTAATCAGTTATAGAACCCATTGCCCTATATGGTTGTGAGGTCTGGGGTCCGCTCACCAACCAAGCATTCACAAAATGGGACAAACACCAAATTGAAACTTTGCATCCAAAATTCTGCAAAAATATCCTCCGTGTACATTGTGTAACGCCCAGGCCTGAGATGACAGGCTGGAGCGTGTTAGTTTCGTTTTGGTGTAGGGTTTGTGTTTTCTAGGGTGTCCATTTCTATGTTGGGATAATGGTTCCCAATTAGAGGCAGCTGAGTCTCGTTGTCTCTAATTGGGAATCATATATATGTTTGGGGGTTGCACTTTTGTTTCGTGGGTTATTGATTATGTTTATGTTACGTTCATCTTGTTCAGTCGGGTTCTTGTCTTTCGTGTCTAGTTAGGTTTCTCCATTTATGTCTAGTTAGGTTTCTCCGTTCGTGGTTAGGTTAGGTTTCGCCAGTCGTGGTTAGGTTTAGTTCTTTGTGTATAGTTTAGTATTTAGCGTTAGGGCTCACGTCTTGTTTCTTCGTTTATTGTTTTGTTCCGTCTCGTCATTAAACATGTATTCTGGCTACATCGCTGCGTCTTGGTCTGTCCCTAACGAAGAGAATCGTGACACATTGTAAAACATAAAATAATGCATGCCAAGCAGAATTAGGCTGAATCCGGCTAATTATCAAAATCCAGAAAAGAGACGTTAAATTCTGCAACCACCTAAAATTAAGTGTTTCCCAAACCTTCCACCTACAGAGAGATGAACCTGGAGAAGAGTCCCCCTAAGCAAGCTGGTCCTGGGACTCACAAATATAAACAGAACCCACAGAGCCCCAGAACAGAAACACAATTAGACCCAACCAAATCATGAGAAAACAAAAAGATAATTACTTGACACATTGGAAATAATTTAACTCTACGGGATCGGTGTCCCCCACACTGGACGGTGGAGCTAATGTGTTAATGTGATTAGCATGAGGTTGTAAGTAACTTAAAAGATTCCCAGGACATAGCTGATATTGTTAGAAAGACATTCTTGTTAATCTAACAGCACTGTCCAATTTACAGTAGCTATTACAGTGAAAGAATACCATGCTATTGTTTGAGGAGAGTGCACAGTTATGAACTTTAACATGTATTAATAAACCAATTAGGCACATTTGGGCAGTCTCGATACAACATTGTGAACAGATTTGCAATGGTTCTTTGAATCAGTCTAAAGCTTTGCAAATACACTGCTTCCATCTAGTGGCCAATATCTAAATTGCGTCTGTGCTGGAATAACAGATTATGGCCTTCTCTTGCATTTCAAGATGATTGTACAAAAAAATTATTATCTTCTACCAGATCTAATGTGTTACATTCTCCTACATTCAATTCACATTTCCACAAACTTCAAAGTGCTTCCTGTCAAATGGTATCAAGAATATTGCATATCCTTGCTTCAGGGCCTGAGCTACAGGCAGATAGATTTGGGTATGTTATTTAGATGAAAATAGATTCAAAATAGAATCACAACAGCAATATTTGTGACCTGTTGCCACAAGAAAAGGGCAACCAGTGAAGAACAAACACCATTATAAATACATTCCATATTTATTTATTTTCCCTTTTGTACTTTAACTATTTGCACATCATTAAAAACAATGTATACAGACATAATATGACATTTGAAAGTCTATATTTTGTTGTTTACTGTTAATATTTAATTGTTTATGTAACTTTTGTTTATTATCGATTTCACTTGCATTGACAATGTAAAAATGTGTTTCCCGTGCCAATAAAGCCATTTGAATTGAATTGAGAGAGATATTTGAGGGAGATATATTTGAGAGAGCGAGATTTGAGGGAGAGATATTTGAGAGCAGAGAGATGAGACACATTTACATTTTACATTTTAATCATTTAGCAGATGCTCTTATCCAGAGCGACTTACAGTAGTGAGTGCATGAAATAACATTTAAATTGAATTGAGAGAGAGAGAGTGTAAGAGAGAGAGAGAGAGAGAGAGACAGAGAGAGAGAGAGAGAGAGAGAGAGAGAGAGAGAGAGTAAGAGAGAGAGAGAGAGAGAGAGAGAGAGAGAGACAGAGAGAGAGAGAGAGAGAGCGAGAGTTCACTTTTGTTTATTATCCATTTCACTTGCTTTGGCAATGTAAACATGTTTCCCATGCCAATAAAGCCCTTAAATTGAATTGAATTGAATTGAATTGAATTGAGAGAGAGTAATACAGGAGCTGGGCAGCAGGTTGATGTCAGTAGGAAACTAAATGTAGGCTAGCTAGCTCCTCTCCTCTTTTCTCTTCCCTCCCCTCGCCTCCTGTCATCTTCCCCTATCCTCCTCTTTCCTGCCCTACACTTCTCATATCTTTCTCCTCTCCTCTCCTCTCCTCTCCTCTCCTCTCCTCTCCTCTCCTCTCCTCTCCTCTCCTTTCTTCTCTCTTCTCTTCTCTTCTCCTCTGTTCTCTTCTCCCTTCACCTCTCTTTTCTGTTCTCTCCTCTCTTCTCTTCTCTCATCTTATCTTCTCTCCTCTCTTGTCTTCTCTCCTCTCTTCTCATGCTCTTTCCTCCCCTCATGTGTATATGACACTGGGCTTTCTACAAACCCTGCCAACTGAATGCTATTCAGGACATTAGTCATGGCAGGCAGAGAGCTCTAACTGAGTTTGCTAATGCAGCCGAGACAGGCTAAACAGGATGGATTACAGCATGTATCATGGGACAGACTGGCTGGTTATGGGCCTGATGGGGTCTGGCTGGTTTGGTCTGGGGAGGGATGTTTTAGATTATATGGACTAGTGTATGTCACTGACTAGATCACTGTAGAGCATTTTGTAGAGTAGTAGCATAGCGCAGCATACAGTAGCATCCAGTAGTTATGCTGCAGTAGTTTATGTGCCGGGGGGCTAGGGTCAGTCTGTTATATCTGGAGTATTTCTCCTCTCTTATCCGGTGTCCTGTGTGAAGTTAAGTATGCTCTCTCTAATTACCTCTTTCTTTCTTTCTTTCTCTCTCTCTCTCTCTCTCTCTCTCGGAGGACCTGAGCCCTAGGACCATGCCTCAGGACTACCTGGCCTGATGATTCCTTGATGTCCCCAGTCCACCTGGCCATGCTGCTTCTCCAGTTTCAACTGTTCTGTCTGTTTTATGAACATTTTTAAATCTTGTCCATGTTCTGTTATAATCTGCACCCGGCACAGCCAGAAGAAGACTGGCCACCCCTCATAGCCTGGTTCCTCTCTAGGTTTCTTCCTAGGTTTTGGCCTTTCTAGGGAGTTTTTCCTAGCCACTGTGCTTTTACACCTGCATTGCTTGCTGTTTGGGGTTTTAGGCTGGGTTTCTGTACAGCACTCTGTGACATCAGCTGATGTAAGGGGGGCTTTATAAATACATTTGATTTGATTTTTATTTGATTTGATTTGATAGAGCAGCATACAGTAGCATAGAGCAGCATAGAGCAGCATACAGTAGCACAGAGCAGCATACAGTAGCATAGAGTAACATACAGTAGCGTAGATCAGCATAAAGCAGCATAGAGTAGCATACAGTTGCATACAGCAGCATACAGTAGCATAGAGCAGCATACAGTAGCATAGAGCTGCATACAGTAGCATAGAGCAGCATAGAGTAGCACAGAGCAGCATAGAGCAGCACAGAGTAGCATAGAGAAGCATACAGCAGCATAGAGTAGCATAGAGCAGCATAGAGCAGCACAGAGCGGCATACAGCAGCATAGAGCCGCATACAGTAGCACAGAGCAGCATACAGCAGCATAGAGCAGCACAGAGCAGGATAGAGCAGCACAGAGTAGCATACAGTAGCATAGAGAAGCATACAGAGCATACAGCAGCACAGAGCAGCATAAAGCAGCATAGAGCAGCATAGAGTAGCATAAAGCAGAATACAGTAGCATAGAGCGGCATACAGTAGCATAGAGCAGCACAGAGCAGCATACAGCAGCATAGAGCAGCATACAGTAGCATAGAGCAGCATAGAGCAGCATAGAGAATCATACAGTAGCGTAGAGCAGCATAGAGCAGCATACAGTAGCGTAGAGCAGCATAGAGTAGCATAAAGCAGAATACAGTAGCATAGAGCAACATACAGTAGCGTAGAGCAGCATACAGTAGCATAGAGCAGCATACAGTAGCATAGAGCATCATACAGTAGCATAGAGCAGCGTAGAACATCATACAGTAGCATAGAGCATTATAGAGTATTACATCATAGCATAGAGCAGCATACGGTAGCATAGAGCAGCGTACGGTAGCATAGAGCAGCGTAAAACATCATACAGTAGCATAGAGCATTATAGAGTATTACATCATAGCATAGAGCAGCATACGGTAACATAGAGCAGCGTACGGTAGCATAGAGCAGCGTAGAACATCATACAGTAGCATAGAGCATTATAGAGTATTACATCATAGCATAGAGCAGCGTACGGTAACATTTGTATTTATTATGGATGCACATTAGTGGCTGCCAAGGCAGCAGCTACTCTTCCTGGGGTCCAGCAAAGATAAGGCCGTAATACATTTTTTAAACATTACAATACATTCACAAGATATTTCACAACATATTAAAATCACCTTACATTAGCGATCCTCCTTTATAGTCGCCTTACATTAGGGATGGAGTGTTAACTCTGTATGGTGTGTTAACTCTGTATGGTGTGTTAACTCTGTATGGTGTGTTAACTCTGTATGGTGTGTTAACTCTGTATGGTGTGTTAACTCTGTATGAACAATTAACTCTGTATGGTGTGTTAACTCTGTATGGTGTGTTAACTCTGTATGGTGTGTTAACTCTGTATCTAGTGTTAACTCTGTATGGTGTGTTAACTCTGTATGGTGTGTTAACTCTGTATCTAGTGTTAACTCTGTATGGTGTGTTAACTCTGTATCTAGTGTTAACTCTGTATGAAGAATTAACTCTGTATGGTGTGTTAACTCTGTATCTAGTGTTAACTCTGTATGGTGTGTTAACTCTGTATGGTGTGTTAACTCTGTATGAAGAATTAACTCTGTATGGTGTGTTAACTCTGTATGGTGTGTTAACTCTGTATGAAGAATTAACTCTGTATGGTGTGTTAACTCTGTATCTAGTGTTAACTCTGTATGGTGTGTTAACTCTGTATCTAGTGTTAACTCTGTATGGTGTGTTAACTCTGTGTAGAGTGTTAACTCTGTATGGTGTGTTAACTCTGTATGGTGTGTTATCTCTGTATGGTGTGTTAACTCTGTATGGTGTGTTAACTCTGTATGGTGTGTTAACTCTATATGGTGTGTTATCTCTGTATCTAGTGTTAACTCTGTATGGTGTGTTAACTCTTCATGGTGTGTTATCTCTGTATAGAGTGTTAACTCTGTATGTTGTGTTAACTCTGTATGGTGTGTTATCTCTGTATGGTGTGTTAACTCTGTATGGTGTGTTAACTCTGTATCTAGTGTTAACTCTGTATGGTGTGTTAACTCTGTATGGTGTGTTAACTCTGTATCTAGTGTTAACTCTGTATGGTGTGTTAACTCTGTATGGTGTGTTAACTCTGTATGAAGAATTAACTCTGTATGGTGTGTTAACTCTGTATCTAGTGTTAACTCTGTATGGTGTGTTAACTCTGTATCTAGTGTTAACTCTGTATCTAGTGTTAACTCTGTATGGTGTGTTAACTCTGTGTAGAGTGTTAACTCTGTATGGTGTGTTAACTCTGTATGGTGTGTTATCTCTGTATGGTGTGTTAACTCTGTATGGTGTGTTAACTCTGTATCTAGTGTTATCTCTGTATCTAGTGTTAACTCTGTGTGGTGTGTTAACTCTGTATGGTGTGTTATCTCTGTATGAAGAATTAACTCTGTATGGTGTGTTAACTCTTTATCTAGTGTTAACTCTGTGTGGTGTGTTAACTCTGTATGGTGTGTTAACTCTGTGTGGTGTGTTAACTCTGTATGGTGTGTTAACTCTGTGTGGAGTTAGTCATTTGAAAATTGTCCGCTGAGACTTAATGTCAGGGGATTATCTTCCCCTGACCCCAGACCTCTACCCTCTGAACTGGTCAGCCAGTCTGGACAGGCCTGTAAATCACCTCTCACTGAGTAGGGTTAGGATTCTATATTTCAGATACCTACTTTGAACGTGCTTAGTATGGACCTTATAAAGCACTAGTGATTAGATATGTCAGAACGAACAGAAGGAAAACGCGACATAATAAGAATATTTTTTTAATAGAAATTATCAACATCTAGCACCTATTCTGTCCTATTCTGTTCTCTCCTATTCTGTCCTATTCTGTTCTGTCATATTCTGTCCTGTCCTGCCGTGTTCTTCTCTGTTCTTCTCTGTTCTTCTCTGTTCTGTTCTATCCTGCTCTGTTCTGTTCTGCTCTGCTTTGTCCTATTCTGTTCTGTTCTATTCTATCCTGCTCTGTTCTGCTCTGCTTTGTCCTGTTCTTTCCTAAACTGCTCTGTTCTGTTCTTCTCTGTTCTGTCCTATTCTGCTCTATTCTGCTCTGTTCTGTTCTGTTCTGTTCTGCTCTCCCTGTTCTGCTTTGTTCTGCTCTGTCCTATTCTACTCTGTCCTGTTCTGTTCTGTTCTATTCTATCCTGCTCTGTTCTGCTCTGCTTTGTCCTGTTCTTTCCTAAACTGCTCTGTTCTGTTCTTCTCTGTTCTGTCCTATTCTGCTCTGTTCTGCTCTGTTCTGTTCTGTTCTGTTCTGCTCTCCCTGTTCTGCTTTGTTCTGCTCTGTCCTATTCTACTCTGTCCTGTTCTGTTCTGTTCTATTCTATCCTGCTCTGTTCTGCTCTGCTTTGTCCTGTTCTTTCCTAAACTGCTCTGTTCTGTTCTGTTCTGTTCTGTTCTGCTCTCCCTGTTCTGCTTTTTTCTGCTCTGTCCTTTCCTGTTCTGCTCTGTTCTGTTCTGCTCTGTTCTGCTCTGTTCTGTTCTGCTCTCCCTGTTCTGCTCTGTTCTGCTTTGTTCTGCTCTGTCATTTCCTGTTCTGCTCTGTTCTGCTCTGTTCTGAGTGATTAGATAATGAGAGTAGTTGCATGGTGCTTGAGAGAGAGCGAGTCTAGGCTGACATGGTGAGAGAGTGGCTGAGGGGCAGTGGGGTGTGCAGATGGGTCTGGGGCATAATGCTACGGTTCTATCTCAGTAGTTACGGCCTCGAGCTGGAGGGCTTCATCCATTCATCTCACTGTTGAGACAATCAGCCCGGATACACACCGCCTCTGCCCTCACTGCTGCTTATATCTCACTGCCTCCCTGTGCTGGTGCTATACGGTATGTAGGGATTGGCGTCCCGTCAACGGGACAGGTGTAAATCATGCTGCTCCTTGTGTCACGATCGCAGATTTTAGAGAAACAACAAATGTCGGTACATATAAGTGTCTTATATCGGCTGAAAGCTTAAACTATTGTTAATTTAACTGCACTGTCCAATTTACAGTAGCTGTTACTGCGAAAAAATGCCATGCTATTGTTTGAGGAGAGCTCCTAACAACAAAACACTTTTTTCACCGCGATAGGTTTGATAAATTCACCTCTGAAGGTGAAATGTGTACTTACATTCTGAAATCTTGCTCTGATTTATCATCCAAAGGGTCTCAGAGATAAGATGAAGTGTCGTTTTGTTAGATAAAATCATTTTTCATATCCTAAAAAGATCCATAGCATAAACGATTGATTCTGTATTTCCACTCGTTCAATTTGCAAAGAAAGAATTCTGTGAAAATCTAACCATAAACGTTGTTTCAACCAGTCAAATCACGTTCGAATGTATTCCTCAGAGCTCCTAGAATGTAACCAGACTTCACTATTTCATTAGGGGTGTAGTAAATCCTATAGGACACCAAATTTGGTAAGAGAGCGACACCTTCATGGCACGCCGATGACGGGGGCGGTCTTCACTTGATCGACTCTGACTTTGTCAAATAAGCACCAATCGAGGTCAAACAAAGCTAGCTAGATAGCCAATGAGCTGGGCTTTACGGGAGTAAAGTGTAGCTGCTAACCTTGTGCGACAGCAAGCATTTTCCTTTTGGACAAGAATTATACAAATTTGGAGAGTTGTGAAGTTTTGAAAACTGGATGTTTTGCAATTGTTAAACTTATAATATGGCTACTAACACTGGAAAAGCTAAATCAAAGTCCAAGTATACAGATTTGACGACATTCTTGCAGAAAAATGTAATATGAATGCAAATGTCTCCTTCACGATTTGCCCAAATGTACCTGGGTGACTTCACACTAAATGTCATGTAGTTCGCTCATACTTCAAGTTATCTGTCTGAAACTTTGCACAGCCACTGGTGCCATCTTGTGGACACCATCGGAATTACAATACAACCATAGTGATGGCTAGATTCGGGACCTTTCTGTTGCATTGCAAAGACGGCGGTAGAAAAATGAAAAAGGTTATTTTTTTCTTTGTATTTTATTCAACCAGATCTATTGTGTTATATTCTCCTACATTCAATTCACATTTCCTTTCAAATGGTACCAGGAATATGCATATCCTTGCTTCAGGGCCTGAGCTACAGGCAGTTAGATTTGAGTATGTCATTTTAGGCAAAAACTGGAAAAAAGGGGGCTAACCCAAAGAAGTTGTTTACCTGGGATGATGGAACTAAGGGTTCAGGAAGACACCATTTTCTTTATAATGCGTAGTTGTATCCAACATCCAGTCAAACATTATTGTTAATGTAAACATATATAGATGTACATGTTGTCACCATCATGAGGGAGATTAGGGCACAAGACTATTCACAATGTCAAATTATCCACCAAACATGGCTCAGGTCAGACATGGGTCAGGACAGACATGGCTCAGGTCAGACATGGGTCAGGTCAGACATGGCTCAGGACAGACCAGGATCAGGACAGACATGGCTCAGGTCAGACATGGGTCAGGACAGACATGGTTCAGGTCAGACATGGCTCAGGTCAGACATGGCTCAGGACAGACCAGGATCAGGACAGACATGGCTCAGGTCAGACATGGGTATGGACAGACCAGGGTCATGACAGACATGGCTGAGGTCAGACATGGGTCAGGATAGACCAGGATCAGGACAGACATGGCTCAGGTCAGACATGGCTCAGGTCAGACATGGCTCAGGTCAGACAAGACTTAATTCCTGAGGGATGAGGGAGGCCTCCATCTATCAAACAGCAGGTCAAAGCATCAGCTGATGTTGATTCAGAGTTTTAGCAGTAGGCTGATATGGTGATATGCTGATATGGTGGTATGGTGATATGGTGATATGGTGATATGGTGATATGGTGATATGCTGATATGGTGATATGGTGATATGGTGATATGGTGATATGGTGATATGGTGATATGGTGATATGGTGATATGGTGATATGGTGATATGGTGATATGGTGATATGGTGATATGGTGATATGGTGATATGGTGATATGGTGATATGGTGATATGGTGATATGCTGATATGGTGATATGGTGATATGGTGATATGCTGATATGGTGATATGCTGATATGGTGATATGGTGATATGGTGATATGCTGATATGCTGATATGGTGATATGGTGATATGGTGATATGGTGATATGCTGATATGCTGATATGGTGATATGGTGATATGGTGATATGGTGATATGGTGATATGGTGATATGCTGATATGGTGATATGGTGATATGCTGATATGGTGATATGGTGATATGGTGGTATGGTGATATGGTGACATGCTGATATGCTGATATGGTGATATGGTGATATGCTGATATGGTGATATGGTGATATGGTGATATGCTGATATGGTGATATGGTGATATGATGATATGGTGATATGCTGATATGCTGATATGGTGATATGGTGATATGGTGATATGCTGATATGGTGATATGGTGATATGCTGATATGGTGATATGGTGATATGATGATATGCTGATATGCTGATATGGTGATATGGTGATATGGTGATATGCTGATATGCTGATATGGTGATATGGTGATATGGTGATATGCTGATATGGTGATATGGTGATATGCTGATATGCTGATATGGTGATATGGTGATATGGTGATATGGTGATATGGTGATATGCTGATATGGTGATATGCTGATATGGTGATATGGTGATATGGTGATATGGTGATATGCTGATATGGTGATATGGTGATATGGTGGTATGGTGATATGCTGATATGGTGATATGGTGATATGGTGATATGGTGATATGCTGATATGGTGATATGGTGATATGGTGATATGCTGATATGGTGATATGGTGATATGGTGATATGCTGATATGGTGATATGGTGATATGGTGATATGATGATATGCTGATATGGTGATATGGTGATATGGTGATATGGTGATATGCTGATATGGTGATATGGTGATATGGTGATATGGTGATATGCTGATATGGTGATATGGTGATATGGTGATATGATGATATGCTGATATGGTGATATGGTGATATGGTGGTATGGTGATATGGTGATATGCTGATATGCTTATATGCTGATATGGTGATATGGTGATATGCTGATATGGTGATATGGTGATATGGTGATATGCTGATATGGTGATATGGTGATATGCTGATATGGTGATATGGTGATATGGTGATATGGTGGTATGGTGATATGGTGACATGCTGATATGCTGATATGGTGATATGGTGATATGCTGATATGGTGATATGGTGATATGGTGATATGCTGATATGGTGATATGGTGATATGATGATATGGTGATATGCTGATATGCTGATATGGTGATATGGTGATATGGTGATATGCTGATATGGTGATATGGTGATATGGTGGTATGGTGATATGCTGATATGGTGATATGGTGATATGGTGATATGGTGATATGCTGATATGGTGATATGGTGATATGGTGATATGCTGATATGGTGATATGGTGATATGGTGATATGCTGATATGGTGATATGGTGATATGGTGATATGATGATATGCTGATATGGTGATATGGTGATATGGTGATATGGTGATATGCTGATATGGTGATATGGTGATATGGTGATATGGTGATATGGTGATATGGTGATATGGTAAAGTAAAAAAAAGTAAAAAAAAACACATATATAAGGAGTAAGGTGGCATTTGGGATGCAGACATGGACCTAAAGCTATGTTACTGGAACAGATTCAGATTTGGGTGATTGACATTGATTAAGTATTTTTTCTCAATGTCCATTTTTTGTCTTTAACGGAGAAGAGCAGAGCACTGTCTGACAGAAAGAGAGAGAGAGAGAGAGAGAGAGAGAGAGAGAGAGAGAGAGAGAGAGAGAGAGAGAGAGAGAGAGAGAGAGAGAGAGAGAGAGATGTGAGGTAGAGGCTGGGTTAGTGGCCTGGCATGGGTCACCTCTGACTCAAATCACCTTCAAACCCTATATCAGAGAAACACGGGTTGAAAGAGAAAGAGAAAGAGAAAGAGAAAGAGAAAGAGAAAGAGAGAGTGACATAAATAGAGACTAAGAGAAACAGAGAGAAGAGAGGAAAAATTGGAGGAGAAGAGACAGAATGAAGAGCATTTCAGCCAGGCTTAGTTAGAATTCAAATCAAATCATTGACATGAGAATGACACAGCTTTCATCCGATATGGTTCTGGAGTTAGTTTTCCCTGCAGTGCATTAATTATTCACCAAAAGGAACCCTATTTGCTATAAGGCTCTGGTCAAACCTAATATTCTGTATCGGGAATAGGGAGCCATTTAGGATGTACACCATGTGTCGTAAACATAACAGACATGGTTGTTTGTTAGTCATTTATAGCAGAAAACACATACAGTAATACCAGTTCATCCAATACAGTATACAGTGCCTTCGGAAAGTATTCAGACCCCTTGACTTTTTCCACATTTTGTTACATTACTGCCTTATTCTGAAATGGATTAAATAAAACAATTTCCTCATCAATCTACACACAAGACCGCGAAATGACATCACAAGACCGTATAATGACATCACAAGACCACATAATGACATCACAAGACCGCATATTGACATCACAAGACCGCATAATGACATCACAAGACCGCATAATGACATCACAAGACCGCATAATGACATCACAAGACCGCATAATGACATCACAAGAACGCATAATGACATCACAAGACCGCATAATGACATCACAAGACCGCATAATGACATCACAAGACCGCATAATGACAAAGCAAAAACAGGTTTTTAGAACATTTTGCTCATTTATAATTGAATGGAAGTATCTCATTTACATCAGTGTTCAGACCCTTTACTCAGTACTTTGTTGAAGCACCTTTGGCAGCGATTACAGCCTCGAGTCTTCTTGGGTATGACGCTACAAGCTTGGCACACCTGTATTTTCTTCCATTCTTCTCTGCAGATCCTCTCAAACTCTGTCAGGTTGGATGGGGAGTGTTGCTGCACAGCTATTTTCAGGTCTCTCCAGAGATGTTAGATCAGGTTCGGGCTCTGCCTGGGCCACTCAAGGACATTCAGAGACTTGTCTCCTGCATTGTCTTGGCCGTGTGCTTAACTTCTTTGGGAGCAGCGCACGAGGTGACGGTTTTGGAGAGCCTGGCGTGCCCAAAGTAAAATGCCTCCCATTCAGGCCCAGAAAATAGGATATGCACATATTTAGTACGATTGGATAGGAAACACTCTGAAGTGTCTAAAAGTGTTAACATTTTGTCTATGAGTATAACAGAACGGATATGGCAGGCGAAAACCCGAGCAATTTCTGTCCTGAAAAAGTGATTTTGACACATTGCCTCATTTGGAACCCCTCCCTTATGAAAATGCCCATATAAGAGCATATGAATGCAGTACCTATTGCTTCCTCTGGATGTCAACAGTCTCGAGAAAGTGTTTGGATTCTGTTTAGATGCTTTATATGGCAGAAGAAGAAGAATTAGGAAGTGGTTTCACAGAATGTCAATAGAGGAAAAGGCGCGTTCCCGGCTGGCGCGCTCTTTGTTTTTTTCCTTTCTTATCGCCCAGTTTATATTCCGGTTGAAATATTATACTATTTATACATAAAAGTGTTCCTAAGGATACATCATCAATTATGTTTGATTGTTCTTGGACAAGTTTATAGGTATAAGTTGAACGAGTTCTCTTCATGTTTCAATGGACGAGTGGACGCTGTATTTTCTCATTATAATGCGCCAACCAAACTGAGATTTATGGATATAATACATTACTTTTTCTAACAAAAGAACCATGGATTGTCTTCGTTGGACACTTGGGAAGCCCTCAGCAGAAGTTCTTCAAAAGGTAATTGATTTGTTTTCGCTGTGAAATGTGTTATGTGTGAACCGTGATGGCTTATGAATTTATGGTAATGGGAAAAATATGTGAGGTGCTATCCTCAAACAATCAAATGTGGCGCTTTCGCCGTGAAGCCTTTTTGAAATCTGACAACGCTGTGATATTGCCAAGAAGCAGAGCTTTTGATGACTATGCAACACTTGTATATTGATGCATGTTTAATAATTCAACTTTTGGATTTTGAATTTGGCGCCTTGCATTTCACCTGGTAGTGTCGGGAGTGCCCCACCGCTCCCTAAGAAGTTAATGTTGTTTAATGCTGTTGGAAGGTGAACCTTCGCCCCCATTCTGAAGTCCTGAGAGCTCTGGACCAGGTTTTCATCAAGGATCTCTCTGTACTTTGCTCCGTTCACTTTGCCTCAATCCTGACTAAACTCCCAGTACCTTCCGCTGAAAAACATCCCCTCAGCATGATGTTGCCACCACCATGCTTCACTCACAGTAGGGATGGTGCCAGGTTTTCTTCTCGCTTAGCATTCAGGCTAAAGAGTTCAATCTTGGTTTAATATGACCAGAGAACCTTGTTTCTCATGGTCTGAGAGTCTTCGGCGGCCTTTTGGCAAACTCCAAGCGGGCTGTCATGTGCCTTTTACTGAGGAGTGGCTTCCGTCTGGCCACTACAATAAAGGTCTGATTGGTGGAGTGCTGCAGAGATGGTTGTCCTTCTGGAAGATTGTCCAATCTCCACAGAGGAACTCTGGAGCTCTGTCAAAGTGACCATCGGGTTCTTGGTCACCTCCCTGATACACGGCCCTTCTCCCCCGATTGCTCAGTTTGGCCGGGCGGCCGGCTCTAGAAAGAGTCTTAGTGGTTCCAAACTTCTTCAATTGAAGAATTATGGAGGCCACCGGGTTCTTGAGGACCTTCATTTCTGCAAAAACGTTTTGGTACCCTTCCCCAGGACAATTCCCCTCGACCTCATGGCTTGGTTTTTGCTCTAACATGCACTGCCAACTGTGTAACCTTTTAAATAGACAGGTGTGTGCCTTTCCAAATCCTTTCCAGTCAATTGAATTTACCACAAGTGGACCCAAATAGAGTTGTAGAAACATCTCAAGGATGATCAATGGAAACAGGATGCACCAGAGCTCTATTTCAAGTCTCATAGCATAGGGTCTGAATACTTATGTAAATAAGGTATTTCTGTTTTTAAAGTTTAATACATTTGGAATAAATTCTTAAAACCTGTTTTTTCTTTGTCTTTAAGGGTATTGTGTAGATTGCTGAGAATATCTTTTTATTTTATTCATTTTATAGAAAGGCTGAAACACAACAAAATGTGTAAAAAGTCCAGGGGTCTGTATAATTTCCGAAGGTACTGTGTAAATCCCAACCAGTCTATAGAATAGATACATCACAATACAGAATACATCCCAACCAGTCTATAGAATAGAAACATCACAATACAGAATACATCCCAACCAGTCTATAGAATAGATTCATCCAATACAGAATACATCCCAACCAGTCTATAGAATAGATACATCCAATACAGAATACATCCCAACCAGTCTATAGAATAGATACATCCAATACAGAATACATCCCAACCAGTCTATAGAATAGATACATCACAATACAGAATACATCCCAACCAGTCTATAGAATAGATACATCACAATACAGAATACATCCCAACCAGTCTATAGAATAGATACATCCAATACAGAATACATCCCAACCAGTCTATAGAATAGATACATCCAATACAGAATACATCCCAACCAGTCTATAGAATAGATACATCCAATACAGAATACATCCCAACCAGTCTATAGAATAGATACATCCAATACAGAATACATCTCAACCAGTCTATAGAATAGATACATCCAGCCTCACACTGACAACGCAGCCTGATGGGGGGATTTGTATAAATGGTTAGCAGTTTGCCATATGGTGTTGGAGGATGATTTAATAATAGTGATAATAGAGTCGTTAATTCCACAACCTCTCCAGGACATGCATTACCTACAGGGTCATACAATTTAAGGAGAGAGAGCAACGTCAGTTTCCAAGGACACAGTGATGAGTACAGCCTGATATACAGTCTCCTTATATAGAGTACAGTCTGATATACAGTCACCTTAAATAGAGTACAGCCTGATATACAGTCTCCTTATATAGAGTACAGTCTGATATACAGTCACCTTCTATAGAGTACAGTCTGATATACAGTCACCTTATATAGAGTACAGTCTGATATACAGTCACCTTATATAGAGTACAGTCTGATATACAGTCACCTTATATAGAGTACAGTCTGATATACAGTCTCCTTATATAGAGTACAGCCTGATATACAGTCACCTTATATAGAGTACAGTCTGATATACAGTCACCTTATATAGAGTACAGTCTGATATACAGTCTCCTTATATAGAGTACAGTCTGATATACAGTCACCTTATATAGAGTACAGTCTGATATACAGTCACCTTATATAGAGTACAGTCTGATATACAGTCACCTTATATAGAGTACAGTCTGATATACAGTCTCATTACATAGAGTACAGTCTGATATACAGTCACCTTATATAGAGTACAGTCTGATATACAGTCACCTTATATAGAGTACAGTCTGATATACAGTCACCTTATATAGAGTACAGTCTGATATACAGTCTCCTTATATAGAGTACAGTCTGATATACAGTCACCTTATATAGAGTACAGTCTGATATACAGTCACCTTATATAGAGTACAGTCTGATATACAGTCACCTTATATAGAGTACAGTCTGATATACAGTCTCATTACATAGAGTACAGTCTGATATACAGTCACCTTATATAGAGTACAGTCTGATATACAGTCACCTTATATAGAGTACAGTCACCTTAAATAGAGTACAGTCTGATATACAGTCACCTTCTATAGAGTACAGTCTGATATACAGTCTCCTTATATAGAGTACAGTCTGATATACAGTCACCTTATATAGAGTACAGTCTGATATACAGTCACCTTATGTAGAGTACATTCTGTTACACAGTCACGTCAGTGACCTAACCTATGCAGAATGTCCTAGTTGCTGATGAACTGTACTTCTCAGCCAGCTTCGCGAAGCTGAACCACCAGGAGGTCTTACCTGCAGCATCACACAGCGCAACACAGTGTGTTTCTGACACTCATTATAAGTGTTACCTTTTACAGTGGGAGAATCAACATGGGGGATTGACAGCACTGTTATGACCCATAAATACCAAGCTTACAGAACCAAGCCTACAGATACCATGCCTGTAGATATCATGCCTGTAGATACCATGCCTGTAGATATCATGCCTGTAGATACCATGCCTGTAGATATCATGCCTGTAGATACCAAGCCTGTAGATAGCATGCCTGTAGATGCCAAGCCTGTAGATACCAAGCCTGTAGATATCATGCCTGAAGATACCAAGCCTGTAGATACCATGCCTGTAGATACCAAGCCTGTAGATATCATGCCTGTAGATACCAAGCCTATAGATATCATGCCTGTAGATCCCAAGCCTGTAGATAGCAAGCCTGCAGATACCAAGCCTGTAGATATCATGCCTGTAGATACCAAGCCTGTAGATATCATGCCTGTAGATTCCAAGCCTCTAGATACCATGCCTGTAGATCCCAAGCCTACAGATACCAAGCCTGTAGATACCAAGCCTGTAGATACCAAGCCTGTAGATATCATGCCTGTAGATCCCAAGCCTGTAGATACCAAGCCTATAGATACCAAGCCTGTAGATCCCAAGCCTGTAGATATCATGCCTGTAGATACCAAGCCTGTAGATATCATGCCTGTAGATCCCAAGCCTGTAGATCCCATGCCTGTAGATACCAAGCCTGTAGATACCAAGCCTGTAGATACCAAGCCTGTAGATACCAAGCCTGTAGATCCCAAGCCTGTAGATATCATGCCTGTAGATACCAAGCCTGTAGATACCAAGCCTGTAGATCCCAAGCCTGTAGATACCAAGCCTGTAGATATCATGCCTGTAGATCCCAAGCCTGTAGATATCATGCCTGTAGATCCCAAGCCTGTAGATACCATGCCTGTAGATCCCAAGCCTACAGATACCAAGCCTGTAGATCCCAAGCCTGTAGATATCATGCCTGTAGATACCAAGCCTGTAGATCCCAAGCCTACAGATACCAAGCCTGTAGATACCAAGCCTACAGATACCAAGCCTGTAGATACCATGCCTGTAGATACCAAGCCTGTAGATACCATGCCTGTAGATACCAAGCCTGTAGATATCATGCCTGTAGATACCAAGCCTTTAGATACTATGCCTGTAGATACCAAGCCTGTAGATATCATGCCTGTAGATACCAAGCCTGTAGATATCATGCCTGTAGATACCAAGCCTGTAGATATCATGCCTGTAGATACCAAGCCTGTTGATATTATGCCTGTAGATACCAAGCCTGTAGATATCATGCCTGTAGATACCAAGCCTGTAGATATCATGCCTGTAGATACCAAGCCTGTTGATATTATGCCTGTAGATACCAAGCCTGTAGATATCATGCCAGGTTATAGATAGTGGTGTAGATGAGGCTGGGTCTAGTCATGCTATAGATGGTGGTGTACATGAGGCTGGGTCTAGTCAGGTTATAGATGGTGGTGTAGATGAGGCTGGGTCTAGTCATGCTATAGATGGTGGTGTAGATGAGGCTGGGTCTAGTCAGGCTATAGATGGTTGTGTAGATGAGGCTGGGTCTAGTCAGGCTATAGATGGTGGTGTAGATGAGGCTGGCTCTGACTCTATTGCCCTGATTCATTGCTCTGTGCAGACTACAAGATATTTGCCAAGGTCCTTGCTGACAGACTGAAGTCCCATCTGGACTCTATAGTACTCAAGGACAAGACATATTGGGTACCAGGACGCTCAATCATGGACAACTTGTTCATAATCATGGACATGTTGGACTTGTCAAGAGTTTCTAACGTGAACTTTGGACTGGTCTCTTAAACCAAGAGAAGGCTTTTGATAGTGTGGACCATGAGTGTCTGTTTACTTTGTTACCTGGGTTTGGGTTTGGGGAAAGGTTTTTGGCTTGTGTGAAGATGATGTATGCTGGGGTGTCATGTATGGTCAAGGTGGGAGGGGGGCTCAAGAGGCCAGTCTGGGTGAGACGGGGCGTTAGACAAGGATGCCCTCTATCGGGGCAGTTACATACACTAGCCATTGAGCCTTTTCTGGGCCTGCTACGCAGGAGACTGCAGGGAGTGTGCTGAACAGGTATGGGTGTGTTGACAGGCGTAGCAGTGTCAGCGTATGCAGATGACGTTTCTGCGATGGACAGGGATGGGCAGCATATACAGGCACTAGAGACCAGTCTGAAGGTGTACGAGGCTTTGTCAGCTACGGTAAACTGGGGCAAGAGCAAAGCTCTGTTACAGTGATTTACAAAAGTATTCATCACCTTGGTGTTTTTCCTATTTTGTTGCATTACAACCTGTAATTTAAATGGATTTATATTTGGATTTCATGTAATGGACAAAGACAAAATAGTAAAAAATGACTTGTTTAAAAAAATTCTAAAAAATTAAAAACTGAAAAATGGTGCGTGCTAATGTATTCTCCCCCTTTACTATGAAGCCCCTAAATAAGATCTGGTGCAACCAATTACCTTCAGAAGTCACATCATTAGTTAAATAAAGTCCACCTGTGTGCAATCTAATTGTCACATGATCTGTCAAATGATCTCAGTATATATACACCTGTTCTGAAAGGCCCCAGAGTCTGCAACACCACTAAGCAAGCGGCACCATGAAGACCAAGGAGCTCTCCAAACAGGTCAGGGACAAAGTTGTGGAGAAGTACAGATCAGGGTTGGGTTATAAAAAAATATCAGACACTTTGAACATCCCACGGAGCACCATTAAATCCATTATTAAAAAAATGGAAAGAATATGGCACCACAACAAACCTGCCAAGAGAGGGCCGCCCACCAAAACTCACGGACCAGGCAAGGAGGGCATTAATCAGAGAGGCAACAAAGAGACCAAAGATAACCCTGAAGGAGCTGCAAAGCTCCACAGCGGAGATTGGAGTATCTGTCCATAGGACCACTTCAAGCCGTACACTCCACAGAGCTGGGCTTTACAGAAGAGTGTCCAGAAAAAAAGCCATTGCTTAAAGTGTTCGCCAAAAGGCATGTGGGAGACTCCCCAAACATATGGAAGAAGGTAATCTGGTCAGATGAGACAGAAATTGAGTTGTTTTGCCATCACTTGGCTCCTGTCCCATATAGAGGGAGGGTGCTGATAATCAACAACCTGGTGGGGACATCACTGGCTGAGGGCGGCAGTATTGTACGTCTGTCCACGAAGGAGGACAGGGCCTGGTGGAACTGGAAAGCAGGGTGGCTGCTTTCTGACTTAAGGCAGCACAGATATTGCTGTACCATACTGATGTCGGCTGGAGGGAACCAGCATGCGCGCTGCTGAGGAGAGCTGGCGGATTAAGGTTGGCCTGGCAGCTGTTCCTCATGAGGCTGGAGAGGCTGAATAGGGAAATGGAAAGGGGGATAGCTAGTCAGTTGTCCAACTGAATGTATTCAACTGAAATGTGTCTTCCGCATTTAACCCAACCCCTCTGAATCAGAGAGGTGCGGAGGCTGCCTTCATTGACATCCACATCTTCGGCTCCCGGGAACAGTGGGTTAACTAACTGCCTTGCTCAAGGGCAGACCCACACATTTTTACCTTGTCAGCTTGAGTACAGCAGGTCTCTGATTTCTACTCTGCGGTGCTGAGGGCCTGGCAGCTGCATGAGAAACGACATGAGAAGGGGGTGTGGAGCCTGGGCTGTGGATGTGGGAGGAGCCTATCCTCCACAACCCAGCCATCGTTTTGAGATCGGTTCAGTCAGCCACCCTGCAGATGCGAATGATGGCAGTGGGTTTACTAAGGCTGGGCGACCTGCGGCTGCGGGTGGAGGAGGGCTGGGAAAAGTCCGGAAGTCCTGACACAACAAACAGGACTAGCATCTCTTAGGCTGCTGGAGAGATTCCTGGAGGAGGTCCAGGAGGCCCTGTCTGAGCCGATAAAGGGGGTGATGGAGGTGGTGGTGGTGATGGAGGTGATGGTGGTGGAGGTGATGGTGGTGGTGATGGAGGGGATGGTGGTGGTGGTGGTGGTGGAGGTGATGGTGGTGGTGGTGGTCGTGCTGGAGGTGATGGTGGTGGTGGTGATGGTGATGGTGGTGGTGGTGAGGTTTTAATGGAATGAGTATGTATCATTAAAGAATGACCAAAAGTCTCTCTCTCTATCTCTCTCATGTTTGGCTGTTTAAATGGGACTGAGGCCCCTGGGCCTAGTGCCATTCTGTTTCTGCTTCTGCTTTAATCCATGAAGAATTTTCATAGCCAACACTTCCCCTTGATAAGAGGGAACATGTAAAAGCACAGGTTCAATGATTTCCAATGACTGGTCCTGAGGGGAGCTTTCTGTCATTGGAGAGTCTGAGATAACACACTGTGTCCTGTTCTGTCACTAACCAGCCTGCTCTGCATCCGCTGTCCCACTGATAACACTAAAGCCCAGGAGCAAGTGTCACCCTATATGTGGAAGCTAAGGACGGCTGACTGCTTCCTGTTTCAATAGAACATTGCAAGGTTCTTATTGATCAGTGTCTTGTCAGTAAGAAAAGGAAAGGAAGGTACCTTCCTCTGTAGACTAGTCAACTGATGCCCTCCACTGTAGACTAGTCAACTCTGGTACCCTCCTCTGTAGACTAGTCAACTGATGCCCTCCACTGTAGACTAGTCAACTGATGCCCTCCACTGTAGACTAGTCAACTGATGCCCTCCACTGTAGACTAGTCAACTCTGGTACCCTCCTCTGTAGACTAGTCAACTGATGCCCTCCACTGTAGACTAGTCAACTCTGGTACCCTCCTCTGTAGACTAGTCAACTGATGCCCTCCACTGTAGACTAGTCAACTCTGGTACCCTCCTCTGCAGACTAGTCGACTCTGGTACCCTCCTCTGCAGACTAGTCAACTCTGGTACCCTCCTCTGTAGACTATTCAACTCTGGTACCTTCCCTTGTAAACTAGCCAACTCTGGTACCTTCCCTTGTAAACTAGCCAACTCTGGTACCTTCCCTTGTAAACTAGCCAACTCTGGTACCTTCCCTTGTAAACTAGCCAACTCTGGTACCTTCCCTTGTAAACTAGCCAACTCTGGTACCTTCCCTTGTAAACTAGCCAACTCTGGTACCTTCCCTTGTAAACTAGCCAACTCTGGTACCTTCCCTTGTAATCTAGCCAACTCTGGTACCTTCCCTTGTAAACTAGCCAACTCTGGTACCTTCCCTTGTAGAACAGTCAACCCTGGTACCTTCCCTTGTAGAACAGTCAACTCTGGTAAGAGTGAATACAAGATTAGACTGAGCTTCAGATAGAGCCTGCCTCCTCCTCCGACCTTCCATACAGGATCTTCTCTTTCACTTACAGTGAAGTGTGCTGAACGCTATTAAAATAGGATTTGCTCATAAAAAAACTGCACAAAATAAAGCAAATAGTGTCAGTATGGTGTGCAAACTAACGCGAGAAGACAAGCATGCCCTAGACAGAGGAGAGGACAGGAGAGTAGAAGAAGAAAGGAGCAGAGGAGAGGAGAAGAAGAGAGGGTGTTTGAGAGGCCACTCAGCCAACATGATTTATTTATTCATTTCCTCTCTGCTTTAAAGGAAATATAAAAGGCTACATTGATTGGTGTTTAAGGATCGTCCATTAATAGATTAAAAGCCCTCCAGTCGGTAGGAAGGCCAGGCAGAAACACAGCGTTCCAGTCACAAAAGGCACCCTATTCCTAATAAAGTGGGGCATGGGCCTTTGCTACTACATAGTGAATAGGGTGCATACATCATGTAATGGCCCTGCTACGAGGCCTTGCTACGAGGCCCTGCTACGAGGCCACATAATGAGGCTTTCTGGGACTATTCCTAGACTGGGTCGGTTTTAGAGACCACAGTGTGTGCCTGATCGTGCCGTGTCAGCTGCCGGCTTGGAAGGTTGGGGCTGGGGTTGGGGATGGGGAACTGCTAGTAGGGTTGGGGCTGGGGTTGGGACTGGGGAACTGCTAGGGGGGTTGGGGTTGCGGTTGGGGCTGGGGAACTGCTAGTAGGGTTGGGGCTGGGGTTGGGGCTGGGGAACTGCTAGTAGGGTTGGGGCTGGGGTTGGGACTGGGGAACTGCTAGGAGGGTTGGGGCTGGGGTTGGGGAACAGCTAGGAGGGTTGTGGCTGGGGTTGGGGAACAGCTAGGAGGGTTGTGGCTGGGGTTGGGGAACTGCTAGGGGGGTTGGGGCTGGGGAACTGCTAGGAGGGTTGGGGCTGGGGTTGGGACTGGGGAACTGCTAGTAGGGTTGGAGCTGGGGTTGGGGAACAGCTAGGAGGGTTGTGGCTGGGGTTGGGGAACAGCTAGGAGGGTTGTGGCTGGGGTTGGGGAACAGCTAGGAGGGTTGTGGCTGGGGTTGGGGAACAGCTAGAAGGGTTGTGGCTGGGGTTGGGGAACAGCTAGGAGGGTTGTGGCTGGTGTTGGGGAACAGCTAGGAGGGTTGTGGCTGGGGTTGGGGAACAGCTAGAAGGGTTGTGGCTGGGGTTGGGGAACAGCTAGGAGGGTTGGGGCTGGGGTTGGGGAACAGCTAGGAGGGTTGTGGCTGGGGTTGGGGAACAGCTAGGAGGGTTGTGGCTGGGGTTGGGGAACAGCTAGGAGGGTTGTGGCTGGGGTTGGGGAACAGCTAGGAGGGTTGGGGCTGGGGTTGGGGAACAGCTAGGAGGGTTGTGGCTGGGGTTGGGGAACAGCTAGAAGGGTTGTGGCTGGGGTTGGGGAACAGCTAGGAGGGCTGGGATTAGGGCTGGAGTTGGGGCAGGTTGGGGCTGGGAGTGCTAGATCTGAGGGACCTGTGCCTGAGCCTGTGGCTGGGAGTGCTAGATCTGAGGGACCTGTGCCTGAGCCTGTGGCTGGGAGTGCTAGATCTGAGGGGATACTGCTATAGGAGATCTGAGGATACTGTAGAGTTTAGCTTGGGGATACTGCTATAGGAGAGTTGGGGAGATTGCTATAGGAGTTCTGTGGAGACTGTAGAGGTTAGCTTGTGGATACTGCTATAGGAGGCTGGGGCTGAGCGAGTGCAAAGCATCCTGGGAGAGCTGGGGAGATTGCTATAGGAGGGCTGGGGAGACTGCTATAGGAGTGCTGTGGTGACTGTAGGTGTTAGCTTGGGGAGATTGCTATAGGAGGCTGGGGCTGAGAGAGTGCAAAGCAGCCTGAGATAGCTGAGGAGACTGTGTAGGTTAGCTTGGGGATACTGCTATAGGAGAGTTGGGGAGACTGCTATAGGAGTGCTGTGGAGACTGTAGGTGTTAGCTTGGGGAGATTGCTATAGGAGGCTGGGGCTGAGAGAGTGCAAAGCAGCCTGAGATAGCTGAGGAGACTGTGTAGGTTAGCTTGGGGATACTGCTATAGGAGAGTTGGGGAGACTGCTATAGGAGTGCTGTGGAGACTGTAGGTGTTAGCTTGGGGATACTGATATAGGAGGCTAGGGCTGAGCGATTGCAAAGCATCCTGGGAGAGCT
>CM059795.1:266541-506541 GCA_030435695.1 Brachymystax lenok tsinlingensis | reverse complement strand
ACACTAACCTGGCCAGTAGGTCTAACCCTAATCTTCCCTGGTAGGTCTAACCCTAACCTGCCCTGGTAGGTCTAACCCTAATGTTCCCTGGTAGGTCTAACCCTAACCTGCCCTGGTAGGTCTAACTCTAACCTGCCCTGGTAGGTCTAACTCTAACCTGCCCAGTAGGTCTAACCCTAACCTGCCCTGGTAGGTCTAACTCTAACCTGCCCTGGTAGGTCTAACTCTAACCTGCCCAGTAGGTCTAACTCTAACCTGCCCTGGTAGGTCTAACTCTAACCTGCCCAGTAGGTCTAACTCTAACCTGCCCAGTAGGTCTAACTCTAACCTGCCCAGTAGGTCTAACTCTAACCTGCCCAGTAGGTCTAACCCTAATCTGCCCTGGTAGGTCTAACTCTAACCTGCCCTGGTAGGTCTAACTCTAACCTGCCCTGGTAGGTCTAACCCTAACCTGCCCTGGTAGGTCTAACTCTAACCTGCCCAGTAGGTCTAACTCTAACCTGCCCTGGTAGGTCTAACCCTAACCTGCCCAGTAGGTCTAACTCTAACCTGCCCTGGTAGGTCTAACCCTAACCTGCCCTGGTAGGTCTAACTCTAACCTACCCTGGTAGGTCTAACTCTAACCTACCCTGGTAGGTCTAACTCTAACCTGCCCTGGTAGGTCTAACTCTAACCTGCCCAGTAGGTCTAACTCTAACCTGCCCTGGTAGGTCTAACCCTAACCTGCCCAGTGGGTCTAACCCTAACCTGCCCTGGTGAGCTCCGAAGAACTGTAACCGTATTTATCAAGCTTCTCAGAGTGATGATGTAGGAGCAGGTAGCCGTAATGATATAGGGTTCAACACCGATAGGGTCTGGAGGGTTAGAGGTAGTATGACTGGTGGTCTCGGTAACAGAAGAGGTTTCTCCCTCTGTCTCTCTTTGTCTTCGTCTTCTCAGGGAGCTGGATCATGCCATTCTGAGACGTCTGGAGAAAAGAATTCTGGTTGGCCTTCCCTCTGGCCCTGCCCGACAGGCCATGGTCTCTCATTGGCTGCCTCCACTCAGCTGCACTGGAGGGTTGGAGCTATGCACCGAGCTGGCCTATGAGACGCTTGCACAGGTAGGGGGAGGAACAGGCGGATCTCACATCTCTGTTTACTAATAAATAGTAGTAGTAATAATGTTATCTGGTATCATAGTCAGCTAGTTGTAGTAGTTAATAGTAGTAATAATGTTATCTTGTATCATAGTCAGCTAGTTGTAGTAGTTAATAGTAGTAATAATGTTATCTTGTATCATAGTCAGCTAGTTGTAGTAGTTAATAGTAGTAATAATGTTATCTGGTATCATAGTCAGCTAGTTGTAGTAGTTAATAGTAGTAATAATGTTATCTTGTATCATAGGCAGCTAGTTGTAGTAGTTAATAGTAGTAATAATGTTATCTTGTATCATAGTCAGCTAGTTGTAGTAGTTAATAGTAGTAATAATGTTATCTGGTATCATAGTCAGCTAGTTGTAGTAGTTAATAGTAGTAATAATGTTATCTTGTATCATAGTCAGCTAGTTGTAGTAGTTAATAGTAGTAATAATGTTATCTTGTATCATAGTCAGCTAGTTGTAGTAGTTAATAGTAGTAATAATGTTATCTTGTATCATAGTCAGCTAGTTGTAGTAGTTAATAGTAGTAATAATGTTATCTTGTATCATAGTCAGCTAGTTGTAGTAGTTAATAGTAGTAATAATGTTATCTGGTATCATAGTCAGCTAGTTGTAGTAGTTAATAGTAGTAATAATGTTATCTTGTATCATAGTCAGCTAGTTGTAGTAGTTAATAGTAGTAATAATGTTATCTTGTATCATAGTCAGCTAGTTGTAGTAGGTAATAGTAGTAATAATGTTATCTTGTATCATAGTCAGCTAGTTGTAGTAGTTAATAGTAGTAATAATGTTATCTTGTATCATAGTCAGCTAGTTGTAGTAGTTAATAGTAGTAATAATGTTATCTTGTATCATAGTCAGCTAGTTGTAGTAGTTAATAGTAGTAATAATGTTATCTGGTATCATAGTCAGCTAGTTGTAGTAGTTAATAGTAGTAATAATGTTATCTTGTATCATAGTCAGCTAGTTGTAGTAGTTAATAGTAGTAATAATGTTATCTTGTATCATAGTCAGTTAGTTGTAGTAGTTAATAGTAGTAATAATGTTATCTTGTATCATAGTCAGCTAGTTGTAGTAGTTAATAGTAGTAATAATGTTATCTTGTATCATAGTCAGCTAGTTGTAGTAGTTAATAGTAGTAATAATGTTATCTTGTATCATAGTCAGCTAGTTGTAGTAGTTAATAGTAGTAATAATGTTATCTTGTATCATAGTCAGCTAGTTGTAGTAGTTAATAGTAGTAATAATGTTATCTTGTATCATAGTCAGCTAGTTGTAGTAGTTAATAGTAGTAATAATGTTATCTGGTATCATAGTCAGCTAGTTGTAGTAGTTAATAGTAGTAATAATGTTATCTTGTATCATAGTCAGCTAGTTGTAGTAGTTAATAGTAGTAATAATGTTATCTTGTATCATAGTCAGTAAGTTGTAGTAGTTAATAGTAGTAATAATGTTATCTTGTATCATAGTCAGCTAGTTGTAGTAGTTAATAGTAGTAATAATGTTATCTTGTATCATAGTCAGCTAGTTGTAGTAGTTAATAGTAGTAATAATGGTATCTGGTATCATAGTCAGCTAGTTGTAGTAGTTAATAGTAGTAATAATGTTATCTTGTATCATAGTCAGCTAGTTGTAGTAGTTAATAGTAGTAATAATGTTATCTTGTATCATAGTCAGCTAGTTGTAGTAGTTAATAGTAGTAATAATGTTATCTTGTATCATAGTCAGCTAGTTGTAGTAGGTAATAGTAGTAATAATGTTATCTTGTATCATAGTCAGCTAGTTGTAGTAGTTAATAGTAGTAATAATGTTATCTGGTATCATAGTCAGCTAGTTGTAGTAGTTAATAGTAGTAATAATGTTATCTGGTATCATAGTCAGCTAGTTGTAGTAGTTAATAGTAGTAATAATGTTATCTTGTATCATAGTCAGCTAGTTGTAGTAGTTAATAGTAGTAATAATGTTATCTGGTATCATAGTCAGCTAGTTGTAGTAGTTAATAGTAGTAATAATGTTATCTTGTATCATAGTCAGCTAGTTGTAGTAGTTACTAATAGTAGTAATAATGTTATCTTGTATCATAGTCAGCTAGTTGTAGTAGGTAATAGTAGTAATAATGTTATCTGGTATCATAGTCAGCTAGTTGTAGTAGTTAATAGTAGTAATAATGTTATCTGGTATCATAGTCAGCTAGTTGTAGTAGTTAATAGTAGTAATAATGTTATCTTGTATCATAGTCAGCTAGTTGTAGTAGTTAATAGTAGTAATAATGTTATCTTGTATCATAGTCAGCTAGTTGTAGTAGTTAATAGTAGTAATAATGTTATCTTGTATCATAGTCAGCTAGTTGTAGTAGTTAATAGTAGTAATAATGTTATCTTGTATCATAGTCAGCTAGTTGTAGTAGTTAATAGTAGTAATAATGTTATCTTGTATCATAGTCAGCTAGTTGTAGTAGTTAATAGTAGTAATAATGTTATCTTGTATCATAGTCAGCTAGTTGTAGTAGGTAATAGTAGTAATAATGTTATCTTGTATCATAGTCAGCTAGTTGTAGTAGTTAATAGTAGTAATAATGTTATCTTGTATCATAGTCAGCTAGTTGTAGTAGGTAATAGTAGTAATAATGTTATCTTGTATCATAGTCAGCTAGTTGTAGTAGTTAATAGTAGTAATAATGTTATCTTGTATCATAGTCAGCTAGTTGTAGTAGTTAATAGTAGTAATAATGTTATCTTGTATCATAGTCAGTTAGTTGTAGTAGTTAATAGTAGTAATAATGTTATCTTGTATCATAGTCAGCTAGTTGTAGTAGTTAATAGTAGTAATAATGTTATCTTGTATCATAGTCAGCTAGTTGTAGTAGTTAATAGTAGTAATAATGTTATCTTGTATCATAGTCAGCTAGTTGTAGTAGTTAATAGTAGTAATAATGTTATCTTGTATCATAGTCAGCTAGTTGTAGTAGGTAATAGTAGTAATAATGTTATCTTGTATCATAGTCAGCTAGTTGTAGTAGTTAATAGTAGTAATAATGTTATCTTGTATCATAGTCAGCTAGTTGTAGTAGTTAATAGTAGTAATAATGTTATCTTGTATCATAGTCAGCTAGTTGTAGTAGTTAATAGTAGTAATAATGTTATCTGGTATCATAGTCAGCTAGTTGTAGTTGTTAATAGTAGTAATAATGTTATCTTGTATCATAGTCAGCTAGTTGTAGTAGTTAATAGTAGTAATAATGTTATCTTGTATCATAGTCAGCTAGTTGTAGTAGTTAATAGTAGTAATAATGTTATCTTGTATCATAGTCAGCTAGTTGTAGTAGTTAATAGTAGTAATAATGTTATCTTGTATCATAGTCAGCTAGTTGTAGTAGTTAATAGTAGTAATAATGTTATCTTGTATCATAGTCAGCTAGTTGTAGTAGTTAATAGTAGTAATAATGTTATCTTGTATCATAGTCAGCTAGTTGTAGTTGTTAATAGTAGTAATAATGTTATCTTGTATCATAGTCAGCTAGTTGTAGTAGTTAATAGTAGTAATAATGTTATCTGGTATCATAGTCAGCTAGTTGTAGTAGTTAATAGTAGTAATAATGTTATCTTGTATCATAGTCAGCTAGTTGTAGTAGTTAATAGTAGTAATAATGTTATCTTGTATCATAGTCAGCTAGTTGTAGTAGTTAATAGTAGTAATAATGTTATCTTGTATCATAGTCAGCTAGTTGTAGTAGTTAATAGTAGTAATAATGTTATCTGGTATCATAGTCAGCTAGTTGTAGTAGTTAATAGTAGTAATAATGTTATCTTGTATCATAGTCAGCTAGTTGTAGTAGTTAATAGTAGTAATAATGTTATCTTGTATCATAGTCAGCTAGTTGTAGTAGGTAATAGTAGTAATAATGTTATCTTGTATCATAGTCAGTTAGTTGTAGTAGTTAATAGTAGTAATAATGTTATCTTGTATCATAGTCAGCTAGTTGTAGTAGTTAATAGTAGTAATAATGTTATCTGGTATCATAGTCAGCTAGTTGTAGTAGTTAATAGTAGTAATAATGTTATCTGGTATCATAGTCAGCTAGTTGTAGTAGTTAATAGTAGTAATAATGTTATCTTGTATCATAGTCAGCTAGTTGTAGTAGTTAATAGTAGTAATAATGTTATCTTGTATCATAGTCAGCTAGTTGTAGTAGTTAATAGTAGTAATAATGTTATCTTGTATCATAGTCAGCTAGTTGTAGTAGTTAATAGTAGTAATAATGTTATCTTGTATCATAGTCAGCTAGTTGTAGTAGTTAATAGTAGTAATAATGTTATCTTGTATCATAGTCAGCTAGTTGTAGTAGTTAATAGTAGTAATAATGTTATCTGGTATCATAGTCAGCTAGTTGTAGTAGTTAATAGTAGTAATAATGTTATCTGGTATCATAGTCAGCTAGTTGTAGTAGTTAATAGTAGTAATAATGTTATCTTGTATCATAGTCAGCTAGTTGTAGTAGTTAATAGTAGTAATAATGTTATCTTGTATCATAGTCAGCTAGTTGTAGTAGTTAATAGTAGTAATAATGTTATCTTGTATCATAGTCAGCTAGTTGTAGTAGTTAATAGTAGTAATAATGTTATCTTGTATCATAGTCAGCTAGTTGTAGTAGTTAATAGTAGTAATAATGGTATCTGGTATCATAGTCAGCTAGTTGTAGTAGTTAATAGTAGTAATAATGTTATCTGGTATCATAGTCAGCTAGTTGTAGTAGTTAATAGTAGTAATAATGTTATCTGGTATCATAGTCAGCTAGTTGTAGTAGTTAATAGTAGTAATAATGTTATCTTGTATCATAGTCAGCTAGTTGTAGTAGTTAATAGTAGTAATAATGTTATCTTGTATCATAGTCAGCTAGTTGTAGTAGTTAATAGTAGTAATAATGTTATCTTGTATCATAGTCAGTTAGTTGTAGTAGTTAATAGTAGTAATAATGTTATCTTGTATCATAGTCAGCTAGTTGTAGTAGTTAATAGTAGTAATAATGTTATCTTGTATCATAGTCAGCTAGTTGTAGTAGTTAATAGTAGTAATAATGGTATCTGGTATCATAGTCAGCTAGTTGTAGTAGTTAATAGTAGTAATAATGTTATCTTGTATCATAGTCAGCTAGTTGTAGTAGTTAATAGTAGTAATAATGGTATCTGTATCATAGTCAGCTAGTTGTAGTAGTTAATAGTAGTAATAATGTTATCTTGTATCATAGTCAGCTAGTTGTAGTAGTTAATAGTAGTAATAATGTTATCTGGTATCATAGTCAGCTAGTTGTAGTAGTTAATAGTAGTAATAATGTTATCTTGTATCATAGTCAGCTAGTTGTAGTAGTTAATAGTAGTAATAATGTTATCTTGTATCATAGTCAGTTAGTTGTAGTAGTTAATAGTAGTAATAATGTTATCTTGTATCATAGTCAGCTAGTTGTAGTAGTTAATAGTAGTAATAATGTTATCTTGTATCATAGTCAGCTAGTTGTAGTAGTTAATAGTAGTAATAATGTTATCTTGTATCATAGTCAGCTAGTTGTAGTAGGTAATAGTAGTAATAATGTTATCTTGTATCATAGTCAGTTAGTTGTAGTAGTTAATAGTAGTAATAATGTTATCTTGTATCATAGTCAGCTAGTTGTAGTAGTTAATAGTAGTAATAATGTTATCTTGTATCATAGTCAGCTAGTTGTAGTAGTTAATAGTAGTAATAATGTTATCTTGTATCATAGTCAGCTAGTTGTAGTAGTTAATAGTAGTAATAATGTTATCTTGTATCATAGTCAGCTAGTTGTAGTAGTTAATAGTAGTAATAATGTTATCTTGTATCATAGTCAGCTAGTTGTAGTAGTTAATAGTAGTAATAATGTTATCTTGTATCATAGTCAGCTAGTTGTAGTAGTTAATAGTAGTAATAATGTTATCTTGTATCATAGTCAGTTAGTTGTAGTAGTTAATAGTAGTAATAATGTTATCTGGTATCATAGTCAGCTAGTTGTAGTAGTTAATAGTAGTAATAATGTTATCTTGTATCATAGTCAGCTAGTTGTAGTAGTTAATAGTAGTAATAATGTTATCTTGTATCATAGTCAGCTAGTTGTAGTAGTTAATAGTAGTAATAATGTTATCTTGTATCATAGTCAGCTAGTTGTAGTAGTTAATAGTAGTAATAATGTTATCTTGTATCATAGTCAGCTAGTTGTAGTAGTTAATAGTAGTAATAATGTTATCTTGTATCATAGTCAGCTAGTTGTAGTAGTTAATAGTAGTAATAATGGTATCTTGTATCATAGTCAGCTAGTTGTAGTAGTTAATAGTAGTAATAATGTTATCTTGTATCATAGTCAGCTAGTTGTAGTAGTTAATAGTAGTAATAATGTTATCTGGTATCATAGTCAGCTAGTTGTAGTAGTTAATAGTAGTAATAATGTTATCTTGTATCATAGTCAGCTAGTTGTAGTAGTTAATAGTAGTAATAATGTTATCTTGTATCATAGTCAGTTAGTTGTAGTAGTTAATAGTAGTAATAATGTTATCTTGTATCATAGTCAGCTAGTTGTAGTAGTTAATAGTAGTAATAATGTTATCTTGTATCATAGTCAGCTAGTTGTAGTAGTTAATAGTAGTAATAATGTTATCTTGTATCATAGTCAGCTAGTTGTAGTAGTTAATAGTAGTAATAATGTTATCTTGTATCATAGTCAGCTAGTTGTAGTAGTTAATAGTAGTAATAATGTTATCTGGTATCATAGTCAGCTAGTTGTAGTAGTTAATAGTAGTAATAATGTTATCTTGTATCATAGTCAGCTAGTTGTAGTAGTTAATAGTAGTAATAATGTTATCTTGTATCATAGTCAGCTAGTTGTAGTAGTTAATAGTAGTAATAATGTTATCTTGTATCATAGTCAGCTAGTTGTAGTAGTTAATAGTAGTAATAATGTTATCTTGTATCATAGTCAGCTAGTTGTAGTAGTTAATAGTAGTAATAATGTTATCTGGTATCATAGTTAGCTAGTTGTAGTAGTTAATAGTAGTAATAATGTTATCTGGTATCATAGTCAGCTAGTTGTAGTAGTTAATAGTAGTAATAATGTTATCTTGTATCATAGTCAGCTAGTTGTAGTAGTTAATAGTAGTAATAATGTTATCTTGTATCATAGTCAGCTAGTTGTAGTAGTTAATAGTAGTAATAATGTTATCTTGTATCATAGTCAGCTAGTTGTAGTAGTTAATAGTAGTAATAATGTTATCTTGTATCATAGTCAGCTAGTTGTAGTAGGTAATAGTAGTAATAATGTTATCTTGTATCATAGTCAGTTAGTTGTAGTAGTTAATAGTAGTAATAATGTTATCTTGTATCATAGTCAGCTAGTTGTAGTAGTTAATAGTAGTAATAATGTTATCTTGGTATCATAGTCAGCTAGTTGTAGTAGTTAATAGTAGTAATAATGTTATCTTGTATCATAGTCAGCTAGTTGTAGTAGTTAATAGTAGTAATAATGTTATCTTGTATCATAGTCAGCTAGTTGTAGTAGTTAATAGTAGTAATAATGTTATCTTGTATCATAGTCAGCTAGTTGTAGTAGTTAATAGTAGTAATAATGTTATCTTGTATCATAGTCAGCTAGTTGTAGTAGTTAATAGTAGTAATAATGTTATCTTGTATCATAGTCAGTTAGTTGTAGTAGTTAATAGTAGTAATAATGTTATCTTGTATCATAGTCAGCTAGTTGTAGTAGTTAATAGTAGTAATAATGTTATCTTGTATCATAGTCAGCTAGTTGTAGTAGTTAATAGTAGTAATAATGGTATCTGCTATCATAGTCAGCTAGTTGTAGTAGTTAATAGTAGTAATAATGTTATCTTGTATCATAGTCAGCTAGTTGTAGTAGTTAATAGTAGTAATAATGTTATCTGGTATCATAGTCAGCTAGTTGTAGTAGTTAATAGTAGTAATAATGTTATCTTGTATCATAGTCAGCTAGTTGTAGTAGTTAATAGTAGTAATAATGTTATCTTGTATCATAGTCAGTTAGTTGTAGTAGTTAATAGTAGTAATAATGTTATCTGGTATCATAGTCAGCTAGTTGTAGTAGTTAATAGTAGTAATAATGTTATCTTGTATCATAGTCAGCTAGTTGTAGTAGTTAATAGTAGTAATAATGTTATCTTGTATCATAGTCAGCTAGTTGTAGTAGTTAATAGTAGTAATAATGTTATCTTGTATCATAGTCAGCTAGTTGTAGTAGTTAATAGTAGTAATAATGTTATCTTGTATCATAGTCAGCTAGTTGTAGTAGTTAATAGTAGTAATAATGTTATCTTGTATCATAGTCAGCTAGTTGTAGTAGTTAATAGTAGTAATAATGTTATCTTGTATCATAGTCAGCTAGTTGTAGTAGTTAATAGTAGTAATAATGTTATCTTGTATCATAGTCAGCTAGTTGTAGTAGTTAATAGTAGTAATAATGTTATCTTGTATCATAGTCAGCTAGTTGTAGTAGTTAATAGTAGTAATAATGTTATCTTGTATCATAGTCAGTTAGTTGTAGTAGTTAATAGTAGTAATAATGTTATCTGGTATCATAGTCAGCTAGTTGTAGTAGTTAATAGTAGTAATAATGTTATCTTGTATCATAGTCAGCTAGTTGTAGTAGTTAATAGTAGTAATAATGTTATCTTGTATCATAGTCAGCTAGTTGTAGTAGTTAATAGTAGTAATAATGTTATCTTGTATCATAGTCAGCTAGTTGTAGTAGTTAATAGTAGTAATAATGTTATCTTGTATCATAGTCAGCTAGTTGTAGTAGTTAATAGTAGTAATAATGTTATCTTGTATCATAGTCAGCTAGTTGTAGTAGTTAATAGTAGTAATAATGTTATCTTGTATCATAGTCAGCTAGTTGTAGTAGTTAATAGTAGTAATAATGTTATCTTGTATCATAGTCAGCTAGTTGTAGTAGTTAATAGTAGTAATAATGTTATCTTGTATCATAGTCAGTTAGTTGTAGTAGTTAATAGTAGTAATAATGTTATCTTGTATCATAGTCAGCTAGTTGTAGTAGTTAATAGTAGTAATAATGTTATCTTGTATCATAGTCAGCTAGTTGTAGTAGTTAATAGTAGTAATAATGGTATCTGGTATCATAGTCAGCTAGTTGTAGTAGTTAATAGTAGTAATAATGTTATATTGTATCATAGTCAGCTAGTTGTAGTAGTTAATAGTAGTAATAATGTTATCTGGTATCATAGTCAGCTAGTTGTAGTAGTTAATAGTAGTAATAATGTTATCTTGTATCATAGTCAGCTAGTTGTAGTAGTTAATAGTAGTAATAATGTTATCTTGTATCATAGTCAGTTAGTTGTAGTAGTTAATAGTAGTAATAATGTTATCTGGTATCATAGTCAGCTAGTTGTAGTAGTTAATAGTAGTAATAATGTTATCTTGTATCATAGTCAGCTAGTTGTAGTAGTTAATAGTAGTAATAATGTTATCTGGTATCATAGTCAGCTAGTTGTAGTAGTTAATAGTAGTAATAATGTTATCTGGTATCATAGTCAGCTAGTTGTAGTAGTTAATAGTAGTAATAATGTTATCTGGTATCATAGTCAGCTAGTTGTAGTAGTTAATAGTAGTAATAATGTTATCTGGTATCATAGTCAGCTAGTTGTAGTAGTTAATAGTAGTAATAATGTTATCTGGTATCATAGTCAGCTAGTTGTAGTAGTTAATAGTAGTAATAATGTTATCTTGTATCATAGTCAGCTAGTTGTAGTAGTTAATAGTAGTAATAATGTTATCTTGTATCATAGTCAGCTAGTTGTAGTAGTTAATAGTAGTAATAATGTTATCTTGTATCATAGTCAGCTAGTTGTAGTAGTTAATAGTAGTAATAATGTTATCTGGTATCATAGTCAGCTAGTTGTAGTAGTTAATAGTAGTAATAATGTTATCTGGTATCATAGTCAGCTAGTTGTAGTAGTTAATAGTAGTAATAATGTTATCTTGTATCATAGTCAGCTAGTTGTAGTAGTTAATAGTAGTAATAATGTTATCTTGTATCATAGTCAGCTAGTTGTAGTAGTTAATAGTAGTAATAATGTTATCTTGTATCATAGTCAGCTAGTTGTAGTAGTTAATAGTAGTAATAATGTTATCTTGTATCATAGTCAGCTAGTTGTAGTAGGTAATAGTAGCAATAATGTTATCTTGTATCATAGTCAGTTAGTTGTAGTAGTTAATAGTAGCAATAATGTTATCTTGTATCATAGTCAGCTAGTTGTAGTAGGTAATAGTAGCAATAATGTTATCTTGTATCATAGTCAGCTAGTTGTAGTAGTTAATAGTAGTAATAATGTTATCTGGTATCATAGTCAGCTAATTGTAGTAGTTAATAGTAGTAATAATGTTATCTTGTATCATAGTCAGCTAGTTGTAGTAGTTAATAGTAGTAATAATGTTATCTTGTATCATAGTCAGCTAGTTGTAGTAGTTAATAGTAGTAATAATGTTATCTTGTATCATAGTCAGCTAGTTGTAGTAGTTAATAGTAGTAATAATGTTATCTTGTATCATAGTCAGCTAGTTGTAGTAGTTAATAGTAGTAATAATGTTATCTTGTATCATAGTCAGCTAGTTGTAGTAGTTAATAGTAGTAATAATGTTATCTTGTATCATAGTCAGCTAGTTGTAGTAGTTAATAGTAGTAATAATGTTATCTTGTATCATAGTCAGCTAGTTGTAGTAGTTAATAGTAGTAATAATGTTATCTTGTATCATAGTCAGCTAGTTGTAGTAGGTAATAGTAGTAATAATGTTATCTTGTATCATAGTCAGCTAGTTGTAGTAGTTAATAGTAGTAATAATGTTATCTTGTATCATAGTCAGCTAGTTGTAGTAGTTAATAGTAGTAATAATGTTATCTTGTATCATAGTCAGCTAGTTGTAGTAGTTAATAGTAGTAATAATGTTATCTTGTATCATAGTCAGCTAGTTGTAGTAGTTAATAGTAGTAATAATGTTATCTTGTATCATAGTCAGCTAGTTGTAGTAGTTAATAGTAGTAATAATGTTATCTTGTATCATAGTCAGCTAGTTGTAGTAGTTAATAGTAGTAATAATGTTATCTTGTATCATAGTCAGTTAGTTGTAGTAGTTAATAGTAGTAATAATGTTATCTTGTATCATAGTCAGCTAGTTGTAGTAGTTAATAGTAGTAATAATGTTATCTTGTATCATAGTCAGCTAGTTGTAGTAGTTAATAGTAGTAATAATGTTATCTTGTATCATAGTCAGCTAGTTGTAGTAGTTAATAGTAGTAATAATGTTATCTTGTATCATAGTCAGCTAGTTGTAGTAGTTAATAGTAGTAATAATGTTATCTTGTATCATAGTCAGCTAGTTGTAGTAGTTAATAGTAGTAATAATGTTATCTGGTATCATAGTCAGCTAGTTGTAGTAGTTAATAGTAGTAATAATATTATCTTGTATCATAGTCAGCTAGTTGTAGTAGGTAATAGTAGTAATAATGTTATCTTGTATCATAGTCAGTTAGTTGTAGTAGTTAATAGTAGTAATAATGTTATCTTGTATCATAGTCAGCTAGTTGTAGTAGGTAATAGTAGTAATAATGTTATCTTGTATCATAGTCAGCTAGTTGTAGTAGTTAATAGTAGTAATAATGTTATCTGGTATCATAGTCAGCTAGTTGTAGTAGTTAATAGTAGTAATAATGTTATCTGGTATCATAGTCAGCTAGTTGTAGTAGTTAATAGTAGTAATAATGTTATCTTGTATCATAGTCAGCTAGTTGTAGTAGTTAATAGTAGTAATAATGTTATCTTGTATCATAGTCAGCTAGTTGTAGTAGTTAATAGTAGTAATAATGTTATCTTGTATCATAGTCAGCTAGTTGTAGTAGTTAATAGTAGTAATAATGTTATCTTGTATCATAGTCAGCTAGTTGTAGTAGTTAATAGTAGTAATAATGTTATCTTGTATCATAGTCAGTTAGTTGTAGTAGTTAATAGTAGTAATAATGTTATCTTGTATCATAGTCAGCTAGTTGTAGTAGTTAATAGTAGTAATAATGTTATCTTGTATCATAGTCAGCTAGTTGTAGTAGTTAATAGTAGTAATAATGGTATCTTGTATCATAGTCAGCTAGTTGTAGTAGTTAATAGTAGTAATAATGTTATCTTGTATCATAGTCAGCTAGTTGTAGTAGTTAATAGTAGTAATAATGGTATCTGGTATCATAGTCAGCTAGTTGTAGTAGTTAATAGTAGTAATAATGTTATCTTGTATCATAGTCAGCTAGTTGTAGTAGTTAATAGTAGTAATAATGTTATCTGGTATCATAGTCAGCTAGTTGTAGTAGTTAATAGTAGTAATAATGTTATCTTGTATCATAGTCAGCTAGTTGTAGTAGTTAATAGTAGTAATAATGTTATCTTGTATCATAGTCAGTTAGTTGTAGTAGTTAATAGTAGTAATAATGTTATCTTGTATCATAGTCAGCTAGTTGTAGTAGTTAATAGTAGTAATAATGTTATCTTGTATCATAGTCAGCTAGTTGTAGTAGTTAATAGTAGTAATAATGTTATCTTGTATCATAGTCAGCTAGTTGTAGTAGTTAATAGTAGTAATAATGTTATCTTGTATCATAGTCAGCTAGTTGTAGTAGTTAATAGTAGTAATAATGTTATCTTGTATCATAGTCAGCTAGTTGTAGTAGTTAATAGTAGTAATAATGTTATCTTGTATCATAGTCAGTTAGTTGTAGTAGTTAATAGTAGTAATAATGTTATCTTGTATCATAGTCAGCTAGTTGTAGTAGTTAATAGTAGTAATAATGTTATCTTGTATCATAGTCAGCTAGTTGTAGTAGTTACTAATAGTAGTAATAATGTTATCTTGTATCATAGTCAGCTAGTTGTAGTAGTTAATAGTAGTAATAATGTTATCTTGTATCATAGTCAGCTAGTTGTAGTAGTTAATAGTAGTAATAATGTTATCTTGTATCATAGTCAGCTAGTTGTAGTAGTTAATAGTAGTAATAATGTTATCTGGTATCATAGTCAGCTAGTTGTAGTAGTTAATAGTAGTAATAATGTTATCTGGTATCATAGTCAGCTAGTTGTAGTAGTTAATAGTAGTAATAATGTTATCTTGTATCATAGTCAGCTAGTTGTAGTAGTTAATAGTAGTAATAATGTTATCTTGTATCATAGTCAGCTAGTTGTAGTAGTTAATAGTAGTAATAATGTTATCTTGTATCATAGTCAGTTAGTTGTAGTAGTTAATAGTAGTAATAATGTTATCTTGTATCATAGTCAGCTAGTTGTAGTAGTTAATAGTAGTAATAATGTTATCTTGTATCATAGTCAGCTAGTTGTAGTAGTTAATAGTAGTAATAATGGTATCTGCTATCATAGTCAGCTAGTTGTAGTAGTTAATAGTAGTAATAATGTTATCTTGTATCATAGTCAGCTAGTTGTAGTAGTTAATAGTAGTAATAATGTTATCTTGTATCATAGTCAGCTAGTTGTAGTAGTTAATAGTAGTAATAATGTTATCTTGTATCATAGTCAGCTAGTTGTAGTAGTTAATAGTAGTAATAATGTTATCTTGTATCATAGTCAGTTAGTTGTAGTAGTTAATAGTAGTAATAATGTTATCTTGTATCATAGTCAGCTAGTTGTAGTAGTTAATAGTAGTAATAATGTTATCTTGTATCATAGTCAGCTAGTTGTAGTAGTTAATAGTAGTAATAATGGTATCTGCTATCATAGTCAGCTAGTTGTAGTAGTTAATAGTAGTAATAATGTTATCTTGTATCATAGTCAGCTAGTTGTAGTAGTTAATAGTAGTAATAATGTTATCTGGTATCATAGTCAGCTAGTTGTAGTAGTTAATAGTAGTAATAATGTTATCTTGTATCATAGTCAGCTAGTTGTAGTAGTTAATAGTAGTAATAATGTTATCTTGTATCATAGTCAGTTAGTTGTAGTAGTTAATAGTAGTAATAATGTTATCTGGTATCATAGTCAGCTAGTTGTAGTAGTTAATAGTAGTAATAATGTTATCTTGTATCATAGTCAGCTAGTTGTAGTAGTTAATAGTAGTAATAATGTTATCTTGTATCATAGTCAGCTAGTTGTAGTAGTTAATAGTAGTAATAATGTTATCTGGTATCATAGTCAGCTAGTTGTAGTAGTTAATAGTAGTAATAATGTTATCTTGTATCATAGTCAGCTAGTTGTAGTAGTTAATAGTAGTAATAATGTTATCTTGTATCATAGTCAGCTAGTTGTAGTAGTTAATAGTAGTAATAATGTTATCTTGTATCATAGTCAGCTAGTTGTAGTAGTTAATAGTAGTAATAATGTTATCTTGTATCATAGTCAGCTAGTTGTAGTAGTTAATAGTAGTAATAATGTTATCTGGTATCATAGTCAGCTAGTTGTAGTAGTTAATAGTAGTAATAATGTTATCTTGTATCATAGTCAGCTAGTTGTAGTAGTTAATAGTAGTAATAATGTTATCTTGTATCATAGTCAGCTAGTTGTAGTAGTTAATAGTAGTAATAATGTTATCTTGTATCATAGTCAGCTAGTTGTAGTAGTTAATAGTAGTAATAATGTTATCTTGTATCATAGTCAGCTAGTTGTAGTAGTTAATAGTAGTAATAATGTTATCTTGTATCATAGTCAGCTAGTTGTAGTAGTTAATAGTAGTAATAATGTTATCTGGTATCATAGTCAGCTAGTTGTAGTAGTTAATAGTAGTAATAATGTTATCTTGTATCATAGTCAGCTAGTTGTAGTAGTTAATAGTAGTAATAATGTTATCTTGTATCATAGTCAGTTAGTTGTAGTAGTTAATAGTAGTAATAATGTTATCTTGTATCATAGTCAGCTAGTTGTAGTAGTTAATAGTAGTAATAATGTTATCTTGTATCATAGTCAGCTAGTTGTAGTAGTTAATAGTAGTAATAATGTTATCTTGTATCATAGTCAGCTAGTTGTAGTAGTTAATAGTAGTAATAATGTTATCTTGTATCATAGTCAGCTAGTTGTAGTAGTTAATAGTAGTAATAATGTTATCTTGTATCATAGTCAGCTAGTTGTAGTAGTTAATAGTAGTAATAATGTTATCTTGTATCATAGTCAGCTAGTTGTAGTAGTTAATAGTAGTAATAATGTTATCTGGTATCATAGTCAGCTAGTTGTAGTAGTTAATAGTAGTAATAATGTTATCTTGTATCATAGTCAGCTAGTTGTAGTAGTTAATAGTAGTAATAATGTTATCTTGTATCATAGTCAGTTAGTTGTAGTAGTTAATAGTAGTAATAATGTTATCTTGTATCATAGTCAGCTAGTTGTAGTAGTTAATAGTAGTAATAATGTTATCTTGTATCATAGTCAGCTAGTTGTAGTAGTTAATAGTAGTAATAATGTTATCTTGTATCATAGTCAGCTAGTTGTAGTAGGTAATAGTAGTAATAATGTTATCTTGTATCATAGTCAGCTAGTTGTAGTAGTTAATAGTAGTAATAATGTTATCTTGTATCATAGTCAGCTAGTTGTAGTAGTTAATAGTAGTAATAATGTTATCTTGTATCATAGTCAGCTAGTTGTAGTAGGTAATAGTAGTAATAATGTTATCTTGTATCATAGTCAGCTAGTTGTAGTAGTTAATAGTAGTAATAATGTTATCTGGTATCATAGTCAGCTAGTTGTAGTAGTTAATAGTAGTAATAATGTTATCTGGTATCATAGTCAGCTAGTTGTAGTAGTTAATAGTAGTAATAATGTTATCTGGTATCATAGTCAGCTAGTTGTAGTAGTTAATAGTAGTAATAATGTTATCTTGTATCATAGTCAGCTAGTTGTAGTAGTTAATAGTAGTAATAATGTTATCTTGTATCATAGTCAGCTAGTTGTAGTAGGTAATAGTAGTAATAATGTTATCTTGTATCATAGTCAGCTAGTTGTAGTAGTTAATAGTAGTAATAATGTTATCTTGTATCATAGTCAGCTAGTTGTAGTAGTTAATAGTAGTAATAATGTTATCTTGTATCATAGTCAGCTAGTTGTAGTAGTTAATAGTAGTAATAATGTTATCTTGTATCATAGTCAGCTAGTTGTAGTAGTTAATAGTAGTAATAATGTTATCTGGTATCATAGTCAGCTAGTTGTAGTAGTTAATAGTAGTAATAATGTTATCTTGTATCATAGTCAGCTAGTTGTAGTAGTTAATAGTAGTAATAATGTTATCTTGTATCATAGTCAGCTAGTTGTAGTAGTTAATAGTAGTAATAATGTTATCTTGTATCATAGTCAGCTAGTTGTAGTAGGTAATAGTAGTAATAATGTTATCTTGTATCATAGTCAGCTAGTTGTAGTAGTTAATAGTAGTAATAATGTTATCTTGTATCATAGTCAGTTAGTTGTAGTAGGTAATAGTAGTAATAATGTTATCTTGTATCATAGTCAGCTAGTTGTAGTAGTTAATAGTAGTAATAATGTTATCTTGTATCATAGTCAGCTAGTTGTAGTAGTTAATAGTAGTAATAATGTTATCTTGTATCATAGTCAGCTAGTTGTAGTAGTTAATAGTAGTAATAATGTTATCTTGTATCATAGTCAGCTAGTTGTAGTAGTTAATAGTAGTAATAATGTTATCTTGTATCATAGTCAGCTAGTTGTAGTAGTTAATAGTAGTAATAATGTTATCTTGTATCATAGTCAGCTAGTTGTAGTAGTTAATAGTAGTAATAATGTTATCTTGTATCATAGTCAGCTAGTTGTAGTAGTTAATAGTAGTAATAATGTTATCTTGTATCATAGTTAGCTAGTTGTAGTAGGTAATAGTAGTAATAATGTTATCTTGTATCATAGTCAGCTAGTTGTAGTAGGTAATAGTAGTAATAATGTTATCTGGTATCATAGTCAGCTAGTTGTAGTAGTTAATAGTAGTAATAATGTTATCTTGTATCATAGTCAGCTAGTTGTAGTAGTTAATAGTAGTAATAATGTTATCTGGTATCATAGTCAGCTAGTTGTAGTAGTTAATAGTAGTAATAATGTTATCTTGTATCATAGTCAGCTAGTTGTAGTAGTTAATAGTAGTAATAATGTTATCTTGTATCATAGTCAGCTAGTTGTAGTAGTTAATAGTAGTAATAATGTTATCTTGTATCATAGTCAGCTAGTTGTAGTAGTTAATAGTAGTAATAATGTTATCTTGTATCATAGTCAGCTAGTTGTAGTAGTTAATAGTAGTAATAATGTTATCTTGTATCATAGTCAGCTAGTTGTAGTAGTTAATAGTAGTAATAATGTTATCTTGTATCATAGTCAGCTAGTTGTAGTAGGTTAATAGTAGTAATAATGTTATCTTGTATCATAGTCAGCTAGTTGTAGTAGTTAATAGTAGTAATAATGTTATCTTGTATCATAGTCAGCTAGTTGTAGTAGTTAATAGTAGTAATAATGTTATCTTGTATCATAGTCAGCTAGTTGTAGTAGTTAATAGTAGTAATAATGTTATCTTGTATCATAGTCAGCTAGTTGTAGTAGTTAATAGTAGTAATAATGTTATCTTGTATCATAGTCAGCTAGTTGTAGTAGTTAATAGTAGTAATAATGTTATCTTGTATCATAGTCAGCTAGTTGTAGTAGTTAATAGTAGTAATAATGTTATCTTGTATCATAGTCAGCTAGTTGTAGTAGTTAATAGTAGTAATAATGTTATCTTGTATCATAGTCAGCTAGTTGTAGTAGTTAATAGTAGTAATAATGTTATCTGGTATCATAGTCAGCTAGTTGTAGTAGTTAATAGTAGTAATAATGTTATCTTGTATCATAGTCAGCTAGTTGTAGTAGTTAATAGTAGTAATAATGTTATCTTGTATCATAGTCAGCTAGTTGTAGTAGTTAATAGTAGTAATAATGTTATCTTGTATCATAGTCAGCTAGTTGTAGTAGTTAATAGTAGTAATAATGTTATCTTGTATCATAGTCAGCTAGTTGTAGTAGTTAATAGTAGTAATAATGTTATCTTGTATCATAGTCAGCTAGTTGTAGTAGTTAATAGTAGTAATAATGTTATCTTGTATCATAGTCAGCTAGTTGTAGTAGTTAATAGTAGTAATAATGTTATCTTGTATCATAGTCAGCTAGTTGTAGTAGTTAATAGTAGTAATAATGTTATCTTGTATCATAGTCAGCTAGTTGTAGTAGTTAATAGTAGTAATAATGTTATCTTGTATCATAGTCAGCTAGTTGTAGTAGTTAATAGTAGTAATAATGTTATCTTGTATCATAGTCAGCTAGTTGTAGTAGTTAATAGTAGTAATAATGTTATCTGGTATCATAGTCAGCTAGTTGTAGTAGTTAATAGTAGTAATAATGTTATCTTGTATCATAGTCAGCTAGTTGTAGTAGTTAATAGTAGTAATAATGTTATCTTGTATCATAGTCAGCTAGTTGTAGTAGTTAATAGTAGTAATAATGTTATCTTGTATCATAGTCAGCTAGTTGTAGTAGTTAATAGTAGTAATAATGTTATCTTGTATCATAGTCAGCTAGTTGTAGTAGTTAATAGTAGTAATAATGTTATCTTGTATCATAGTCAGCTAGTTGTAGTAGTTAATAGTAGTAATAATGTTATCTTGTATCATAGTCAGCTAGTTGTAGTAGTTAATAGTAGTAATAATGTTATCTTGTATCATAGTCAGCTAGTTGTAGTAGTTAATAGTAGTAATAATGTTATCTTGTATCATAGTCAGCTAGTTGTAGTAGTTAATAGTAGTAATAATGTTATCTGGTATCATAGTCAGCTAGTTGTAGTAGTTAATAGTAGTAATAATGTTATCTTGTATCATAGTCAGCTAGTTGTAGTAGTTAATAGTAGTAATAATGTTATCTTGTATCATAGTCAGCTAGTTGTAGTAGTTAATAGTAGTAATAATGTTATCTTGTATCATAGTCAGCTAGTTGTAGTAGTTAATAGTAGTAATAATGTTATCTTGTATCATAGTCAGCTAGTTGTAGTAGTTAATAGTAGTAATAATGTTATCTTGTATCATAGTCAGCTAGTTGTAGTAGTTAATAGTAGTAATAATGTTATCTTGTATCATAGTCAGCTAGTTGTAGTAGTTAATAGTAGTAATAATGTTATCTTGTATCATAGTCAGCTAGTTGTAGTAGTTAATAGTAGTAATAATGTTATCTTGTATCATAGTCAGCTAGTTGTAGTAGTTAATAGTAGTAATAATGTTATCTTGTATCATAGTCAGCTAGTTGTAGTAGTTAATAGTAGTAATAATGTTATCTTGTATCATAGTCAGCTAGTTGTAGTAGTTAATAGTAGTAATAATGTTATCTTGTATCATAGTCAGCTAGTTGTAGTAGTTAATAGTAGTAATAATGTTATCTTGTATCATAGTCAGCTAGTTGTAGTAGTTAATAGTAGTAATAATGTTATCTTGTATCATAGTCAGCTAGTTGTAGTAGTTAATAGTAGTAATAATGTTATCTTGTATCATAGTCAGCTAGTTGTAGTAGTTAATAGTAGTAATAATGTTATCTTGTATCATAGTCAGCTAGTTGTAGTAGTTAATAGTAGTAATAATGTTATCTTGTATCATAGTCAGCTAGTTGTAGTAGTTAATAGTAGTAATAATGTTATCTTGTATCATAGTCAGCTAGTTGTAGTAGTTAATAGTAGTAATAATGTTATCTTGTATCATAGTCAGCTAGTTGTAGTAGTTAATAGTAGTAATAATGTTATCTTGTATCATAGTCAGCTAGTTGTAGTAGTTAATAGTAGTAATAATGTTATCTTGTATCATAGTCAGCTAGTTGTAGTAGTTAATAGTAGTAATAATGTTATCTTGTATCATAGTCAGCTAGTTGTAGTAGTTAATAGTAGTAATAATGTTATCTTGTATCATAGTCAGCTAGTTGTAGTAGTTAATAGTAGTAATAATGTTATCTTGTATCATAGTCAGCTAGTTGTAGTAGTTAATAGTAGTAATAATGTTATCTTGTATCATAGTCAGCTAGTTGTAGTAGTTAATAGTAGTAATAATGTTATCTTGTATCATAGTCAGCTAGTTGTAGTAGTTAATAGTAGTAATAATGTTATCTTGTATCATAGTCAGCTAGTTGTAGTAGTTAATAGTAGTAATAATGTTATCTTGTATCATAGTCAGCTAGTTGTAGTAGTTAATAGTAGTAATAATGTTATCTTGTATCATAGTCAGCTAGTTGTAGTAGTTAATAGTAGTAATAATGTTATCTTGTATCATAGTCAGTTAGTTGTAGTAGTTAATAGTAGTAATAATGTTATCTTGTATCATAGTCAGCTAGTTGTAGTAGTTAATAGTAGTAATAATGTTATCTTGTATCATAGTCAGCTAGTTGTAGTAGTTAATAGTAGTAATAATGTTATCTTGTATCATAGTCAGCTAGTTGTAGTAGTTAATAGTAGTAATAATGTTATCTTGTATCATAGTCAGCTAGTTGTAGTAGTTAATAGTAGTAATAATGTTATCTTGTATCATAGTCAGCTAGTTGTAGTAGTTAATAGTAGTAATAATGTTATCTTGTATCATAGTCAGCTAGTTGTAGTAGTTAATAGTAGTAATAATGTTATCTTGTATCATAGTCAGCTAGTTGTAGTAGTTAATAGTAGTAATAATGTTATCTTGTATCATAGTCAGCTAGTTGTAGTAGTTAATAGTAGTAATAATGTTATCTTGTATCATAGTCAGCTAGTTGTAGTAGTTAATAGTAGTAATAATGTTATCTTGTATCATAGTCAGCTAGTTGTAGTAGTTAATAGTAGTAATAATGTTATCTTGTATCATAGTCAGCTAGTTGTAGTAGTTAATAGTAGTAATAATGTTATCTTGTATCATAGTCAGCTAGTTGTAGTAGTTAATAGTAGTAATAATGTTATCTTGTATCATAGTCAGCTAGTTGTAGTAGTTAATAGTAGTAATAATGTTATCTTGTATCATAGTCAGCTAGTTGTAGTAGTTAATAGTAGTAATAATGTTATCTTGTATCATAGTCAGCTAGTTGTAGTAGTTAATAGTAGTAATAATGTTATCTTGTATCATAGTCAGCTAGTTGTAGTAGTTAATAGTAGTAATAATGTTATCTTGTATCATAGTCAGCTAGTTGTAGTAGTTAATAGTAGTAATAATGTTATCTTGTATCATAGTCAGCTAGTTGTAGTAGTTAATAGTAGTAATAATGTTATCTTGTATCATAGTCAGCTAGTTGTAGTAGTTAATAGTAGTAATAATGTTATCTTGTATCATAGTCAGCTAGTTGTAGTAGTTAATAGTAGTAATAATGTTATCTTGTATCATAGTCAGCTAGTTGTAGTAGTTAATAGTAGTAATAATGTTATCTTGTATCATAGTCAGCTAGTTGTAGTAGTTAATAGTAGTAATAATGTTATCTTGTATCATAGTCAGCTAGTTGTAGTAGTTAATAGTAGTAATAATGTTATCTTGTATCATAGTCAGCTAGTTGTAGTAGTTAATAGTAGTAATAATGTTATCTTGTATCATAGTCAGCTAGTTGTAGTAGTTAATAGTAGTAATAATGTTATCTTGTATCATAGTCAGCTAGTTGTAGTAGTTAATAGTAGTAATAATGTTATCTTGTATCATAGTCAGCTAGTTGTAGTAGTTAATAGTAGTAATAATGTTATCTTGTATCATAGTCAGCTAGTTGTAGTAGTTAATAGTAGTAATAATGTTATCTTGTATCATAGTCAGCTAGTTGTAGTAGTTAATAGTAGTAATAATGTTATCTTGTATCATAGTCAGCTAGTTGTAGTAGTTAATAGTAGTAATAATGTTATCTTGTATCATAGTCAGCTAGTTGTAGTAGTTAATAGTAGTAATAATGTTATCTTGTATCATAGTCAGCTAGTTGTAGTAGTTAATAGTAGTAATAATGTTATCTTGTATCATAGTCAGCTAGTTGTAGTAGTTAATAGTAGTAATAATGTTATCTTGTATCATAGTCAGCTAGTTGTAGTAGTTAATAGTAGTAATAATGTTATCTTGTATCATAGTCAGCTAGTTGTAGTAGTTAATAGTAGTAATAATGTTATCTTGTATCATAGTCAGCTAGTTGTAGTAGTTAATAGTAGTAATAATGTTATCTTGTATCATAGTCAGCTAGTTGTAGTAGTTAATAGTAGTAATAATGTTATCTTGTATCATAGTCAGCTAGTTGTAGTAGTTAATAGTAGTAATAATGTTATCTTGTATCATAGTCAGCTAGTTGTAGTAGTTAATAGTAGTAATAATGTTATCTTGTATCATAGTCAGCTAGTTGTAGTAGTTAATAGTAGTAATAATGTTATCTTGTATCATAGTCAGCTAGTTGTAGTAGTTAATAGTAGTAATAATGTTATCTTGTATCATAGTCAGCTAGTTGTAGTAGTTAATAGTAGTAATAATGTTATCTTGTATCATAGTCAGCTAGTTGTAGTAGTTAATAGTAGTAATAATGTTATCTTGTATCATAGTCAGCTAGTTGTAGTAGTTAATAGTAGTAATAATGTTATCTTGTATCATAGTCAGCTAGTTGTAGTAGTTAATAGTAGTAATAATGTTATCTTGTATCATAGTCAGCTAGTTGTAGTAGTTAATAGTAGTAATAATGTTATCTTGTATCATAGTCAGCTAGTTGTAGTAGTTAATAGTAGTAATAATGTTATCTTGTATCATAGTCAGCTAGTTGTAGTAGTTAATAGTAGTAATAATGTTATCTTGTATCATAGTCAGCTAGTTGTAGTAGTTAATAGTAGTAATAATGTTATCTTGTATCATAGTCAGCTAGTTGTAGTAGTTAATAGTAGTAATAATGTTATCTTGTATCATAGTCAGCTAGTTGTAGTAGTTAATAGTAGTAATAATGTTATCTTGTATCATAGTCAGCTAGTTGTAGTAGTTAATAGTAGTAATAATGTTATCTTGTATCATAGTCAGCTAGTTGTAGTAGTTAATAGTAGTAATAATGTTATCTTGTATCATAGTCAGCTAGTTGTAGTAGTTAATAGTAGTAATAATGTTATCTTGTATCATAGTCAGCTAGTTGTAGTAGTTAATAGTAGTAATAATGTTATCTTGTATCATAGTCAGCTAGTTGTAGTAGTTAATAGTAGTAATAATGTTATCTTGTATCATAGTCAGCTAGTTGTAGTAGTTAATAGTAGTAATAATGTTATCTTGTATCATAGTCAGCTAGTTGTAGTAGTTAATAGTAGTAATAATGTTATCTTGTATCATAGTCAGCTAGTTGTAGTAGTTAATAGTAGTAATAATGTTATCTTGTATCATAGTCAGCTAGTTGTAGTAGTTAATAGTAGTAATAATGTTATCTTGTATCATAGTCAGCTAGTTGTAGTAGTTAATAGTAGTAATAATGTTATCTTGTATCATAGTCAGCTAGTTGTAGTAGTTAATAGTAGTAATAATGTTATCTTGTATCATAGTCAGCTAGTTGTAGTAGTTAATAGTAGTAATAATGTTATCTTGTATCATAGTCAGCTAGTTGTAGTAGTTAATAGTAGTAATAATGTTATCTTGTATCATAGTCAGCTAGTTGTAGTAGTTAATAGTAGTAATAATGTTATCTTGTATCATAGTCAGCTAGTTGTAGTAGTTAATAGTAGTAATAATGTTATCTTGTATCATAGTCAGCTAGTTGTAGTAGTTAATAGTAGTAATAATGTTATCTTGTATCATAGTCAGCTAGTTGTAGTAGTTAATAGTAGTAATAATGTTATCTTGTATCATAGTCAGCTAGTTGTAGTAGTTAATAGTAGTAATAATGTTATCTTGTATCATAGTCAGCTAGTTGTAGTAGTTAATAGTAGTAATAATGTTATCTTGTATCATAGTCAGCTAGTTGTAGTAGTTAATAGTAGTAATAATGTTATCTTGTATCATAGTCAGCTAGTTGTAGTAGTTAATAGTAGTAATAATGTTATCTTGTATCATAGTCAGCTAGTTGTAGTAGTTAATAGTAGTAATAATGTTATCTTGTATCATAGTCAGCTAGTTGTAGTAGTTAATAGTAGTAATAATGTTATCTTGTATCATAGTCAGCTAGTTGTAGTAGTTAATAGTAGTAATAATGTTATCTTGTATCATAGTCAGCTAGTTGTAGTAGTTAATAGTAGTAATAATGTTATCTTGTATCATAGTCAGCTAGTTGTAGTAGTTAATAGTAGTAATAATGTTATCTTGTATCATAGTCAGCTAGTTGTAGTAGTTAATAGTAGTAATAATGTTATCTTGTATCATAGTCAGCTAGTTGTAGTAGTTAATAGTAGTAATAATGTTATCTTGTATCATAGTCAGCTAGTTGTAGTAGTTAATAGTAGTAATAATGTTATCTTGTATCATAGTCAGCTAGTTGTAGTAGTTAATAGTAGTAATAATGTTATCTTGTATCATAGTCAGCTAGTTGTAGTAGTTAATAGTAGTAATAATGTTATCTTGTATCATAGTCAGCTAGTTGTAGTAGTTAATAGTAGTAATAATGTTATCTTGTATCATAGTCAGCTAGTTGTAGTAGTTAATAGTAGTAATAATGTTATCTTGTATCATAGTCAGCTAGTTGTAGTAGTTAATAGTAGTAATAATGTTATCTTGTATCATAGTCAGCTAGTTGTAGTAGTTAATAGTAGTAATAATGTTATCTTGTATCATAGTCAGCTAGTTGTAGTAGTTAATAGTAGTAATAATGTTATCTTGTATCATAGTCAGCTAGTTGTAGTAGTTAATAGTAGTAATAATGTTATCTTGTATCATAGTCAGCTAGTTGTAGTAGTTAATAGTAGTAATAATGTTATCTTGTATCATAGTCAGCTAGTTGTAGTAGTTAATAGTAGTAATAATGTTATCTTGTATCATAGTCAGCTAGTTGTAGTAGTTAATAGTAGTAATAATGTTATCTTGTATCATAGTCAGCTAGTTGTAGTAGTTAATAGTAGTAATAATGTTATCTTGTATCATAGTCAGCTAGTTGTAGTAGTTAATAGTAGTAATAATGTTATCTTGTATCATAGTCAGCTAGTTGTAGTAGTTAATAGTAGTAATAATGTTATCTTGTATCATAGTCAGCTAGTTGTAGTAGTTAATAGTAGTAATAATGTTATCTTGTATCATAGTCAGCTAGTTGTAGTAGTTAATAGTAGTAATAATGTTATCTTGTATCATAGTCAGCTAGTTGTAGTAGTTAATAGTAGTAATAATGTTATCTTGTATCATAGTCAGCTAGTTGTAGTAGTTAATAGTAGTAATAATGTTATCTTGTATCATAGTCAGCTAGTTGTAGTAGTTAATAGTAGTAATAATGTTATCTTGTATCATAGTCAGCTAGTTGTAGTAGTTAATAGTAGTAATAATGTTATCTTGTATCATAGTCAGCTAGTTGTAGTAGTTAATAGTAGTAATAATGTTATCTTGTATCATAGTCAGCTAGTTGTAGTAGTTAATAGTAGTAATAATGTTATCTTGTATCATAGTCAGCTAGTTGTAGTAGTTAATAGTAGTAATAATGTTATCTTGTATCATAGTCAGCTAGTTGTAGTAGTTAATAGTAGTAATAATGTTATCTTGTATCATAGTCAGCTAGTTGTAGTAGTTAATAGTAGTAATAATGTTATCTTGTATCATAGTCAGCTAGTTGTAGTAGTTAATAGTAGTAATAATGTTATCTTGTATCATAGTCAGCTAGTTGTAGTAGTTAATAGTAGTAATAATGTTATCTTGTATCATAGTCAGCTAGTTGTAGTAGTTAATAGTAGTAATAATGTTATCTTGTATCATAGTCAGCTAGTTGTAGTAGTTAATAGTAGTAATAATGTTATCTTGTATCATAGTCAGCTAGTTGTAGTAGTTAATAGTAGTAATAATGTTATCTTGTATCATAGTCAGCTAGTTGTAGTAGTTAATAGTAGTAATAATGTTATCTTGTATCATAGTCAGCTAGTTGTAGTAGTTAATAGTAGTAATAATGTTATCTTGTATCATAGTCAGCTAGTTGTAGTAGTTAATAGTAGTAATAATGTTATCTTGTATCATAGTCAGCTAGTTGTAGTAGTTAATAGTAGTAATAATGTTATCTTGTATCATAGTCAGCTAGTTGTAGTAGTTAATAGTAGTAATAATGTTATCTTGTATCATAGTCAGCTAGTTGTAGTAGTTAATAGTAGTAATAATGTTATCTTGTATCATAGTCAGCTAGTTGTAGTAGTTAATAGTAGTAATAATGTTATCTTGTATCATAGTCAGCTAGTTGTAGTAGTTAATAGTAGTAATAATGTTATCTTGTATCATAGTCAGCTAGTTGTAGTAGTTAATAGTAGTAATAATGTTATCTTGTATCATAGTCAGCTAGTTGTAGTAGTTAATAGTAGTAATAATGTTATCTTGTATCATAGTCAGCTAGTTGTAGTAGTTAATAGTAGTAATAATGTTATCTTGTATCATAGTCAGCTAGTTGTAGTAGTTAATAGTAGTAATAATGTTATCTTGTATCATAGTCAGCTAGTTGTAGTAGTTAATAGTAGTAATAATGTTATCTTGTATCATAGTCAGCTAGTTGTAGTAGTTAATAGTAGTAATAATGTTATCTTGTATCATAGTCAGCTAGTTGTAGTAGTTAATAGTAGTAATAATGTTATCTTGTATCATAGTCAGCTAGTTGTAGTAGTTAATAGTAGTAATAATGTTATCTTGTATCATAGTCAGCTAGTTGTAGTAGTTAATAGTAGTAATAATGTTATCTTGTATCATAGTCAGCTAGTTGTAGTAGTTAATAGTAGTAATAATGTTATCTTGTATCATAGTCAGCTAGTTGTAGTAGTTAATAGTAGTAATAATGTTATCTTGTATCATAGTCAGCTAGTTGTAGTAGTTAATAGTAGTAATAATGTTATCTTGTATCATAGTCAGCTAGTTGTAGTAGTTAATAGTAGTAATAATGTTATCTTGTATCATAGTCAGCTAGTTGTAGTAGTTAATAGTAGTAATAATGTTATCTTGTATCATAGTCAGCTAGTTGTAGTAGTTAATAGTAGTAATAATGTTATCTTGTATCATAGTCAGCTAGTTGTAGTAGTTAATAGTAGTAATAATGTTATCTTGTATCATAGTCAGCTAGTTGTAGTAGTTAATAGTAGTAATAATGTTATCTTGTATCATAGTCAGCTAGTTGTAGTAGTTAATAGTAGTAATAATGTTATCTTGTATCATAGTCAGCTAGTTGTAGTAGTTAATAGTAGTAATAATGTTATCTTGTATCATAGTCAGCTAGTTGTAGTAGTTAATAGTAGTAATAATGTTATCTTGTATCATAGTCAGCTAGTTGTAGTAGTTAATAGTAGTAATAATGTTATCTTGTATCATAGTCAGCTAGTTGTAGTAGTTAATAGTAGTAATAATGTTATCTTGTATCATAGTCAGCTAGTTGTAGTAGTTAATAGTAGTAATAATGTTATCTTGTATCATAGTCAGCTAGTTGTAGTAGTTAATAGTAGTAATAATGTTATCTTGTATCATAGTCAGCTAGTTGTAGTAGTTAATAGTAGTAATAATGTTATCTTGTATCATAGTCAGCTAGTTGTAGTAGTTAATAGTAGTAATAATGTTATCTTGTATCATAGTCAGCTAGTTGTAGTAGTTAATAGTAGTAATAATGTTATCTTGTATCATAGTCAGCTAGTTGTAGTAGTTAATAGTAGTAATAATGTTATCTTGTATCATAGTCAGCTAGTTGTAGTAGTTAATAGTAGTAATAATGTTATCTTGTATCATAGTCAGCTAGTTGTAGTAGTTAATAGTAGTAATAATGTTATCTTGTATCATAGTCAGCTAGTTGTAGTAGTTAATAGTAGTAATAATGTTATCTTGTATCATAGTCAGCTAGTTGTAGTAGTTAATAGTAGTAATAATGTTATCTTGTATCATAGTCAGCTAGTTGTAGTAGTTAATAGTAGTAATAATGTTATCTTGTATCATAGTCAGCTAGTTGTAGTAGTTAATAGTAGTAATAATGTTATCTTGTATCATAGTCAGCTAGTTGTAGTAGTTAATAGTAGTAATAATGTTATCTTGTATCATAGTCAGCTAGTTGTAGTAGTTAATAGTAGTAATAATGTTATCTTGTATCATAGTCAGCTAGTTGTAGTAGTTAATAGTAGTAATAATGTTATCTTGTATCATAGTCAGCTAGTTGTAGTAGTTAATAGTAGTAATAATGTTATCTTGTATCATAGTCAGCTAGTTGTAGTAGTTAATAGTAGTAATAATGTTATCTTGTATCATAGTCAGCTAGTTGTAGTAGTTAATAGTAGTAATAATGTTATCTTGTATCATAGTCAGCTAGTTGTAGTAGTTAATAGTAGTAATAATGTTATCTTGTATCATAGTCAGCTAGTTGTAGTAGTTAATAGTAGTAATAATGTTATCTTGTATCATAGTCAGCTAGTTGTAGTAGTTAATAGTAGTAATAATGTTATCTTGTATCATAGTCAGCTAGTTGTAGTAGTTAATAGTAGTAATAATGTTATCTTGTATCATAGTCAGCTAGTTGTAGTAGTTAATAGTAGTAATAATGTTATCTTGTATCATAGTCAGCTAGTTGTAGTAGTTAATAGTAGTAATAATGTTATCTTGTATCATAGTCAGCTAGTTGTAGTAGTTAATAGTAGTAATAATGTTATCTTGTATCATAGTCAGCTAGTTGTAGTAGTTAATAGTAGTAATAATGTTATCTTGTATCATAGTCAGCTAGTTGTAGTAGTTAATAGTAGTAATAATGTTATCTTGTATCATAGTCAGCTAGTTGTAGTAGTTAATAGTAGTAATAATGTTATCTTGTATCATAGTCAGCTAGTTGTAGTAGTTAATAGTAGTAATAATGTTATCTTGTATCATAGTCAGCTAGTTGTAGTAGTTAATAGTAGTAATAATGTTATCTTGTATCATAGTCAGCTAGTTGTAGTAGTTAATAGTAGTAATAATGTTATCTTGTATCATAGTCAGCTAGTTGTAGTAGTTAATAGTAGTAATAATGTTATCTTGTATCATAGTCAGCTAGTTGTAGTAGTTAATAGTAGTAATAATGTTATCTTGTATCATAGTCAGCTAGTTGTAGTAGTTAATAGTAGTAATAATGTTATCTTGTATCATAGTCAGCTAGTTGTAGTAGTTAATAGTAGTAATAATGTTATCTTGTATCATAGTCAGCTAGTTGTAGTAGTTAATAGTAGTAATAATGTTATCTTGTATCATAGTCAGCTAGTTGTAGTAGTTAATAGTAGTAATAATGTTATCTTGTATCATAGTCAGCTAGTTGTAGTAGTTAATAGTAGTAATAATGTTATCTTGTATCATAGTCAGCTAGTTGTAGTAGTTAATAGTAGTAATAATGTTATCTTGTATCATAGTCAGCTAGTTGTAGTAGTTAATAGTAGTAATAATGTTATCTTGTATCATAGTCAGCTAGTTGTAGTAGTTAATAGTAGTAATAATGTTATCTTGTATCATAGTCAGCTAGTTGTAGTAGTTAATAGTAGTAATAATGTTATCTTGTATCATAGTCAGCTAGTTGTAGTAGTTAATAGTAGTAATAATGTTATCTTGTATCATAGTCAGCTAGTTGTAGTAGTTAATAGTAGTAATAATGTTATCTTGTATCATAGTCAGCTAGTTGTAGTAGTTAATAGTAGTAATAATGTTATCTTGTATCATAGTCAGCTAGTTGTAGTAGTTAATAGTAGTAATAATGTTATCTTGTATCATAGTCAGCTAGTTGTAGTAGTTAATAGTAGTAATAATGTTATCTTGTATCATAGTCAGCTAGTTGTAGTAGTTAATAGTAGTAATAATGTTATCTTGTATCATAGTCAGCTAGTTGTAGTAGTTAATAGTAGTAATAATGTTATCTTGTATCATAGTCAGCTAGTTGTAGTAGTTAATAGTAGTAATAATGTTATCTTGTATCATAGTCAGCTAGTTGTAGTAGTTAATAGTAGTAATAATGTTATCTTGTATCATAGTCAGCTAGTTGTAGTAGTTAATAGTAGTAATAATGTTATCTTGTATCATAGTCAGCTAGTTGTAGTAGTTAATAGTAGTAATAATGTTATCTTGTATCATAGTCAGCTAGTTGTAGTAGTTAATAGTAGTAATAATGTTATCTTGTATCATAGTCAGCTAGTTGTAGTAGTTAATAGTAGTAATAATGTTATCTTGTATCATAGTCAGCTAGTTGTAGTAGTTAATAGTAGTAATAATGTTATCTTGTATCATAGTCAGCTAGTTGTAGTAGTTAATAGTAGTAATAATGTTATCTTGTATCATAGTCAGCTAGTTGTAGTAGTTAATAGTAGTAATAATGTTATCTTGTATCATAGTCAGCTAGTTGTAGTAGTTAATAGTAGTAATAATGTTATCTTGTATCATAGTCAGCTAGTTGTAGTAGTTAATAGTAGTAATAATGTTATCTTGTATCATAGTCAGCTAGTTGTAGTAGTTAATAGTAGTAATAATGTTATCTTGTATCATAGTCAGCTAGTTGTAGTAGTTAATAGTAGTAATAATGTTATCTTGTATCATAGTCAGCTAGTTGTAGTAGTTAATAGTAGTAATAATGTTATCTTGTATCATAGTCAGCTAGTTGTAGTAGTTAATAGTAGTAATAATGTTATCTTGTATCATAGTCAGCTAGTTGTAGTAGTTAATAGTAGTAATAATGTTATCTTGTATCATAGTCAGCTAGTTGTAGTAGTTAATAGTAGTAATAATGTTATCTTGTATCATAGTCAGCTAGTTGTAGTAGTTAATAGTAGTAATAATGTTATCTTGTATCATAGTCAGCTAGTTGTAGTAGTTAATAGTAGTAATAATGTTATCTTGTATCATAGTCAGCTAGTTGTAGTAGTTAATAGTAGTAATAATGTTATCTTGTATCATAGTCAGCTAGTTGTAGTAGTTAATAGTAGTAATAATGTTATCTTGTATCATAGTCAGCTAGTTGTAGTAGTTAATAGTAGTAATAATGTTATCTTGTATCATAGTCAGCTAGTTGTAGTAGTTAATAGTAGTAATAATGTTATCTTGTATCATAGTCAGTTAGTTGTAGTAGTTAATAGTAGTAATAATGTTATCTTGTATCATAGTCAGCTAGTTGTAGTAGTTAATAGTAGTAATAATGTTATCTTGTATCATAGTCAGCTAGTTGTAGTAGTTAATAGTAGTAATAATGGTATCTGGTATCATAGTCAGCTAGTTGTAGTAGTTAATAGTAGTAATAATGTTATCTTGTATCATAGTCAGCTAGTTGTAGTAGTTAATAGTAGTAATAATGTTATCTGGTATCATAGTTAGCTAGTTGTAGTAGTTAATAGTAGTAATAATGTTATCTGGTATCATAGTCAGCTAGTTGTAGTAGTTAATAGTAGTAATAATGTTATCTGGTATCATAGTCAGCTAGTTGTAGTAGTTAATAGTAGTAATAATGTTATCTGGTATCATAGTCAGCTAGTTGTAGTAGTTAATAGTAGTAATAATGTTATCTTGTATCATAGTCAGCTAGTTGTAGTAGTTAATAGTAGTAATAATGTTATCTTGTATCATAGTCAGCTAGTTGTAGTAGTTAATAGTAGTAATAATGTTATCTTGTATCATAGTCAGCTAGTTGTAGTAGTTAATAGTAGTAATAATGTTATCTTGTATCATAGTCAGCTAGTTGTAGTAGTTAATAGTAGTAATAATGTTATCTTGTATCATAGTCAGCTAGTTGTAGTAGGTAATAGTAGTAATAATGTTATCTTGTATCATAGTCAGCTAGTTGTAGTAGTTAATAGTAGTAATAATGTTATCTTGTATCATAGTCAGCTAGTTGTAGTAGTTAATAGTAGTAATAATGTTATCTTGTATCATAGTCAGCTAGTTGTAGTAGTTAATAGTAGTAATAATGTTATCTTGTATCATAGTCAGCTAGTTGTAGTAGTTAATAGTAGTAATAATGTTATCTGGTATCATAGTCAGCTAGTTGTAGTAGTTAATAGTAGTAATAATGTTATCTTGATATTTTAACCCTAACCCTAATATCTATATATTCTAGGCGACGGAAGGATACTCTGGGTCTGATATCAGGCTGGTGTGTAAAGAAGCAGCCATGAGACCAGTCAGGAAGATACTTGATGCTCTGGAGAGCCCCCAGCAGGGTAAGGAAACAGCCATGAGACCAGTCAGGAAGGTACTTGATGCTCTGGAGAGCCACCAGCAGGGTAAGGAAACAGCCATGAGACCAGTCAGGAAGGTACTTGATGCTCTGGAGAGCCCCCAGCAGGGTAAGGAAACAGCCATGAGACCAGTCAGGAAGGTACTTGATGCTCTGGAGAGCCACCAGCAGGGTAAGGAAACAGCCATGAGACCAGTCAGGAAGGTACTTGATGCTCTGGAGAGCCCCCAGCAGGGTAAGGAAACAGCCATGAGACTAGTCAGGAAGGTACTTGATGCTCTGGAGAGCCACCAGCAGGGTAAGGAAACAGCCATGAGACCAGTCAGGAAGGTACTTGATGCTCTGGAGAGCCACCAGCAGGGTAAGGAAACAGCCATGAGACCAGTCAGGAAGATACTTGATGCTCTGGAGAGCCACCAGCAGGGTAAGGAAACAGCCATGAGACTAGTCAGGAAGGTACTTGATGCTCTGGAGAGCCACCAGCAGGGTAAGGAAACAGCCATGAGACCAGTCAGGAAGGTACTTGATGCTCTGGAGAGCCACCAGCAGGGTAAGGAAACAGCCATGAGACCAGTCAGGAAGATACTTGATGCTCTGGAGAGCCACCAGCAGGGTAAGGAAACAGCCATGAGACCAGTCAGGAAGGTACTTGATGCTCTGGAGAGCCACCAGCAGGGTAAGGAAACAGCCATGAGACCAGTCAGGAAGATACTTGATGCTCTGGAGAGCCACCAGCAGGGTCACATTGTCATTTTTACTCAGCTGAAAACTTTGGTATTGACAATAAAAAATGGAGGGTTTAGATTTTCAGTAGCACTTGGCTGTGTGCAGTAGATTTAGCATGTCGAATAATCTGGAAATGAATAGAAAATACCGGCCGTGGTGATAAGACGGCTATCCGTTATGAATAATCTTTACCACATCAACCTCCCTCCTCCCTTTACAGGGAGCTGCAACATGTCTGGCATTCACCTGGAAACCGTGACAACAGAGGACTTCCTGGAGGTGATCGCTCACACCAAACCCTCGGCCAGGAACCTTACAGACAAATACACCGCCTGGGAGACCGAGTACGAGTCTGTGTGACACACTCAGCATAGCAGTATACAGTCCCTTCAGAAAGTATTCAGACCCCTGGACTTTTTCCACATTTTGTTACGTTACAGCCTTATTCTAAAATGGATTCAATAAAATAAAGCAATCCTCATCTACACACAATACCCCTTAATGACAAATGCGAAAACAGTTGAGTTTTTTTCAAATTTCAAAACGATAAACAGAAATGTCTTAATTACGGAAGTATTCAGACCCTTTGCTATGTGGCTCGAAATTGAGCTCAGGTGCATCTTGTTTCCGTTGATCATCCTTGAGATGTTTCTACAACTTGATTGGAGTCCACCTGTGGTAGATTCAATGGATTGGACATGATTTGGAAAGACACACACCTGTCTATATAAGGTCCTACAGTTGACAGTACATGTCAGAGAAAAAAAACAAGCCATTTTGTCGAAGGAATGGTCCGTAGAGCTCGGAGACAGGATTGTGTCAAGAAACAGATCTGGGAAGTGTACCAAAAATTGTCTGCAGCATTGAAGGTCCCCAAGAACACAGTGGCCTCCATCATTCTTAAATGGAAGAAGTTCAGAACCACCAAGACTCTTCCTAGAGCTGGCCGCCCATCCAAACTGAGCAATCGGGGGAGAAGAGCTCTAGAGTTCCTCTGTAGAGATGGGAGAACCTTCCAGAAGGACAACGATCTCTGCAGCACTCCACCAATTAGGCCTTTATGGTAGAGTGGCCAGACGGAAGCCACTCCTCAGTAAAAGGCACATGACAGCCCGCTTGGAGTTTGCCAAAAGGCCGGGAGACTAGTCATGATTGAGGGTAAGATGAACGGAGCAAAGTACAGAGAGATCCTTGATGAAAACCTGCTCCAGAGAGCTCAGGACCTCAGACTGGGGCGAAGGTTCACCTTTCAACAGGACAACGACCCTAAGCACACAACCAAGACAACGAAGTAGTGGCTTCGGGACAAGTCTGAAAGTCCTTGAGTGGCCCAGCCAGAGCCCGTACTTGAACCCGATCGAACATCTCTGGAGGGACCTGAAGATAGCTGTGCAGCGACGCTCCCCATCCAACCTGACAGAGCTTGAGAGGATCTGCAGAGAAGAATGGTAGAAACTCCCCAAATACATTTAGCGTCATTCCCAAGAAGGCTCTAATCGCTGCCAAAGGCTCTAATCGCTGCCAAAGGCTCTAATCGCTGCCAAAGGCTCTAATCGCTGCCAAAGGTGTTTCAACAAAGTACGTGGTTAAGGGTCTGAACATAAAAAACAACAACTGTTTTTGCTTTGTCATTATGGGGTATTGAGGTGTCATTATGGGGTATTGGGGTGTCATTATGGGGTATTGGGGTGTCATTATGGGCTATTGGGGTGTCATTATGGGGTATTGGGATGTCATTATGGGGTATTGGGGTGTCATTATGGGGTATTGAGGTGTCATTATGGGGCATTGGGATGTCATTATGGGGTATTGGGGTGTCATTATGGGGCATTGGGATGTCATTATGGGGTATTGGGGTGTCATTATGGGGCATTGGGATGTCATTATGGGGTATTGGGATGTCATTATGGGGTATTGGGGTGTCATTATGGGGTATTGGGGTGTCATTATGGGGCATTGGGATGTCATTATGGGGTATTGGGGTGTCATTATGGGGTATTGGGATGTCATTATGGGCTATTGGGGTGTCATTATGGGGTATTGGGGTGTCATGGGGTATTGGGATGTCATTATGGGGTATTGGGGTGTCATTATGGGGTATTGGGGTGTCATTATGGGGTATTGGGATGTCATTATGGGGTATTGGGGTGTCATTATGGGCTATTGGGATGTCATTATGGGGTATTGGGGTGTCATTATGGGGTATTGGGATGTCATTATGGGGTATTGGGGTGTCATTATGGGGTATTGGGATGTCATTATGGGGTATTGGGATGTCATTATGGGGTATTGGGATGTCATTATGGGGTATTGGGGTGTCATTATGGGGTATTGGGATGTCATTATGGGGTATTGGGGTGTCATTATGGGCTATTGGGATGTCATTATGGGGTATTGGGGTGTCATTATGGGGTATTGGGATGTCATTATGGGGTATTGGGATGTCATTATGGGGTATTGAGGTGTCATTATGGGGCATTGGGATGTCATTATGGGGTATTGGGATGTCATTATGGGGTATTGGGGTGTCATTATGGGGTATTGGGGTGTCATTATGGGGCATTGGGATGTCATTATGGGGTATTGGGGTGTCATTATGGGGTATTGGGATGTCATTATGGGCTATTGGGGTGTCATTATGGGGTATTGGGGTGTCATGGGGTATTGGGATGTCATTATGGGGTATTGGGGTGTCATTATGGGGTATTGGGGTGTCATTATGGGGTATTGGGATGTCATTATGGGGTATTGGGGTGTCATTATGGGCTATTGGGATGTCATTATGGGGTATTGGGGTGTCATTATGGGGTATTGGGATGTCATTATGGGGTATTGGGGTGTCATTATGGGGTATTGGGATGTCATTATGGGGTATTGGGATGTCATTATGGGGTATTGGGGTGTCATTATGGGGTATTGGGATGTCATTATGGGGTATTGGGGTGTCATTATGGGCTATTGGGGTGTCATTATGGGGTATTGGGGTGTCATTATGGGGTATTGGGATGTCATTATGGGGTATTGGGATGTCATTATGGGGTATTGGGATGTCATTATGGGGTATTGGGGTGTCATTATGGGGTATTGGGGTGTCATTATGGGGTATTGAGGTGTCATTATGGGGTATTGTGTGTAGATTGATAAGGGAAAAACACATTCTTGTCTGAGACAGAACCTAGGTCAGTGTGTCTACATAGGGCTTGTCTGAGACAGAACCTAGGTCAGTGTGGCTACATAGGGCTTGTCTGAGACAGAACCTAGGTCAGTGTGTCTACATAGGGCTTGTCTGAGACAGAACCTAGGTCAGTGTGTCTACATAGGGCTTGTCTGAGGCAGAACCTAGGTCAGTGTGTCTACATAGGGCTTGTCTGAGACAGAACCTAGGTCAGTGTGTCTACATAGGGCTTGTCTGAGACAGAACCTAGGTCAGTGTGTCTACATAGGGCTTGTCTGAGACAGAACCTAGGTCAGTGTGTCTACATAGGGCTTGTCTGAGGCAGAACCTAGGTCAGTGTGTCTACATAGGGCTTGTCTGAGACAGAACCTAGGTCAGTGTGTCTACATAGGGCTTGTCTGAGACAGAACCTAGGTCAGTGTGGCTACATAGGGCTTGTCTGAGACAGAACCTAGGTCAGTGTGTCTACATAGGGCTTGTCTGAGGCAGTACCTAGGTCAGTGTGTCTACATAGGGCTTGTCTGAGACAGAACCTAGGTCAGTGTGGCTACATAGGGCTTGTCTGAGACAGAACCTAGGTCAGTGTGTCTACATAGGGCTTGTCTGAGGCAGAACCTAGGTCAGTGTGTCTACATAGGGCTTGTCTGAGACAGAACCTAGGTCAGTGTGTCTACATAGGGCTTGTCTGAGGCAGTACCTAGGTCAGTGTGTCTACATAGGGCTTGTCTGAGGCAGAACCTAGGTCAGTGTGTCTATATAGGGCTTGTCTGAGACAGAACCTAGGTCAGTGTGTCTACATAGGGCTTGTCTGAGACAGTACCTAGGTCAGTGTGTCTACATAGGGCTTGTCTGAGACAGAACCTAGGTCAGTGTGTCTACATAGGGCTTGTCTGAGGCAGAACCTAGGTCAGTGTGTCTACATAGGGCTTGTCTGAGGCAGAACCTAGGTCAGTGTGTCTACATAGGGCTTGTCTGAGACAGAACCTAGGTCAGTGTGTCTACATAGGGCTTGTCTGAGACAGAACCTAGGTCAGTGTGTCTACATAGGGCTTGTCTGAGGCAGAACCTAGGTCAGTGTGTCTACATAGGGCTTGTCTGAGACAGAACCTTTGGTAAAGACGGTTTCTATAACTTCACTGAAGAAATGGAAGGTTGCTGACCTGTTTTATACAGCTGAATTGATTCTCTCTGTTCAATTAAAGACAATATGAGTCATTGGTAGTACTAGTCATAATCATGGTTTTATAAACATAATTACACACAAGACATTTTTCAGAAACATGCCATTTTAAACACTCTTCACAAGTGCAAAAGTTTGATGCAGTCTTGTAATCCCAGTACATATTAACTACGTGTTACAGTCTGGTGTGGGACTAGAGGAGGTGTTACAGTCTGGTGTGGGACTAGAGGAGGTGTTAATCTGGTGTGGGACTAGAGGAGGTGTTAATCTGGTGTGGGACTAGAGGAGGTGTTACAGTCTGGTGTGGGACTAGAGGAGGTGTTACAGTCTGGTGTGGGACTAGAGGAGGTGTTAATCTGGTGTGGGACTAGAGGAGGTGTTACAGTCTGGTGTGGGACTAGAGGAGGTGTTACAGTCTGGTGTGGGACTAGAGGAGGTGTTAATCTGGTGTGGGACTAGAGGAGGTGTTACAGTCTGGTGTGGGACTAGAGGAGGTGTTACAGTCTGGTGTGGGACTAGAGGAGGTGTTACAGTCTGGTGTGGGACTAGAGGAGGTGTTACAGTCTGGTGTGGGACTAGAGGAGGTGTTAATCTGGTGTGGGACTAGAGGAGGTGTTACAGTCTGGTGTGGGACTAGAGGAGGTGTTACAGTCTGGTGTGGGACTAGAGGAGGTGTTAATCTGGTGTGGGACTAGAGGAGGTGTTAATCTGGTGTGGGACTAGAGGAGGTGTTACAGTCTGGTGTGGGACTAGAGGAGGTGTTACAGTCTGGTGTGGGACTAGAGGAGGTGTTAATCTGGTGTGGGACTAGAGGAGGTGTTACAGTCTGGTGTGGGACTAGAGGAGGTGTTACAGTCTGGTGTGGGACTAGAGGAGGTGTTAATCTGGTGTGGGACTAGAGGAGGTGTTACAGTCTGGTGTGGGACTAGAGGAGGTGTTACAGTCTGGTGTGGGACTAGAGGAGGTGTTACAGTCTGGTGTGGGACTAGAGGAGGTGTTACAGTCTGGTGTGGGACTAGAGGAGGTGTTAATCTGGTGTGGGACTAGATGAGGTGTTACAGTCTGGTGTGGGACTAGAGGAGGTGTTACAGTCTGGTGTGGGACTAGAGGAGGTGTTAATCTGGTGTGGGACTAGAGGAGGTGTTAATCTGGTGTGGGACTAGAGGAGGTGTTACAGTCTGGTGTGGGACTAGAGGAGGTGTTACAGTCTGGTGTGGGACTAGAGGAGGTGTTAATCTGGTGTGGGACTAGAGGAGGTGTTACAGTCTGGTGTGGGACTAGAGGAGGTGTTACAGTCTGGTGTGGGACTAGAGGAGGTGTTAATCTGGTGTGGGACTAGAGGAGGTGTTACAGTCTGGTGTGGGACTAGAGGAGGTGTTACAGTCTGGTGTGGGACTAGAGGAGGTGTTACAGTCTGGTGTGGGACTAGAGGAGGTGTTACAGTCTGGTGTGGGACTAGAGGAGGTGTTACAGTCTGGTGTGGGACTAGAGGAGGTGTTAATCTGGTGTGGGACTAGAGGAGGTGTTACAGTCTGGTGTGGGACTAGAGGAGGTGTTACAGTCTGGTGTGGGACTAGAGGAGGTGTTAATCTGGTGTGGGACTAGAGGTGTTAATCTGGTGTGGGACTAGAGGAGGTGTTACAGTCTGGTGTGGGACTAGAGGAGGTGTTAATCTGGTGTGGGACTAGAGGAGGTGTTACAGTCTGGTGTGGGACTAGAGGAGGTGTTAATCTGGTGTGGGACTAGAGGAGGTGTTACAGTCTGGTGTGGGACTAGAGGAGGTGTTAATCTGGTGTGGGACTAGAGAGGGTGTTACAGTCTGGTGTGGGACTAGAGGAGGTGTTAATCTGGTGTGGGACTAGAGGAGGTGTTAATCTGGTGTGGGACTAGAGGAGGTGTTACAGTCTGGTGTGGGACTAGAGGAGGTGTTACAGTCTGGTGTGGGACTAGAGGAGGTGTTAATCTGGTGTGGGACTAGAGGAGGTGTTAATCTGGTGTGGGACTAGAGGAGGTGTTACAGTCTGGTGTGGGACTAGAGGAGGTGTTAATCTGGTGTGGGACTAGAGGAGGTGTTACAGTCTGGTGTGGGACTAGAGGAGGTGTTAATCTGGTGTGGGACTAGAGGAGGTGTTAATCTGGTGTGGGACTAGAGAAGGTGTTAATCTGGTGTGGGACTAGAGGAGGTGTTAATCTGGTGTGGGACTAGAGAAGGTGTTAATCTGGTGTGGGACTAGAGGAGGTGTTACAGTCTGGTGTGGGACTAGAGGAGGTGTTACAGTCTGATGTGGGATTAGAGGAGGTGTTACAGTCTGGTGTGGGACTAGAGGAGGTGTTAATCTGGTGTGGGACTAGAGGAGGTGTTACAGTCTGGTGTGGGACTAGAGGAGGTGTTACAGTCTGGTGTGGGACTAGAGGAGGTGTTAATCTGGTGTGGGACTAGAGGAGATGTTAATCTGGTGTGGGACTAGAGGAGGTGTTACAGTCTGGTGTGGGACTAGAGGAGGTGTTAATCTGGTGTGGGACTAGAGGAGGTGTTAATCTGGTGTGGGACTAGAGGAGGTGTTACAGTCTGGTGTGGGACTAGAAGAGGTGTTAATCTGGTGTGGGACTAGAGGAGGTGTTAATCTGGTGTGGGACTAGAGGAGGTGTTACAGTCTGGTGTGGGACTAGAGGAGGTGTTACAGTCTTGTGTGGGACTAGAGGAGGTGTTACAGTCTGGTGTGGGACTAGAGGAGGTGTTACAGTCTTGTGTGGGACTAGAGGAGGTGTTACAGTCTGGTGTGGGACTAGAGGAGGTGTTACAGTCTGGTGTGGGACTAGAGGAGGTGTTACAGTCTGGTGTGGGACTAGAGGAGGTGTTACAGTCTGGTGTGGGACTAGAGGATATGTTAATCTGGTGTGGGACTAGAGGAGGTGTTAATCTGGTGTGGGACTAGAGGAGGTGTTACAGTCTGGTGTGGGACTAGAGGAGGTGTTAATCTGGTGTGGGACTAGAGGAGGTGTTACAGTCTGGTGTGGGACTAGAGGAGGTGTTAATCTGGTGTGGGACTAGAGGAGATGTTAATCTGGTGTGGGACTAGAGGAGGTGTTACAGTCTGGTGTGGGACTAGAGGAGGTGTTAATCTGGTGTGGGACTAGAGGAGGTGTTAATCTGGTGTGGGACTAGAGGAGGTGTTACAGTCTGGTGTGGGACTAGAAGAGGTGTTAATCTGGTGTGGGACTAGAGGAGGTGTTAATCTGGTGTGGGACTAGAGGAGGTGTTACAGTCTGGTGTGGGACTAGAGGAGGTGTTACAGTCTTGTGTGGGACTAGAGGAGGTGTTACAGTCTGGTGTGGGACTAGAGGAGGTGTTACAGTCTTGTGTGGGACTAGAGGAGGTGTTACAGTCTGGTGTGGGACTAGAGGAGGTGTTACAGTCTGGTGTGGGACTAGAGGAGGTGTTACAGTCTGGTGTGGGACTAGAGGAGGTGTTACAGTCTGGTGTGGGACTAGAGGATATGTTAATCTGGTGTGGGACTAGAGGAGGTGTTAATCTGGTGTGGGACTAGAGGAGGTGTTACAGTCTGGTGTGGGACTAGAGGAGGTGTTAATCTGGTGTGGGACTAGAGGAGGTGTTACAGTCTGGTGTGGGACTAGAGGAGGTGTACAGTCTGGTGTGGGACTAGAGGAGGTGTTAATCTGGTGTGGGACTAGAGGAGGTGTTAATCTGGTGTGGGACTAGAGGAGGTGTTAATCTGGTGTGGGACTAGAGGAGGTGTTACAGTCTGGTGTGGGACTAGAGGAGGTGTTACAGTCTGATGTGGGATTAGAGGAGGTGTTACAGTCTGATGTGTGGGACTAGAGGAGGTGTTAATCTGGTGTGGGACTAGAGGAGGTGTTACAGTCTGGTGTGGGACTAGAGGAGGTGTTACAGTCTGGTGTGGGACTAGAGGAGGTGTTAATCTGGTGTGGGACTAGAGGAGATGTTAATCTGGTGTGGGACTAGAGGAGGTGTTACAGTCTGGTGTGGGACTAGAGGAGGTGTTAATCTGGTGTGGGACTAGAGGAGGTGTTAATCTGGTGTGGGACTAGAGGAGGTGTTACAGTCTGGTGTGGGACTAGAAGAGGTGTTAATCTGGTGTGGGACTAGAGGAGGTGTTAATCTGGTGTGGGACTAGAGGAGGTGTTACAGTCTGGTGTGGGACTAGAGGAGGTGTTACAGTCTTGTGTGGGACTAGAGGAGGTGTTACAGTCTGGTGTGGGACTAGAGGAGGTGTTACAGTCTTGTGTGGGACTAGAGGAGGTGTTACAGTCTGGTGTGGGACTAGAGGAGGTGTTACAGTCTGGTGTGGGACTAGAGGAGGTGTTACAGTCTGGTGTGGGACTAGAGGAGGTGTTACAGTCTGGTGTGGGACTAGAGGATATGTTAATCTGGTGTGGGACTAGAGGAGGTGTTAATCTGGTGTGGGACTAGAGGAGGTGTTACAGTCTGGTGTGGGACTAGAGGTGGTGTTCATCTGGTGTGGGACTAGAGGAGGTGTTACAGTCTGGTGTGGGACTAGAGGAGGTGTTACAGTCTGGTGTGGGACTAGAGGAGGTGTTAATCTGGTGTGGGACTAGAGAGGGTGTTACAGTCTGGTGTGGGACTAGAGGAGGTGTTACAGTCTGGTGTGGGACTAGAGGAGGTGTTAATCTGGTGTGGGACTAGAGGAGGTGTTAATCTGGTGTGGGACTAGAGGAGGTGTTACAGTCTGGTGTGGGACTAGAGGAGGTGTTACAGTCTGGTGTGGGACTAGAGGAGGTGTTAATCTGGTGTGGGACTAGAGGAGGTGTTACAGTCTGGTGTGGGACTAGAGGAGGTGTTAATCTGGTGTGGGACTAGAGGAGGTGTTAATCTGGTGTGGGATTAGAGGAGGTGTTACAGTCTGGTGTGGGACTAGAGGAAGTGTTACAGTCTGGTGTGGGACTAGAGGTGTTACAGTCTGGAGTGGGACTAGAGGAGGTGTTAATCTGGTGTGGGATTAGAGGAGGTGTGGGACTGCAACATGATGAGATATACCCATGTCTAAATGATCCAATAGTGATTAGGTAGTTAAAGGATGTTTTGGAGGATGTGGTCCACAGCTTGAGTGAAGCTGTCACAGGTCCGGTATGGTGGAGGGGTAATTAGACCCTCATCTCCCACTCTGTATTTACCTATAGAAGACAACATGCTATACATCAATACAAATTATTGGCATTAGTTGCTTTCAGAATACTTTTAGAGGTTTTCTTTGAGTTATGAAGCGATGTCATGTGTCTTACCTGTTTTGACTAGAATTCCCAGCATGCCAATGTTTTGAGCCCCTCCCACGTCATCTCTGGCGTCCTGTAAAGAGGGGGGTTAGATATTGAACAATACTGTTAAACAGATTGACGTTAGATGTAATGATGTAATGTAATGTCTGCATCATTTCCAATTCCCCATACAGTGGCAATAATGTGAACCCTTTGGAAATACCTGGATTTCTGCATAGATTGGTCATCAAATCGGATCTGATCTTCATCTAGGTCACCACAATAGACAAACAGTCTGCTTAAACTAATAACACACAAACAATTATACGTGTTCATGTCTTTATTGAACACATCGTGTAAACATTCACAGTGCAGGGTGGGAAAAGTATGTGAACCCTTGGATTTAATAACTGGTTGACCCTCCTTTGGCAGAAATAACCTCAACCAAACGTGTTCTGTAGTTGCGGATCAGACCTGCACAACTGTCAGGAGGAATTTTGGACCATTCCTCTTTACAAAACTGTTTCAGTTCAGCAATATTCTTGGGATGTCTGGTGTGAACCGCTCTTTTGAGGTCATGCCACAGCATTTTAAATTGGGTTGAGGTCAGGACTCTGACTGGGCCACTCCAGAAGGTGTATTTTCTTCTGTTGAAGCCATTCTGTTGTTGATTTTACTTCTGTGTTTTTGGGTCGTTGTCCTGTTGCATCACCCAACTTCTGTTGAGCTTCAATTGGCGGACAGATAGCCTAACATTCTCCTGCAAAATGTCTTGATGAACTTGGGAATTGTGCGCTGTGCTCTTGCAGTCATCTTTGCAGGACGGCCACTCCCAGGGAGAGTAGCAACAGTGCTGAACTTTCTCCATTTATAGGGAATTTGTCTTACCGTGGACTGATGGACATCAAGGCTTTTAGAGATACTTTTGTTACCCTTTCCAGCTTTATGCAAGTCAACAACTCTTAATCTTAGGTTTTCTGAGATCTCTTTTTTCAAGGCATGGTTCACATCAGACAATGCTTCTTGTGAATAGCAATTGTGAGTGTTTTTTATAGGGCAAGGCATCTCTAACCCACATCTCTAATCTCGTCTCATTGATTGGACTCCGGGTTAGCTGACTCCCGACTCCAATTAGATTTTGGAGAAGTCATTAGCCTAGGGGTTCACATACTTTTTTCCAACCTACACTGTGAATGTTTAAATGATGTATTCAATATAGACAAGAAAAATACAAGTTTACTAGTTTAAGCAGACTGTCTGTCTGTTGTTGTGACCTAGATGAAGATCAGATGAATTATGCAGAAATCCAGGTAATTCCAAAGGGTTCACATACTTGTTCTTGCCACGGTGTGTGTGTGTGTGTGTGTGTGTGTGTGTGTGTATATATATATTATTTTAAATATATAGTTTTTATATATTTTCCACTAACCCTACCATCCCTCCCCTAATTGGAGTAAACTAATGGACAACAACAGTTAGGCTTCTACTTCATGTTTATACATTTTACAGACACAGTATATTTTACAATAATTATATATTTTTTGTTTTTAGTCCCATCCTTCAGCTCCACTCAACCCCTCCCATCTATCTCTGAACACCATCCAGTCCCATCCTTCAGCTCCACTCAACCCCTCCCATCTATCTCTGAACACCATCCAGTCCCAACCTTCAGCTCCACTCAACCCCTCCCATCTATCTCTGAACACCATCCAGTCCCATCCTTCAGCTCCACTCAACCCCTCCCATCTATCTCTGAACACCATCCAGTCTCATCCTTCAGCTCCACTCAACCTCTCCCATCTATCTCTGAACGCCATCCAGTCCCATCCTTCAGCTCCACTCAACCCCTCCCATCTATCTCTGAACACCATCCAGTCCCATCCTTCAGCTCCCCTCAACCCCTCCCATCTATCTCTGAACACCATCCAGTCCCATCCTTCAGCTCCCCTCAACCCCTCCCATCTATCTCTGAACACCATCCAGTCCCATCCTTCAGCTCCCCTCAACCTCTCCCATCTATCTCTGAACACCATCCAGTCCCATCCTTCAGCTCCACTCAACCCCTCCCATCTATCTCTGAACACCATCCAGTCCCATCCTTCAGCTCCACTCAACCCCTCCCATCTATCTCTCCAGTCCCATCCTTCAGCTCCCCTCAACCTCTCCCATCTATCTCTGAACACCATCCAGTCTTGAGTTCTATTTGCCATATATTTTTCAACTCTGCTGTTTCACAAAAGTTCTGAACCTACAGTGCCTTTGTAAAGTATTCAGACCTCTTGACTTTTTCAACATTTTGTTAGGTTACAGCCGTATTCTAAAATGTATTCAATGTTTTTTTACCACTCATCAATCTACACACAATACCCCATAATGACAGAGCAAAAACTGTTTTTTAGATATTGTTTTGTAATACATTTGCAAAAAAATTATATTCACACCCTTTACTCAGTACTTTGTTGAAATATCACATTTACATCAGTGTTCAGACCCTTTACTCAGTACTTTGTTGAAGCACCTTTGGCAGCGATTACAGCCTCGAGTCTTCTTGGGTGTGACGCTACATGCTTGGCACATCTGTATTTGGGGAGTTTCTCCCATTCTTCTCTGCAGATCCTCTCAAGCTCTGTCAGGATGGATGGGGAGCGTCGCTGCACAGCTATTTTCAGGTCTCTCAAGTCCGGGCTCTGGCTTGGCCACTCAAGGACATTCAGAGACTTGTCCCGAAGCCACTACTTCGTTGTCTTGGCTGTGTGCTTAGGGTCGTTGTCCTGTTGGAAGGTGAACCTTCACCCCAGTCTGAGGTCCTGAGCGCTCTGGAGCAGGTTTTCATCAAGAATCTCTCTGTACTTTGCTCTGTTAATCTTTGCCTCGGTCCTGACTAGTCCCCCCAGTCCCTGCCGCTGAAAAACATCCCCACAGCATGATTCTGCCATCACCATGCTTCACCGCATTCAGGTCAAAGAGTTCAATCTAGTTTTCATAAGACCAGAGAAGCTTGTTTGTCATGGTCCGAGAGTCTTTAGGTGCCTTTTGGCAAACTCCAAGCGGGCTGTCATGTGCCTTTTACTAAGGAGTGGCTTCCATCTGGCCACTCTACCATAAAGGCCTGATTAGTGGAATGCTGCAGAGATGGTTGTCCTTCTGGAAGGTTCTCCCATCTCCACAGAGGAACTCTAGAGCTCGGCCGGGTTCTTGGTCACATCCCTGACCAAGACCCTTCTCCCCCGATTGCTCAGTTTGGCTGGGCGGCCAGCAGTAGGAAGTCTTGGTGGTTCCAAACTTAACCAATTTAAGAATGATGGAGGCCACTGTGTTCTTGGGGACCTTCAATGCTGCAGAATGTTTTTGGTACCCCCTCCCCAGATCTGTGCCCTGACACAAGCCTGTCTCGGAGCTCTACGGTGTCAGATAAATTCTATAAGATTAGAGAGATTTTTTCAAACAACATATTTATTATAAGATTTGCATGCAAAAATGAAGCAATCAACCATCACTAAGAATAGTCAGAGTTGAATGCTCATCGAACAGAGCTGTCAGGTTTGTAGAAATATTTGCAAATGTATTAAAAATAAAAAACAGAAATAAAAGAAAGGTCCCTTTTTCAGGACCCTGTCTTTCAAAGATAATTCATTAAAATCCAAATGACTTCACAGATCTTCATTGTAAAGGGTTTAAACATTGTATCCCATGCTTGTTCAATGAACCATTAACAATGAATGAACATGCACCTGTGGAATGGTCGTTAAGACACTAACAGCTTACAGATGGTAGGCAATTAAGGTCACAGTTATGAAAACTTAGGACACTAAAGAGGCTTTTCTACTGACTCTGAAAAACACCAAAAGAAAGACGCCCAGGGTCCCTGCTCATCTGCGTGAACGTGCTTTAGGCATGCTGCAAGGAGGCATTAGGACTGCAGATGTGGCCAGGGCAATAAATTGCAATGTCCGTACTGTGAGACACCTAAGACAGCGCTACATGGAGACAGGATGGACAGCTGATCATCCTCGCAGTGGCAGACCACGTGTAACAACACCTGCACAGGATCGGAACATCCAAACATCACACCTGCGGGACAGGTACAGGATGGCAACAACAACTGCCCGAGTTACACCAGGAATACATAATCCCTCCATCAGTGCTCAGACTGTCCCCAATAGGCTGAGAGAGGCTGGACTGAGGGCTTGTAGCCATGTAGTAAGGCAGGTCCTCACCAGATATCACCGGTAACAACGTTGCCTATGGGCACAAACCCACCGTCGCTGGACCAGACAGGACTGGCAAAAAGTGCTCTTCACTGACGAGTCGCGGTTTTGTCTCATCAGGGGTGATGGTCGGATTCATGTTTATAGTCAATGGGAATGAGCATTACACCGAGGCCTGTACTCTGGAGCGGGATCGATTTGGAGGTGGAGGGTCCATCATGGTCTGGGGCGGTGTGTCACAGCATCATCGGACTGACCTTGTTGTCATTGCAGGCAATCTCAACGCTGTGCGTTACAGGGAATCTCAGCAATCACTGCCTCATTGCCTGTGTGCGTAATGGGTCCACAGTCAAACGACCACCCCTCATCACTGTCAAACGCTCCCTAAAACACTTCTGCGAGCAGGCCTTTCTAATCGACCTGGCTCGGGTATCCTGGAAGGATATTGACCTCATCCCATCAGTAGAGGATGCCTGCTTCATCACCATCTTAAATAAGCATGCCCTTTTCAAAAATGGTATAACTAAGAACAGATATAGCCCTTGGTTCACTCCAGACTTGACTGCCCTTGACCAGCACAAAAACACCCAGTGGCGTACTGCAATAGCATCGAATAGTCCCCGCAATATGCAACTTTTCAGGGAAGTCAGGAACCAATACACACAGTCAGGTAGGAAAACAGAAATGTGTTTCCTGTAGCACTTATTCCCAAAAGTTTTGGGACACTGTAAAGTCCATGGAGAACAAGAGCACCTCCTCCCAGCTGCCCACTGCACTGAGGATAGGAAACACTGTCACCACCGATAAATCTACGATATTCGATAATTTCAATAAGCATTTTTCTTCGGCTGGCCATGCTTTCCACCTGGCTACCCCTACCCCGGCCAACATCTCAGCACCCCCTGCAGCAACTTGCCCAACCCCCTGCTTCTCCTTCACCCAAATCCAGACAGCTGATGTTCTGAAAGAGCTGCAAAATCTGGATCCCGATAAATCAGCTGGGCTAGACGATCTGGATCCTCTCTTTCTAAAATTATCAGCCGAAATTGTTGCAACCCCTATTACTAGCCTATTCAACCTCACTTTCATATCGTCTGAGATCCCAAAAGATTGGAAAGCTGCCGCGGTCATCTCCCTCTTCAAAGGGGGAGACACTCTAGACCCAAACTGTTGTAGACCTATATCCATCCTGCCCTGCTTTCCTAAAATCTTCGAAAGCCAAGTTAACAAACAGATCACCGACCATTTCGAATTCCACCGTACCTTTTCCACTATGCAACTGGTTTCCGAGCTGGTCATGGATGCACCTCAGCCACGCTCAAGGTCCTAAACGATATCATAACCGCCATCGAGAAAATACAGTACTGTGCAGCCTTTGTTATCGACCTGGCCAAGGCTTTCGACTGCCGATTCTTATCGGCAAACTCAACAGCCTTGGCTTCTCAAATGACTGCCTGGTTCACCAGCGACTTCTCAGATAGAATTCAGTGTGTCAAATCGGAGGGCCTGTTGTCCGGACCTCTGGCAGTCTCTATGGGGGTGCCACAGGGTTAAATTCTTGGGCCGACTCTTTTCTCTGTATATATCAATGATGTCGCTCTTGCTGCTGGTGATTCTCTGATCCACCTCTATGCAGACGACACCATTCTGTATACATCTGGTCCTTCTTTGGACACTGCTAACAATCCTCCAAACAAGCTTTAATGCCGTACAACACTCCTTCCGTGGCCTCCAACTGCTCTTAAACGCTAGTAGAACTAAGTGCATGCTCTTCAACCGATCGCTGCCCGCACCTGCCCGCCCGACTAGCATCACTACTCTGGACGGTTCTGACTTAGAATATGTGGACAACTACAAATACCTAGGTGTCTGGCTAGACTGTAAACTCTCCTTCCAGACTCACATCAAGCATCTCCAATCGAAAATGTAATCTAGAATCTGCTTCCTATTTCGCCACAAAGCATCATGCTGCCAAACATACCCTCGTAAAACTGACTATCCTACCCATCCTTGACTTGTCATTTACAAAATAGCCTTCAACACTCTACTCTGCAAACTGGATGTAGTCTATCACAGTGCCATCTGTTTTGTCACCAAAACCCCATATACTACCCACCACTGCGACCTGTATGCTGTCGTTGGCTGGCCCTCACTACATATTTGTCGCCAAACCCACTGGCTCCAGGTCATCTATAAGTCTTTGCTAGGTAAAGCCCCGCCTTACAGTGAGGGGAAAAGTATTTGATCCCATGCTGATTTTGTACGTTTGCCCACTGACAAAGAAATGATCAGTCTATAATTTTAATGGTAGGTTTATTTGAACAGTGAGAGACAGATTAACAACAAAAAAATCCAGAAAAACGCATGTGAAAAATGTTATAAATTGATATGCATTTTAATGAGGGAAATAAGTATTTGACCCCCTCTCAATCAGAAAGATTTCTGGCACCCAGGTGTCTTTTATACAGGTAACGAGCTGAGATTAGGAGCACACTCTTAAAGGGAGTGCTCCTAATCTCAGTTTGTTACCTGTATAAAATCCACAGAAGCAATCAATCAAACAGATTCCAAACTCTCCACCATGGCCAAGACCAAAGAGCTCTCCAAGGATGTCAGGGACTAGATTGTAGACCTACACAAGGCTGGAATGGGCTACAAGACCATCGCCAAGCAGCTTGGTGAGAAGGTGACAACAGTTGGTGCGATTATTCGCAAATGGAAGAAACACAAAAGAACTGTCAATCTCCCTCGGCCTGGGGCTCCATGCAAGATCTCACCTCGTGGAGTTGCAATGATCATGAGAACGGTGAGGAATCAGCCCAGAACTACACGGGAGGATCTTGTCAATGATCTCAAGGCAGCTGGGACCATAGTAACCAAGAAATCAAGTGGTAACACACTACGCCGTGAAGGACAGAAATCCTGCAGCGCCCGCAAGGTCCCCCTGCTCAAGAAAGCACATATACATGCCCGTCTGAAGTTTGCCAATGAACATCTGAATGATTCAGAGAACATCTGGGTGAAAGTGTTGTGGTCAGATGAGACCAAAATGGAGCTCTTTGGCATCAACTCAACTCGCCGTGTTTGGAGGAGGAGGAATGCTGCCTATAACCCCAAGAACACCATTCCCACCGTCAAACATGGAGGTGGAAACATTATGCTTTGGGGGTGTTTTTCTGCTAAGGGGACACGACAACTTCACCGCATCAAAGGCACGATGGACGGGCCATGTACCGTCACATCTTTGGTGAGAACCTCTTTCCCTCAGCCAGGGCATTGAAAATGGGTTGTGGATGGGTATTCCAGCATGACAATGACCCAAAACACAAAGGAGTGGCTCTCTGTATCTCAGCTCACTGGTCACCATAGCAGCACACACCCGTAGCTGAACGAACTGCAAAAATCACTGAAGCTGGAGTCTTATATCTCCCACTCTAACTTTAAGCATCAGCTGTCAGAGCAGCTTACCGATCACTGTACCTGTACACAGCCAATCTGTAAATAGCACACCCAACTACCTCATCCCCATATTGTTACTTACCCTCTTGCTCTTTTGCACCCCAGTATCTCTACTTGCACATCATCATCTGCACATCTATCACTCCAGTGTTAATGATAAATTGCAAATATTTTGCCTCTATGGCCTATTTATTGCCTAACTCCCTACTCTTCTACATTTGCACACACTGTACATAGATTTTTCTACTGTGTTATTGACTGTATGTTTGTTTATGTGTAACTTGGCCAGGTCGCAGTTGTAATTGAGAACTTGTTCTCAACTGGCCTCCCTGGTTAAATAAAGGGGAAATAAAATAAATAAAACCGATGAAACCGGTGAAATAAAAACATACAAAATAAATAAATAAAAGGGAGGACATCCTCCTCCCTCATGTGGTACCCTTCCTGCAGGCTCATCTTGACATGACCCTCCAGCATGGCAATGCCACCAGCCATACTTCTCGTTCTGTGCATGATTTCCTGCAAGACAGGAATGTCAGTGTTCTGCCATGGCCAGCAAACAGCCCGGATCTCAATCCCATTGAGCAGGTCTGGGACCTGTTGGATCGGAGGGTGAGGGCTAGGGCCATTCCCCTCAGAAATGTCAGGAAACTTGCAGGTGTCTTGGTGGAAGAGTGGGGTAACATCTAACAGCAAGAACTGGCAAATCTGGTGCAGTCCATGAGGAGGAGATGCACTGCAGTACTTAACGCAGCTGGTGGCCACACCAGATACTGACTGTTACTTTTGATTTTGACCCCCACTTTGTTCAGGGACACATTATTCAATTTCTGTTAGTCACATGTCTGTGTAACTTGTTCAGTTTATGTCTCAGTTGTTGAATCTTGTCATGTTCATACAAATATTTACACATGTTAAGTTTGCCTTATTTAAGTTTACCTTATTTAAATACAGTCAAAGGTTTGGATACCTCATTCAAGGGTTTTTCTTTTTTACTATTTTCTAAAGTCTAGAATAACAGTGAAGACATCAAAACTATGACATAACACATGGAATCATGTAGTAACCATAAAAGTGTTAAACAAATCAAAATATATTTTATATTTGAGATTCTTCAAAGTAGCCAGTTTTCCTTGATGACAGCTTTGCACACTCTTGGCATTCTCTCAACCAGCTTCATGAGGTAGTCACCTGGAATGCATTTAAATTAACAGGTGTGCCTTGTTAAAAGTTAATTTGTAGAATTTCTTTCCTTCTTAATGTGTTTGAGCCAATTAGTTGTGTTGTGACAAGGTAGGGGTGGTATACAGAAGATAGCCCTATTTGGTAAAAGACCAAGTCCATCATTACTTTAAGACATGAAGGTCAGTCAATACGGAAAATGTTTCTTCAAGTGCAGTCTCAAAAACCATCAAGTGCTATGATGAAACTGGCTCTCATGAGGCCATCTACTAAAACCACTAAAGAACACCAATAGGAAGAAGATACTTGCTTGGCCAATGGGCATTAGACCAGTGTACATTTTATTTGTCCTTTGGTTTGATGAATCCAAATTTGAGATTTTTGGATCCAACCGCCGTGTCTTTGTGAGACACAGGTGAACGGATGATCTCCGCATGTGTGGTTCCCACCATGAAGCATGGAGGAGGTGGTGTGGGGGTGCTTTACCGGTGACCCTGTCAGTGATTGATTTAGAATTCAAGGCACACTTAGCCAGCATGGCTACCAGAGCATTCTGCAGTGATACGCCATCCCATCTGGTTTGCGTTTTTTTGGTAACTACATGATTCCATATGTGTTATTTCATAGTTTTGATGTCTTCACTATTATTCTACAATATAGAAAATAGTACAAATAAAGAAAAACCCTTGAATGAGAAGGTGTCCACACTTTTGACTGGTACTGTATACTTATTGATTACTTTACATGTAAAAGGAATGTATATGATGGGATCAGTGAAGGGTGGATAGAAACTTGGTGCATGGGAAGTTACTGAGACAGACAAGGGGAAGGGCAGAAGTTGACATTACGTTCCTGAGGAGGGAGGTCAAAGGGCAACAGTCTAGTTAGTCTCTGATAAGGCAGACCAGCTGCTATGGAGGAGCAAGGAATTCGGCTGGAGGTCAAGTCAATAGCTGAAGTGAGAAGAAACCTCTGGGAGGGGGGCCAGAGGGGCCCACCACAACGACCCTCCCTACTACAGTCCTATCTCACACGTACACTTCTACGCCCACGAAGGTTCAAGCATCAGGCAGGACCATGACTACACCAGTGAGGCAAAAATGTAGTTCATGCTTAGCAACAGAGATGTATTGGCTGTCTAGATCTGTAAGGAGTTGACTATTAGGATGGTATAAATATGTGCTTGTGTAATCAGACCATGTCTTTGTAGATGTATGACCCAATGGGTGAATAAACTTGGTTTGAGCTTTTCCTAGTCGTCCGTTTGAGTTTTTACTCTGTTTGCTCAGAACCTAACACGATGAATTGGAACGCTGACTGTGAGCCAGGCCTAATCACCCAACATCAGTGCCCAACCTCACTAATGCTCTTGTGGCTGAATGGAAGCAAGTCCCCGCAGCAATGTTCCAACATCTAGTGGAAAGCCTTCCCAGAAGAGTGGAGGCTGTTATAGCAGCAATGTTCCAACATCTAGTGGAAAGCTTTCCCAGAAGAGTGGAGGCTGTTATAGCAGCAATGTCCCAACATCTAGTGGAAAGTCTTCCCAGAAGAGTGGAGGCTGTTATAGCAGCAATGTTCCAACATCTAGTGGAAAGCCTTCCCAGAAGAGTGGAGGCTGTTATAGCAGCAATGTTCCAACATCTAGTGGAAAGCTTTCCCAGAAGAGTGGAGGCTGTTATAGCAGCAATGTTCCAACATCTAGTGGAAAGCCTTCCCAGAAGAGTGGAGGCTGTTATAGCAGCAATGTTCCAACATCTAGTGGAAAGCCTTCCCAGAAGAGTGGAGGCTGTTATAGCAGCAATGTTCCAACATCTAGTGGAAAGCCTTCCCAGAAGAGTGGAGGCTGTTATAGCAGCAATGTTCCAACATCTAGTGGAAAGCCTTCCCAGAAGAGTGGAGGCTGTTATAGCAGCAATGTTCCAACATCTAGTGGAAAGCCTTCCCAGAAGAGTGGAGGCTGTTATAGCAGTAATGTTCCAACATCTAGTGGAAAGCCTTCCCAGAAGAGTGGAGGCTGTTATAGCAGCAATGTTCCAACATCTAGTGGAAAGCCTTCCCAGAAGAGTGGAGGCTGTTATAGCAGCAATGTTCCAACATCTAGAGGAAAGCCTTCTCAGAAGAGTGGAGGCTGTTATAGCAGTACTGTTCCAACATCTAGTGGGAAGCCTTCCCAGAAGAGTGGAGGCTGTTATAGCAGCAATGTTCCAACATCTAGTGGAAAGCCTTCCCAGAAGAGTGGAGGCTGTTATAGCAGCAATGTTCCAACATCTAGTGGAAAGCCTTCCCAGAATAGTGGAGGTTGTTATAGCAGCAAAGGGGGGACCAACTCCATATTAATGTCCATGATCTTAGAATGAGATGTTTGACAAGCAGGTGTCCATATACTTTTGGTCATGTTGTGCATCTGTGATGAACAGATGCATATCTGTATTCCCAGTCATGTGAAATCCATAGAATAGGGCCTAATACATGTATTTCAATTGACTGATTTCTTCATATGAACTGTAACTCAGTAAAATCGTTGAAATTGTTGCATGTTGCGTTTATATTTTTGTTCATTGTAGATAACCCTAACCCAACTATATAGGAATAGGGTCCTATTTAAGAGTCCTCCAGTGTGACTCACGTCTCCGATCATGATGGCCTCTTCAGGACAACAGCCAATGTCCTTCAGAGCCTCCAGGAAGAATGTCCCCTCAGGCTTCCCCACAACGGTGGCCTGACAGCCTGTAGAGTACTCTAACCCTGTCACAAAGGGTCCGGGGCCCAGCGCCAGACCATCCTTCCTCTTATAATACCTGGCCTTATGGATGGCTATGAGGGGGGCCCCGTCTAGAACCAGCCTGGTAGATAGAGGGGAGAAAATTGAGTTTTATTCAATGTGTATTAAGGCAGCTGAAGGCTCACTGCAGTAGCACATACAAGAAAACACATTTAAAGCAATACATTGAGATGTGACATATACAGTGGGGTCTGAAATGATTGACACCCATGATAAAGGTGAGCAATAATGACTGTATAAAATATATCGAATACTGAGCTATATTGCTCAAACAGGTTGGAGTAAAAATGATTGACACCTGTAGAGATTCTTATGAATCAAGTAGTAAAAAGTGTAGTATTTGGTCCCATATTCATAGCACGCAGTGACTACACCAAGCTTGTGACTCAACTTGTACACACTTGTTGGATGCATTTGCAATTCGTTGTGTTGTGTTTCAGATTATTTTGTGCCAAATAGAAATTAAAGGTGAATAAATCATGTATTGTCATTTGAGTCACTTTTATTGTAAATAACAATATAATATATTTCTAAACATTTCTATATTAATGTGGATGCTACCATGACTACGGATAATGAGTGAGACATTTACAGATGATCAAAGATTTGTATTTATTATCGATCCCCATTAGCTGCTGCCAAGCCAGCAGCTACTCTTCCTGGGGTCCGGAAAAATTATACAATTTTAAAAACATTACAATACATTCATAACAGACACAGTCTCACAACACACTAAGTGGGTGCCCTCGGGCCCCTACTCCACTACCACATATCTACAACACAAAATCCATGTGTACGTGTGTGTATAGTGCGTATGTTATCGTGTGTGTGCATGAGTCTGTGCCTGTGTTTGTGTTACTTCAGTCCCCAGTGTTCCATAAGGTGTATTTTTACCTGCTTTTTAAATCTGATTCTACTGCCTGCATCAGTTACCTGATGTGGAATAGAGTTCCATGTAGTCATGGCTCTATGTAGTACTGTGCGCCTCCCATAGTCTGTTCTGGACTTGGGGACTGTGAAGAGACCTCTGGTGGCATGTCTTGTGGGGTATGCATGGGTGTCTGCCCTGTTCTGAGATAATTGTAATTATGCAAGTAGTTAACAATCAGTGTTTTTTTTTTATGAATGAAATTATAAAATAGCTCCAAAGCTTTTTACAATTATTCTTTATGTAATTTATCTTTGTTTCATAGTGTAGTTTCTTCTTTTTATTCAGTTTAGTCAGATGATTTCTCAATGTGCAGTGTGTTTGCCAATCGGTTGTGCAGCGACTTATTTGCCATTCCTTTTGCCTCGTCCCTCCCAACCACACCATGTTTAATTCCTCATCAATCCACAGGGATAATGGCTGCATGCTTATTGGTAACTGGGATAAGCCATTTCATAAATGTGTCAAGTGCAGCGTCTGTTCGCTCCTCATTAAACACCACAGACCAGCAAATATCCTTTACATCAACAACATATGAATCACTACAAAACTTATTGTATGACCTCATACACTATATTAGGCCCAGCCTTTGGAACTTTGGTTATCCTAGATATGGCTATTATATTGTGATCAATCAAATCAAATGTATTTATAAAGCCCTTCTTACATCAGCTGATGTCACAAAGTGCTGTACAGAAACCCAGCCTAAAACCCCAAACAGAAACACATGCAGGTGTAAAAGCACAGTGGCTAGGAAAAACTCCCTAGAAAGGCCAGAACCTAGGAAGAAACCTAGAGAGGAACCAGGCTGTGAGGGTGTCCAGTCTTCTTCTGGCTGTGCCGGGTGGAGATTATAACAGAACATGGACAAGATGTTCAAACGTTCATAGATGACCAGCAGGGTCAAATAATAATATTCACAGTGGTTGTCGAGGGTGCAACAGGTCAGCACCTCAGGAGTAAATGTCAGTTGACTTTTCATAGCCGATCATTCAGAGTATCTCTACCGCTCCTGCTGTCTCTAGAGAGTTGAAAACAGCAGGTCTGGGACAGGTAGCACGTCCGGTGAACAGGTCAGGGTTCCATAGGTGCAGGCAGAACAGTTGAAACTGGAGCAGCAGCTCGACCAGGTGGACTGGGGAAAGCAAGGAGTCATCAGGCCAGGTAGTCCTGAGGCATGGGCCTAGGGCTCATGTGTCAAGTGCAAACTGTGATCACTAAACCAAATGATTCTGGATGCTGCTTTCAAGCACATTTCTGCAGCATTAGTAAAGATGCGATCAATACATGTTGAGGATTGCATTCCTCAAATCAAATTTTATTTGTCACATACACATGGTTAGCAGATGTTAATGCGAGTGTAGCGAAATGCTTGTGCTTCTAGTTCCGACCATGCAGTAGTATCTAACAATTCACAACAACTACCTTATACACACGTGTAAAGGAAGGAATACGAGTATGTACATATAAATATATGGATCAGCGATGGCTGACCGGCATAGGCAAGATACAGTAGATGGTATAGAGTACAGTATATACACATATATATATATATATATATATATGAGATGAGTAATGTCGGATATGTAAACATTATATAAAAAAAATTGTTTAAAGTGGCAAGTGATACATCCAATTTCTATGTTTAAAGTGGCTAGAGATTTAAGTCAGTATGTTGGCAACAGCCACTCAATGTTAGTGGTGGCTGTTTAACAGTCTGATGGCCTTGAGGTAGAAGCTGTTTTTCAGTCTCTCGGTCCCAGCTTTGATGCACCTGTACTGACCTCGCCTTCTGGATGATAACGGGGTGAACAGGCAGTGGCTCGGGTGGTTGTTGTCCTTGATTATCTTTTTGGCCTTCCTGTGACATCGGGTGGTGTAGGTGTCCTGGAGGAAAGGTAGTTTACCCCCGGTGATGCGTTATGCAGTCCTCACTACCCTCTGGAGAGCCTTACGGTTGTGGGCGGAGCAGTTTCCGTACCAGGCGGTGATACAGCCCGACAGGATGCTCTCGATTGTGCATCTGTAGAAGTTTGTGAGTGTTTTTGGTGACAAGACAAATTTCTTCACCACGCTGTCTGTGCGGGTGGACCATTTCAGTTTGTCCGTGATGTGTACGCCGAGGAACTTAAGACATTCCACCTTCTCCACTCTTGTCCCCTCGATGTGGATAGGGGGGTGCGCCCTCTGCTGTTTCCTGAAGTCCACAATCATCTCCTTTGTTTTGTTGACGTTGAGTGAGAGGTTATTTCCTGACACCACACTCAGAGGGCCCTCACCTCCTCCCTGTAGGCAGTCTTGTCGTTGTTGGTAATCAAGCCTACCACTGTAGTGTTGTCTGATTGAGTTGGAGGCGTGCTTGGCCACGCAGTCATGGGTGAACAGGGAGTACAGGAGAGAGCTGAGAACGTACCCTTGTGGGGCTCCAGTGTTGAGGATCAGCGGGGTGGAGATGTTTCATACCCTTACCACCTGGGGCCGGCCCGTCAGGAAGTCCAGGACCCAGTTGCACAGGGCTGGGTCGAGACCCAGGGTCTCGAGCTTAATGACGAGTTTGGAGGGTACTATGGTGTTAAATGCTGAGCTGTAGTCGATGAACAGCATTCTTACATAGGAATTCCTCTCGTCCAGATGGGTTAGGGCAGTGTGATTGCGATTGCGTTGTCTGTGGACCTATTGTCTGTGGACCAATTTGTAAGCAAATTGGAGTGGGTCTAGGGTGTCTGGTAGGATGGAGGTGATATGATCCTTGACTAGTCTCTCAAAGGACTTCATGATGACGGAAGTGAGTGATACGGGGCGAGTCATTTAGCTCAGTTACCTTAGCTTTCTTGGGAACAGGAACAATGGTGGCCCTCTTGAAGCATGTGGGAACAGCAGACTGGGATAAGGATTGATTAAATATGTCCGTAAAAACACCAGCCAGCTGGTCTGCGCATGCTCTTAGGACACGGCCAGGGATACCATCTGGGCGGCAGCCTTGCGAGGATTAACACGCTCTTAAATGTTTTACTCACGTTGGCTGCGGTGAAGGAGAGCCCGCAGGTTTTGGTAGCGGGCCGTGTCGGTGGCACTCTATTGTCCTCAAAGCGAGCAAAGAAGTTGTTTAGTTTGTCTGGGAGCAGGACATCGTGGTCCGCGACGGGGCTGGTATTTTTTTTGTAGTCCATGATTGACTGTAGACCCTGCCACATACCTCGTGTCTGAGCCGTTGAATTTTGACTCTACTTTGTGTCTATTGTGACGCTTAGCTTGTTTGATTGCCTTGCGGAGGGAATAGCTACACTGTTTGTATTCAGTCATGTTTCCGGTCCCCTTACCCTGGTTAAAAGCAGTGGTTCACGCTTTCAGTTTTGTGCGAATGCTGCCATCAATCCACGGTTTCTGGTTGGGGAAGGTTTTAATAGTTGCTATGGGTACAACATCACCGATGCACTTGCTAATAAACTCGCTCCCCGAATCAGCGTATACATCAATGTTATTGTCTGATGCTATCTGGAACATATCCCAGTCCACGTGCTCGAAGCAATCTTGAAGCGTGGAATCAGATTGGTCGGACCAGCGTTGAAAAGACCTGAGCACGGGCGTTTCCGTGCTGTTTGTAACTACCCTGGTAGGTTGACTGATAGCCTGAACCAGGTTGCAGGCACTGGTTACAGTTTGAAGCATTTTCTTGAGTGGGCAGCTTGATGGAAGCCAGACAATATTTAAATCACCCAGAAAATATACCTTTGTTTGAAAGTGTATTGGAAAGTTATTGTTAGCTAGCTAGCTTCTTAATATGGATCCCGCGACGCAGTTGGCATCAGTTGCTGGGACTGCTTGTCTCTTTCCAGTGATCCTGCCGTCCAAGGACGAGTCTGAGGAGCTATTTGGCGTCGCTGCTAGCCTAGCTGCTAGCTAGCTGCATATCAAGCTAGCTGGGTTTTCAGGAACGCTGTTTGTTGTTTTCAATCTTCCCAGTGACCTTCCCTGTCTGGAACTGCGAGGAGTAACAGCCTAACCTACGTTGCTAGCTACTATTCAAAAGACCAAAGCTGGCGGGAGTACCGCTGAGGACAGTGGTGTCTCTCTATCATACGCGAAGGATATTTCAAAACAAACAGAAACCTACAAGCAGTTGTTACAACAACAAGAAAATAGCTAATAAAATAATGGACGAGCTGACCAGAGAGGTCCAGGACCTGAAGGACAACTTGCAGTTTTCCCAGGGTCACCTCGATGAGTTGAAACAGGAGAACGGCTATATGACAACAATCTGTAAGTCATTGAGAAAGGACATCAGTTCTGTGTGTGAATCAATGATAACAATGACAGATAAATCAGACTCTCGAGGGACAATCAAGACGGAACAACATGGTTGTGGACAGAATTGCAGGACCTCCACAAAGTGATAGAAATTATCTCTGAGAAATTGAAGATGGACCACAAGAAGATTGAGGTGACAGGCCCAGGCCGATAGTGGTCATGTTCCTGAGGTTCAGGGCCATGGTAGCTGTTCTGGAAAGAGCCAAGAACTTGAGAGGAACGTATATCTTTCTCAATGAGAAAGCTGTGTGAGAGAAGAGGAACGAAACTGATCCCAGCCATGAAAGCTGCCAGAGCGCGTGGGGACATTGCTTACATCTGCTATGACAGGCTCATTGTCCACCCTCCCTCCCAGAAGGAAGGGATGAGAGCCAAGCTTCAACCCCGCAGCGCACCAACTGATTTGTAGTATTTCATTTCCTAGACAAGTCAGTTAAGAACAAATTCTTACTTACAATGACGGCCTACCAAAAGGCAAAAGACCTCCTGCGGGGACGGGGCTGGGATAAAAACATTATAAATATATATATACACACACACACACACAGCTTATCATGAGGTACTAGTGGTGGTTTAGCGAATTCTTACAAGGCAACCCGCCCTCCTCCCCCCTCTTTCACCGTCATTTCTTCATGCTGATGACAGGGATTTGGCCTTGTCTCGACAAAGCAGTATATCCTTAGAGTTGGACTCATTCATTTCACACGTTATCTAGATAAGATCATAGCCCCAAGACAAGCTAACCTTTCACCATTACAACAGGGGAGATTACAGTATGAGGACTGACTCAGCTGTTTACCTGAACGCTTTGTTGAGCGTCTGGTAGTTGAACTGGTCTGGAGCTAAGCCTATCACCACAGCGTTGGGTTCGGATGTCTCCATACCTGCAGCACAACATGGATAGAAGACGTTTTATAGAGTTAAAACTACACCTAAATCTCAAATGGCACCATATGCCATATACAGCGCACTACTTTGACCAGGGTCCATACGGCTCCATTGGGATGCATTCTAAATGTAAGTTAGTTTGCAATCTGCTCTGCCTCATCTAGCCCTGGCTGTCACCTGAGAAGTCCTCCAGTGCACTGTCCTCCACCAGCAGTAGGGGGCGTAGTCGTCTCTGCTCCACGAGGCTCCTGGCTGCTGTTAGGGACGTGAAGATCTCCTCCTCATGGATGTCAAAGTTCAGACTGTGGAGACGCTCCACAAGGTTCCTCTTACACTCCTTAGTGGTGTTGGTCACAAACTTCACCGCTACAGAGGACTGACGCAACCTAGAGTATAAATCACAAACATAGAGACCGTGTGACTTCAGAAGAAACTCACAGAATTGAGGACTGGGTGAGTACTGAATATGGGGACTGAGGCATGCTGCACGTATTTGTGACTTCTTACTTTCAGATGGAACCAGAGGGGTGTGTGAGCAGCTCAGGAGAAAGTGTCTGGGTGAGGACTGAATAACAAGGATAACAGGGCTCTGGGCAGACTGACCTGTTGAGGGCGTCCTGTGCTCCAGGCACGGCTGTGTCTTCTACATGGAGGGTTCCACTCAGGTCAATCAGCACTGCCTTCAGAGCCCGTCTGGTCGCCATGATACCAGGTACCTATGTACTGTATACATACACCATTAGTGATAGAGATAAATCCATGCACATAGAGATCCTATTCAATTAGTTGAGTATCTGGAGCATCAGCATTTGTAGAAATCGAACCCACAAATGCTGATGCTCCAGATACTCAACTAGTCTAAAAAAAAAGTTGTATTGCTTCTTTAATCAGGACAACAGCTTTCAGCTGTGCTAACATAATTGCAAATTGATCAGTTAGCCTTTTAAAATGATAAACTTGGATTAGCTGACAAAACGTGCCATTGGAACTCAGGAGTGAGGATTGCTGATAATGGGCCTCTGTACGCCTATGTAGATATTCCATTAAAAATCTGCCGTTTCCAGCTACAATAGTCATTTACAACATTAACAATGTCTACACTGAATTACTGGTCAATTTTATGTTATTTTAATGGACAGTTTTTTGGGGGAATTTCTTTAGAAAACAAGGACATTTCTAAGTGACACCAAACTTTTGAACGGTAGTGTAGTTATTATATTAGTGCTGCTCTTACTGTATCCATCTTCTACAGAGGATTAACGACAACAGGGCTAAAAATACTGAGGCTGTGTTGCTGCCAGGACAAAGCACTGTTATATATACATACACACACACACATATATATATATACACATACATAATCCACATCTCTAAATAATCGGGGATTACACAGCTGAGGTTGCGCTCCATGCAGGGGGGTTGTGTAACATTGACATGTAATGATGTAGTATGATTAACCGACAACATTACTGAGGGGACCTGTCGTAATGAGAGATAAAGGCTTGGACATAAAATTACATGTAGAACTGTTTGAATTGAATAGGATTTCTATGTGTACGGGATTAAGCAACATTTTATTTAAACAGTAGGCTTTATTCTTGTTGCTACATGTCTAAAGCATAGCTGGAGAGAAATCAGAGCTGCAACAGGGTGAGCAGGCAGACCAACGATACATGCTGACTAGTAAACAGAACTAGCCTGTTGGGGAAAGACCTAGCTAGCTACTACTAGCAGGCAGACCAACGATACAGGCTGACTAGTAAACAGAACTAGCCTGTTGGGGAAAGACCTAGCTAGCTACTACTAGCAGGCGGACCAACGATACAGGCTGACTAGTAAACAGAACTAGCCTGTTGGGGAAAGACCTAGCTAGCTACTACTAGCAGGGAGACCAACGATACAGGCTGACTAGTAAACAGAACTAGCCTGTTGGGGAAAGACCTAGCTAGCTACTACTAGCAGGAGGACCAACGATACAGGCTGACTAGTAAACAGAACTAGCCTGTTGGGGAAAGACCTAGCTAGCTACTACTAGCAGGAGGACCAACGATACAGGCAGACTAGTAAACAGAACTAGCCTGTTGGGGAAAGACCTAGCTAGCTACTACTAGCAGGGAGACCAACGATACAGGCTGACTAGTAAACAGAACTAGCCTGTTGGGGAAAGACCTAGCTAGCTACTACTAGCAGGGAGACCAACGATACAGGCTGACTAGTAAACAGAACTAGCCTGTTGGGGAAAGACCTGGCTAGCTACTACTAGCAGGGAGACCAACGATACAGGCTGACTAGTAAACAGAACTAGCCTGTTGGGGAAAGACCTAGCTAGCTACTACTAGCAGGAGGACCAACGATACAGGCAGACTAGTAAACAGAACTAGCCTGTTGGGGAAAGACCTAGCTAGCTACTACTAGCAGGGAGACCAACGATACAGGCTGACTAGTAAACAGAACTAGCCTGTTGGGGAAAGACCTAGCTAGCTACTACTAGCAGGAGGACCAACGATACAGGCAGACTAGTAAACAGAACTAGCCTGTTGGGGAAAGACCTAGCTAGCTACTACTAGCAGGGAGACCAACGATACAGGCTGACTAGTAAACAGAACTAGCCTGTTGGGGAAAGACCTAGCTAGCTACTACTAGCAGGGAGACCAACGATACAGACTGACTAGTAAACAGAACTAGCCTGTTGGGGAAAGACCTAGCTAGCTACTACTAGCAGGGAGACCAACGATACAGACTGACTAGTAAACAGAACTAGCCTGTTGGGGAAAGACCTAGCTAGCTACTACTAGCAGGGAGACCAACGATACAGACTGACTAGTAAACAGAACTAGCCTGTTGGGGAAAGACCTAGCTAGCTACTACTAGCAGGCAGACCAACGATACAGGCTGACTAGTAAACAGAACTAGCCTGTTGGGGAAAGACCTAGCTAGCTACTACTAGCAGGGAGACCAACGATACAGACTGACTAGTAAACAGAACTAGCCTGTTGGGGAAAGACCTAGCTAGCTACTACTAGCAGGGAGACCAACGATACAGGCTGACTAGTAAACAGAACTAGCCTGTTGGGGAAAGACCTAGCTAGCTACTACTAGCAGGGAGACCAACGATACAGACTGACTAGTAAACAGAACTAGCCTGTTGGGGAAAGACCTAGCTAGCTACTACTAGCAGGGAGACCAACGATACAGACTGACTAGTAAACAGAACTAGCCTGTTGGGGAAAGACCTAGCTAGCTACTACTAGCAGGCAGACCAACGATACAGGCTGACTAGTAAACAGAACTAGCCTGTTGGGGAAAGACCTAGCTAGCTACTACTAGCAGGCAGACCAACGATACATGCTGACTAGTAAACAGAACTAGCCTGTTGGGGAAAGACCTAGCTAGCTACTACTAGCAGGGAGACCAACGATACAGGCTGACTAGTAAACAGAACTAGCCTGTTGGGGAAAGACCTAGCTAGCTACTACTAGCAGGCAGACCAACGATACATGCTGACTAGTAAACAGAACTAGCCTGTTGGGGAAAGACCTAGCTATCTACTACTAGCAGGCGGACCAACGATACAGGCTGACTAGTAAACAGAACTAGCCTGTTGGGGAAAGACCTAGCTAGCTACTACTAGCAGGGAGACCAACGATACAGGCTGACTAGTAAACAGAACTAGCCTGTTGGGGAAAGACCTAGCTAGCTACTACTAGCAGGAGGACCAACGATACAGGCAGACTAGTAAACAGAACTAGCCTGTTGGGGAAAGACCTAGCTAGCTACTACTAGCAGGCGGACCAACGATACAGGCTGACTAGTAAACAGAACTAGCCTGTTGGGGAAAGACCTAGCTAGCTACTACTAGCAGGCGGACCAACGATACAGGCTGACTAGTAAACAGAACTAGCCTGTTGGGGAAAGACCCAGCTAGCTACTACTAGCAGGAGACCAACGATACAGGCTGACTAGTAAACAGAACTAGCCTGTTGGGGAAAGACCTAGCTAGCTACTACTAGCAGGAGGACCAACGATACAGGCAGACTAGTAAACAGAACTAGCCTGTTGGGGAAAGACCTAGCTAGCTACTACTAGCAGGGAGACCAACGATACAGGCTGACTAGTAAACAGAACTAGCCTGTTGGGGAAAGACCTAGCTAGCTACTACTAGCAGGAGACCAACGATACAGACTGACTAGTAAACAGAACTAGCCTGTTGGGGAAAGACCTAGCTAGCTACTACTAGCAGGGAGACCAACGATACAGACTGACTAGTAAACACAACTAGCCTGTTGGGGAAAGACCTAGCTAGCTACTACTAGCAGGGAGACCAACGATACAGACTGACTAGTAAACAGAACTAGCCTGTTGGGGAAAGACCTAGCTAGCTACTACTAGCAGGCAGACCAACGATACAGGCTGACTAGTAAACAGAACTAGCCTGTTGGGGAAAGACCTAGCTAGCTACTACTAGCAGGGAGACCAACGATACAGACTGACTAGTAAACAGAACTAGCCTGTTGGGGAAAGACCTAGCTAGCTACTACTAGCAGGGAGACCAACGATACAGGCTGACTAGTAAACAGAACTAGCCTGTTGGGGAAAGACCTAGCTAGCTACTACTAGCAGGGAGACCAACGATACAGACTGACTAGTAAACAGAACTAGCCTGTTGGGGAAAGACCTAGCTAGCTACTACTAGCAGGAGACCAGCGATACAGACTGACTAGTAAACAGAACTAGCCTGTTGGGGAAAGACCTAGCTAGCTACTACTAGCAGGCGGACCAACGATACAGGCTGACTAGTAAACAGAACTAGCCTGTTGGGGAAAGACCTAGCTAGCTACTACTAGCAGGCAGACCAGCGATACATGCTGACTAGTAAACAGAACTAGCCTGTTGGGGAAAGACCCAGCTAGCTACTACTAGCAGGGAGACCAACGATACAGGCTGACTAGTAAACAGAACTAGCCTGTTGGGGAAAGACCTAGCTAGCTACTACTAGCAGGCAGACCAACGATACATGCTGACTAGTAAACAGAACTAGCCTGTTGGGGAAAGACCTAGCTATCTACTACTAGCAGGCGGACCAGCGATACAGGCTGACTAGTAAACAGAACTAGCCTGTTGGGGAAAGACCTAGCTAGCTACTACTAGCAGGGAGACCAACGATACAGGCTGACTAGTAAACAGAACTAGCCTGTTGGGGAAAGACCTAGCTAGCTACTACTAGCAGGAGGACCAACGATACAGGCAGACTAGTAAACAGAACTAGCCTGTTGGGGAAAGACCTAGCTAGCTACTACTAGCAGGCGGACCAACGATACAGGCTGACTAGTAAACAGAACTAGCCTGTTGGGGAAAGACCTAGCTAGCTACTACTAGCAGGCGGACCAACGATACAGGCTGACTAGTAAACAGAACTAGCCTGTTGGGGAAAGACCTAGCTAGCTACTACTAGCAGGGAGACCAACGATACAGGCTGACTAGTAAACAGAACTAGCCTGTTGGGGAAAGACCTAGCTAGCTACTACTAGCAGGAGGACCAACGATACAGGCAGACTAGTAAACAGAACTAGCCTGTTGGGGAAAGACCTAGCTAGCTACTACTAGCAGGGAGACCAACGATACAGGCTGACTAGTAAACAGAACTAGCCTGTTGGGGAAAGACCTAGCTAGCTACTACTAGCAGGGAGACCAACGATACAGACTGACTAGTAAACAGAACTAGCCTGTTGGGGAAAGACCTAGCTAGCTACTACTAGCAGGGAGACCAACGATACAGACTGACTAGTAAACAGAACTAGCCTGTTGGGGAAAGACCTAGCTAGCTACTACTAGCAGGGAGACCAACGATACAGACTGACTAGTAAACAGAACTAGCCTGTTGGGGAAAGACCTAGCTAGCTACTACTAGCAGGCAGACCAACGATACAGGCTGACTAGTAAACAGAACTAGCCTGTTGGGGAAAGACCTAGCTAGCTACTACTAGCAGGGAGACCAACGATACAGACTGACTAGTAAACAGAACTAGCCTGTTGGGGAAAGACCTAGCTAGCTACTACTAGCAGGGAGACCAACGATACAGGCTGACTAGTAAACAGAACTAGCCTGTTGGGGAAAGACCTAGCTAGCTACTACTAGCAGGGAGACCAACGATACAGACTGACTAGTAAACAGAACTAGCCTGTTGGGGAAAGACCTAGCTAGCTACTACTAGCAGGCAGACCAACGATACAGGCTGACTAGTAAACAGAACTAGCCTGTTGGGGAAAGACCTAGCTAGCTACTACTAGCAGGCAGACCAACGATACATGCTGACTAGTAAACAGAACTAGCCTGTTGGGGAAAGACCTAGCTAGCTACTACTAGCAGGGAGACCAACGATACAGGCTGACTAGTAAACAGAACTAGCCTGTTGGGGAAAGACCTAGCTAGCTACTACTAGCAGGCAGACCAACGATACATGCTGACTAGTAAACAGAACTAGCCTGTTGGGGAAAGACCTAGCTAGCTACTACTAGCAGGGAGACCAACGATACAGACTGACTAGTAAACAGAACTAGCCTGTTGGGGAAAGACCTAGCTAGCTACTACTAGCAGGGAGACCAACGATACAGGCTGACTAGTAAACAGAACTAGCCTGTTGGGGAAAGACCTAGCTAGCTACTACTAGCAGGGAGACCAACGATACAGGCTGACTAGTAAACAGAACTAGCCTGTTGGGGAAAGACCTAGCTAGCTACTACTAGCAGGGAGACCAACGATACAGGCTGACTAGTAAACAGAACTAGCCTGTTGGGGAAAGACCTAGCTAGCTACTACTAGCAGGGAGACCAACGATACAGGCTGACTAGTAAACAGAACTAGCCTGTTGGGGAAAGACCTAGCTATCTACTACTAGCAGGGAGACCAACGATACAGACTGACTAGTAAACAGAACTAGCCTGTTGGGGAAAGACCTAGCTATCTACTACTAGCAGGAGGACCAACGATACAGGCTGACTAGTAAACAGAACTAGCCTGTTGGGGAAAGACCTAGCTATCTACTACTAGCAGGAGGACCAACGATACAGACTGACTAGTAAACAGAACTAGCCTGTTGGGGAAAGACCTAGCTAGCTACTACTAGCAGGCGGACCAATGATACAGACTGACTAGCAAACAGAACTAGCCTGTTGGGGAAAGACCTAGCTAGCTACTACTAGCAGGAGGACCAACGATACAGACTGACTAGCAAACAGAACTAGCCTGTTGGGGAAAGACCTAGCTAGCTACTACTAGCAGGAGGACCAACGATACAGACTGACTAGCAAACAGAACTAGCCTGTTGGGGAAAGACCTAGCTAGCTACTACTAGCAGGAGGACCAACGATACAGGCTGACTAGTAAACAGAACTAGCCTGTTGGGGAAAGACCTAGCTAGCTACTACTAGCAGGCGGACCAACGATACAGACTGACAAGTAAACAGAACTAGTCTGTTGGGGAAAGACCTAGCTAGCTACTACTAGCAGGCGGACCAACGATACAGGCTGACTAGTAAACAGAACTAGCCTGTTAGGGGAAAGACCTAGCTAGCTACTACTAGCAGGAGGACCAACGATACAGGCTGACTAGTAAACAGAACTAGCCTGTTGGGGAAAGACCTAGCTAGCTACTACTAGCAGGCGGACCAACGATACAGGCTGACTAGTAAACAGAACTAGCCTGTTGGGGAAAGACCTAGCTAGCTACTACTAGCAGGCGGACCAACGATACAGGCTGACTAGCAAACAGAACTAGCCTGTTGGGGAAAGACCTAGCTAGCTACTACTAGCAGGGAGACCAACGATAAAGGCTGACTAGTAAACAGAACTAGCCTGTTGGGGAAAGACCTAGCTAGCTACTACTAGCAGGGAGACCAACGATACAGGCTGACTAGTAAACAGAACTAGCCTGTTGGGGAAAGACCTAGCTAGCTACTACTAGCAGGAGGACCAACGATACAGGCTGACTAGCAAACAGAACTAGCCTGTTGGGGAAAGACTTAGCTAGCTACTACTAGCAGGAGGACCAACGATACAGGCTGACTAGTAAACAGAACTAGCCTGTTGGGGAAAGACCTAGCTAGCTACTACTAGCAGGCGGACCAACGATACAGACTGACTAGTAAACAGAACTAGCCTGTTGGGGAAAGACCTAGCTAGCTACTACTAGCAGGCGGACCAACGATACAGACTGACTAGTAAACAGAACTAGCCTGTTGGGGAAAGACCTAGCTAGCTACTACTAGCAGGCGGACCAACGATACAGGCTGACTAGTAAACAGAACTAGCCTGTTGGGGAAAGACCTAGCTAGCTACTACTAGCAGGCGGACCAACGATACAGGCTGACTAGCAAACAGAACTAGCCTGTTGGGGAAGACCTAGCTAGCTACTACTAGCAGGCGGACCAACGATACAGACTGACTAGTAAACAGAACTAGCCTGTTGGGGAAAGACCTAGCTAGCTACTACTAGCAGGAGGACCAACGATACAGACTGACTAGCAAACAGAACTAGCCTGTTGGGGAAAGACCTAGCTAGCTACTACTAGCAGGAGGACCAACGATACAGGCTGACTAGTAAACAGAACTAGCCTGTTGGGGAAAGACCTAGCTAGCTACTACTAGCAGGCGGACCAACGATACAGACTGACTAGTAAACAGAACTAGTCTGTTGGGGAAAGACCTAGCTAGCTACTACTAGCAGGCGGACCAACGATACAGGCTGACTAGTAAACAGAACTAGCCTGTTGGGGAAAGACCTAGCTAGCTACTACTAGCAGGAGGACCAACGATACAGGCTGACTAGTAAACAGAACTAGCCTGTTGGGGAAAGACCTAGCTAGCTACTACTAGCAGGCGGACCAACGATACAGGCTGACTAGTAAACAGAACTAGCCTGTTGGGGAAAGACCTAGCTAGCTACTACTAGCAGGCGGACCAACGATACAGGCTGACTAGCAAACAGAACTAGCCTGTTGGGGAAAGACCTAGCTAGCTACTACTAGCAGGGAGACCAACGATACAGGCTGACTAGTAAACAGAACTAGCCTGTTGGGGAAAGACCTAGCTAGCTACTACTAGCAGGGAGACCAACGATACAGGCTGACTAGTAAACAGAACTAGCCTGTTGGGGAAAGACCTAGCTAGCTACTACTAGCAGGAGGACCAACGATACAGGCTGACTAGCAAACAGAACTAGCCTGTTGGGGAAAGACTTAGCTAGCTACTACTAGCAGGAGGACCAACGATACAGGCTGACTAGTAAACAGAACTAGCCTGTTGGGGAAGACCTAGCTAGCTACTACTAGCAGGCGGACCAACGATACAGACTGACTAGTAAACAGAACTAGCCTGTTGGGGAAAGACCTAGCTAGCTACTACTAGCAGGCGGACCAACGATACAGGCTGACTAGCAAACAGAACTAGCCTGTTGGGGAAGACCTAGCTAGCTACTACTAGCAGGCGGACCAACGATACAGACTGACTAGTAAACAGAACTAGCCTGTTGGGGAAAGACCTAGCTAGCTACTACTAGCAGGGAGACCAACGATACAGGCTGACTAGTAAACAGAACTAGCCTGTTGGGGAAAGACCTAGCTAGCTACTACTAGCAGGGAGACCAACGATACAGGCTGACTAGTAAACAGAACTAGCCTGTTGGGGAAAGACCTGGCTAGCTACTACTAGCAGGGAGACCAGCGATACAGGCTGACTAGTAAACAGAACTAGCCTGTTGGGGAAAGACCTGGCTAGCTACTACTAGCAGGAGGACCAACGATACAGACTGACTAGCAAACAGAACTAGCCTGTTGGGGAAAGACCTAGCTAGCTACTACTAGCAGGAGGACCAACGATACAGACTGACTAGCAAACAGAACTAGCCTGTTGGGGAAAGACCTAGCTAGCTACTACTAGCAGGCGGACCAACGATACAGACTGACTAGTAAACAGAACTAGCCTGTTGGGGAAAGACCTAGCTAGCTACTACTAGCAGGAGGACCAACGATACAGGCTGACTAGTAAACAGAACTAGCCTGTTGGGGAAAGACCTAGCTAGCTACTACTAGCAGGGAGACCAACGATACAGGCTGACTAGTAAACAGAACTAGCCTGCTGGGGAAAGACCTAGCTAGCTACTACTAGCAGGTGGACCAACGATACAGGCTGACTAGCAAACAGAACTAGCCTGTTGGGGAAAGACCTAGCTAGCTACTACTAGCAGGGAGACCAACGATACAGGCTGACTAGTAAACAGAACTAGCCTGTTGGGGAAAGACCTAGCTAGCTACTACTAGCAGGAGGACCAACGATACAGGCTGACTAGTAAACAGAACTAGCCTGTTGGGGAAAGACCTAGCTAGCTACTACTAGCAGGAGGACCAGCGATACAGGCTGACTAGAAAACAGAACTAGCCTGTTGGGGAAAGACCTGGCTAGCTACTACTAGCAGGGAGACCAACGATACAGGCTGACTAGTAAACAGAACTAGCCTGCTGGGGAAAGACCTAGCTAGCTACTACTAGCAGGTGGACCAACGATACAGGCTGACTAGCAAACAGAACTAGCCTGTTGGGGAAAGACCTAGCTAGCTACTACTAGCAGGGAGACCAACGATACAGGCTGACTAGTAAACAGAACTAGCCTGTTGGGGAAAGACCTAGCTAGCTACTACTAGCAGGAGGACCAACGATACAGACTGACTAGTAAACAGAACTAGCCTGTTGGGGAAAGACCTAGCTAGCTACTACTAGCAGGCGGACCAACGATACAGGCTGACTAGCAAACAGAACTAGCCTGTTGGGGAAAGACCTAGCTAGCTACTACTAGCAGGCGGACCAACGATACAGGCTGACTAGCAAACAGAACTAGCCTGTTGGGGAAAGACCTAGCTAGCTACTACTAGCAGGCGGACCAACGATACAGGCTGACTAGTAAACAGAACTAGCCTGTTGGGGAAAGACCTAGCTAGCTACTACTAGCAGGGAGACCAACGATACAGGCTGACTAGCAAACAGAACTAGCCTGTTGGGGAAAGACCTAGCTAGCTACTACTAGCAGGGAGACCAACGATACAGGCTGACTAGTAAACAGAACTAGCCTGTTGGGGAAAGACCTAGCTAGCTACTACTGGCAGGCGGACCAGCGATACAGGCTGACTAGTAAACAGAACTAGCCTGTTGGGGAAAGACCTAGGCTAGCTACTACTGGCAGGCGGACCAACGATACAGGCTGACTAGTAAACAGAACTAGCCTGTTGGGGAAAGACCTAGCTAGCTACTACTAGCAGGGAGACCAGCGATACAGGCTGACTAGTAAACAGAACTAGCCTGTTGGGGAAAGACCTGGCTAGCTACTACCAGCAGGAGGACCAGCGATACAGGCAGACTAGTAAACAGAACTAGCCTGTTGGGGAAAGACCTGGCTAGCTACTACTAGCAGGGAGACCAGCGATACAGGCTGACTAGTAAACAGAACTAGCCTGTTGGGAAAGACTTAGCTAGCTACTACTGGCAGGAGACCAGCGATACAGGCTGACTAGTAAACAGAACTAGCCTGCTGGGGAAAGACCAGCTAGCTACTACTAGCAGGTGGACCAGCGATACAGGCTGACTAGCAAACAGAACTAGCCTGTTGGGGAAAGACCTAGCTAGCTACTACTAGCAGGGAGACCAGCGATACAGGCTGACTAGTAAACAGAACTAGCCTGTTGGGGAAAGACCTGGCTAGCTACTACTAGCAGGAGGACCAGCGATACAGGCTGACTAGTAAACAGAACTAGCCTGTTGGGGAAAGACCTGGCTAGCTACTACTAGCAGGAGGACCAGCGATACAGGCTGACTAGAAAACAGAACTAGCCTGTTGGGGAAAGACCTAGCTAGCTACTACTAGCAGGAGACCAGCGATACAGGCTGACTAGTAAACAGAACTAGCCTGCTGGGGGAAAGACCTGGCTAGCTACTACTAGCAGGTGGACCAGCGATACAGGCTGACTAGCAAACAGAACTAACCTGTTGGGGAAAGACCTGGCTAGCGACTACTGGCAGGGAGACCAGCGATACAGGCTGACTAGTAAACAGAACTAGCCTGTTGGGGAAAGACCTAGCTAGCTACTACTAGCAGGAGGACCAGCGATACAGGCTGACTAGTAAACAGAACTAGCCTGTTGGGGAAAGACCTAGCTAGCTACTACTAGCAGGCGGACCAGCGATACAGGCTGACTAGCAAACAGAACTAGCCTGTTGGGGAAAGACCTAGCTAGCTACTACTAGCAGGAGGACCAACGATACAGACTGACTAGTAAACAGAACTAGCCTGTTGGGGAAAGACCTAGCTAGCTACTACTAGCAGGCGGACCAACGATACAGGCTGACTAGTAAACAGAACTAGTCTGTTGGGGAAAGACCTAGCTAGCTACTACTAGCAGGACCAACGATACAGACTGACTAGTAAACAGAACTAGCCTGTTGGGGAAAGACCTAGCTATCTACTACTAGCAGGGAGACCAGCGATACAGGCTGACTAGTAAACAGAACTAGCCTGTTGGGGAAAGACCTAGCTAGCTACTACTAGCAGGGAGACCAACGATACAGGCTGACTAGTAAACAGAACTAGCCTGTTGGGGAAAGACCTAGCTAGCTACTACTAGCAGGAGACCAGCGATACAGGCTGACTAGTAAACAGAACTAGCCTGTTGGGGAAAGACCTGGCTATCTACTACTAGCAGGGAGACCAGCGATACAGGCTGACTAGTAAACAGAACTAGCCTGTTGGGGAAAGACCTGGCTAGCTACTACTAGCAGGCGGACCAGCGATACAGGCTGACTAGTAAACAGAACTAGCCTGTTGGGGAAAGACCAGCTAGCTACTACTAGCAGGTGGACCAACGATACAGGCTGCCTGTTGGGGAAAGACCTAGCTAGCTACTACTAGCAGGCGGACCAACGATACAGGCTGACTAGTAAACAGAACTAGCCTGTTGGGGAAAGACCTAGCTAGCTACTACTAGCAGGCGGACCAACGATACAGGCTGACTAGCAAACAGAACTAGCCTGTTGGGGAAACACCTAGCTAGCTACTACTAGCAGGGAGACCAGCGATACAGGCTGACTAGTAAACAGAACTAGCCTGTTGGGGAAAGACCTGGCTAGCTACTACTAGCAGGAGGACCAACGATACAGGCTGACTAGTAAACAGAACTAGCCTGTTGGGGAAGACCTGGCTAGCTACTACTAGCAGGGAGACCAGCGATACAGGCTGACTAGTAAACAGAACTAGCCTGTTGGGGAAAGACCTGGCTAGCTACTACTAGCAGGAGGACCAACGATACAGGCTGACTAGTAAACAGAACTAGCCTGTTGGGGAAAGACCTAGCTAGCTACTACTAGCAGGCGGACCAGCGATACAGGCTGACTAGTAAACAGAACTAGCCTGTTGGGGAAAGACACTAGCTAGCTACTACCAGCAGGGAGACCAACGATACAGGCTGCCTGTTGGGGAAAGACCTAGCTAGCTATATTAGCAGGAGACCAACGATACAGGCTGACTAGTAAACAGAACTAGCCTGTTGGGGAAAGACCTAGCTAGCTACTACTAGCAGGAGGACCAGCGATACAGACTGACTAGTAAACAGAACTAGCCTGTTGGGGAAAGACCTAGCTAGCTACTACTAGCAGGGAGACCAGCGATACAGACTGACTAGTAAACAGAACTAGCCTGTTGGGGAAAGACCTAGCTAGCTACTACTAGCAGGAGGACCAACGATACAGGCTGACTAGTAAACAGAACTAGCCTGTTGGGGAAAGACCTAGCTAGCTACTACTAGCAGGGAGACCAACGATACAGGCTGCCTGTTGGGGAAAGACCTAGCTAGCTATATTAGGCAGGGAGACCAACGATACAGGCTGACTAGTAAACAGAACTAGCCTGTTGGGGAAAGACCTGGCTAGCTACTACTAGCAGGCGGACCAGCGATACAGACTGACTAGTAAACAGAACTAGCCTGTTGGGGAAAGACCTAGCTAGCTACTACTAGCAGGGAGACCAACGATACAGGCTGACTAGTAAACAGAACTAGCCTGTTGGGGAAAGACCCAGCTAGCTACTACTAGCAGGCGGACCAACGATACAGGCTGACTAGTAAACAGAACTAGCCTGTTGGGGAAAGACCTGGCTATCTACTACTAGCAGGAGACCAACGATACAGGCTGACTAGTAAACAGAACTAGCCTGTTGGGGAAAGACCCAGCTAGCTACTACTAGCAGGGAGACCAGCGATACAGGCTGACTAGTAAACAGAACTAGCCTGTTGGGGAAAGACCTAGCTAGCTACTACTAGCAGGCGGACCAACGATACAGGCTGACTAGTAAACAGAACTAGCCTGTTGGGGAAAGACCTGGCTAGCTACTACTAGCAGGCGGACCAGCGATACAGGCTGACTAGTAAACAGAACTAGCCTGTTGGGGAAAGACCTGGCTAGCTACTACTAGCAGGAGACCAACGATACAGGCTGACTAGCAAACAGAACTGGCCTGTTGAGGGAATGGCTGACTAGTAAACAGAACTAGCCTGTTGGGGAAAGACTAGCTAGCTACTACTAGCAGGAGACCAACGATACAGGCTGACTAGTAAACAGAACTAGCCTGTTGGGGAAAGACCTGGCTAGCTAGCAGGAGACCAACGATACAGGCTGACTAGTAAACAGAACCAGCCTGTTGGGGAAAGACCTGGCTAGCTACTACTGGCAGGAGGACCAGCGATACAGACTGACTAGCAAACAGAACTAGCCTGTTGGGGAAAGACCTAGCTAGCTACTACTAGCAGGCGGACCAATGATACAGACTGACTAGCAAACAGAACTAGCCTGTTGGGGAAAGACCTAGCTAGCTACTACCAGCAGGAGGACCAACGATACAGGCTGACTAGCAAACAGAACTAGCCTGTTGGGGAAAGACCTAGCTAGCTACTACTAGCAGGAGGACCAACGATACAGGCTGACTAGTAAACAGAACTAGCCTGTTGGGGAAAGACCTAGCTAGCTACTACTAGCAGGAGGACCAACGATACAGGCTGACTAGTAAACAGAACTAGCCTGTTGGGGAAAGACCTAGCTAGCTACTACTAGCAGGAGGACCAGCGATACAGGCTGACTAGTAAACAGAACTAGCCTGTTGGGGAAAGACCTAGCTAGCTACTACTAGCAGGAGGACCAGCGATACAGGCTGACTAGTAAACAGAACTAGCCTGTTGGGGAAAGACCTAGCTAGCTACTACTGGCAGGGAGACCAGCGATACAGGCTGACTAGTAAACAGAACTAGCCTGTTGGGGAAAGACCTGGCTAGCTACTACTAGCAGGAGGACCAACGATACAGGCTGACTAGTAAACAGAACTAGCCTGTTGGGGAAAGACCTAGCTAGCTACTACTAGCAGGAGGACCAGCGATACAGGCTGACTAGTAAACAGAACTAGCCTGTTGGGGAAAGACCTAGCTAGCTACTACTAGCAGGAGATACAGGCTGACTCAAAGACCAGCTAGCTACTAGCAGGGAGACCAACGATACAGGCTGACTAGTAAACAGAACTAGCCTGTTGGGGAAAGACCTAGCTAGCTACTACCAGCAGGAGGACCAACGATACAGGCTGACTAGTAAACAGAACTAGCCTGTTGGGGAAAGACCTAGCTAGCTACTACTAGCAGGGAGACCAACGATACAGGCTGACTAGTAAACAGAACTAGCCTGTTGGGGAAAGACCTAGCTAGCTACTACTAGCAGGAGGACCAACGATACAGGCTGACTAGGCAGAACTAGCCTGTTGGGGAAAGACCTAGCCAGCTACTACTAGCAGGAGACCAACGATACAGGCTGACTAGTAAACAGAACTAGCCTGTTGGGGAAAGACCTAGCTAGCTACTACTAGCAGGAGACCAACGATACAGGCTGACTAGTAAACAGAACTAGCCTGTTGGGGAAAGACCTAGCTAGCTACTACTAGCAGGAGGACCAACGATACAGGCTGACTAGTAAACAGAACTAGCCTGTTGGGGAAAGACCTAGCTAGCTACTACTAGCAGGAGGACCAGCGATACAGGCTGACTAGTAAACAGAACTGGCCTGTTGGGGAAAGACCTAGCTAGCTACTACTAGCAGGAGGACCAACGATACAGGCTGACTAGTAAACAGAACTAGCCTGTTGGGGAAAGACCTAGCTAGCTACTACTAGCAGGAGACCAACGATACAGGCTGACTAGTAAACAGAACTAGCCTGTTGGGGAAAGACCTAGCTAGCTACTACTAGCAGGGAGACCAACGATACAGGCTGACTAGTAAACAGAACTAGCCTGTTGGGGAAAGACCTAGCTAGCTACTACTAGCAGGCGGACCAACGATACAGGCTGACTAGTAAACAGAACTAGCCTGTTGGGGAAAGACCTAGCTAGCTACTACTAGCAGGGAGACCAACGATACAGGCTGACTAGTAAACAGAACTAGCCTGTTGGGGAAAGACCTAGCTAGCTACTACTAGCAGGAGACCAACGATACAGGCTGACTAGTAAACAGAACTAGCCTGTTGGGGAAAGACCTGGCTAGCTACTACTAGCAGGGAGACCAACGATACAGGCTGACTAGTAAACAGAACTAGCCTGTTGGGGAAAGACCTAGCTAGCTACTACTAGCAGGGAGACCAGCGATACAGGCTGACTAGTAAACAGAACTAGCCTGTTGGGAAAGACCTAGCTAGCTACTACTAGCAGGAGGACCAACGATACAGGCTGACTAGTAAACAGAACTAGCCTGTTGGGGAAAGACCTAGCTAGCTACTACTAGCAGGAGACCAGCGATACAGGCTGACTAGTAAACAGAACTAGCCTGTTGGGGAAAGACCTAGCTAGCTACTACTAGCAGGCGGACCAACGATACAGGCTGACTAGTAAACAGAACTAGCCTGTTGGGGAAAGACCTAGCTAGCTACTACTAGCAGGAGGACCAACGATACAGGCTGACTAGCAAACAGAACTAGCCTGTTGGGGAAAGACCTGGCTAGCTACTACTAGCAGGGAGACCAACGATACAGGCTGACTAGTAAACAGAACTAGCCTGTTGGGGAAAGACCTAGCTAGCTACTACTAGCAGGCGGACCAACGATACAGGCTGACTAGTAACAGAACTAGCCTGTTGGGGAAAGACCTAGCTAGCTACTACTAGCAGGGAGACCAACGATACAGGCTGACTAGTAAACAGAACTAGCCTGTTGGGAAAGACCTAGCTAGCTACTACTAGCAGGGAGACCAACGATACAGGCTGACTAGTAAACAGAACTAGCCTGTTGGGGAAAGACCTAGCTAGCTACTACTAGCAGGGAGACCAACGATACAGGCTGACTAGTAAACAGAACTAGCCTGTTGGGGAAAGACCTAGCTAGCTACTACTAGCAGGGAGACCAGCGATATACAGGCTGACTAGTAAACAGAACTAGCCTGTTGGGGAAGGGCAGTGCCTAGCTACTGGGAAGGACTACACTAGCTATGGCTTGGAGACCCTGGCTACAGCAGAGATGTGATACAGACTGACTAGTGCAGGAAAGACCTGGCTAGCTACTGTTGACTGGGAAGACAGCTAGCCAGCTACTACTAGCAGGAGGACCAGCGATACAGGCTGACTAGTAAACAGACTAGCCTGAACTGAGCTGCAGGCTGAGAGGCAGCTGGCCTGCTGAGAAAGACTAGCTAGCTACTTGGCAGGTGGACCAGCGATACAGGCTGACTAGCAAGCAGAACTAGCCTGTTGAGGGAAGGCCTGGCTAGCTACTACTGGCAGGAGACCAGCGATACAGGCTGACTAGTAAACAGAACTAGCCTGTTGGGGAAAGACCTGGCTAGCTGCTACTGGCAGGAGGACCAGCGATACAGGCTGACCTGGCAGTAAACAGAACTGCAGGCCTGTTGAGGAAAGACCTGGCTTTGGCTACTACTAGGCAGGGAGGACCAGCGATACAGGCTGACTAGAAAACAGAACTGGCCTGTTGAGGAAAGACCTAGGCCTAGCTAGCTACTGGGGGACCAACGATGCAGGACTGACTAGTAAACAGAACTAGCCTGCTGGGGAAAGACCTACAGCTAGCTACTGCTAAAGCAGGTGGACCAGCGATACAGGCTGACTAGCAAACAGAACCAGCCTGTTGGGGAAAGACTAGCTAGCTACTACTAGCAGGAGACCAACGATACAGGCTGACTAGTAAACAGAACTGGCCTGTTGGGGAAGACCTAGCTACTACTAGCAGGAGGGACCAACGATACAGACTGACTAGTAAACAGAACTAGCCTGTTGGGGAAAGACCTGGCTAGCTACTACTGGCAGGCGGACCAGCGATACAGGCTGACTAGCAAACAGAACTAGCCTGTTGAGGAAAGACCTGGCTAGCTACTACTAGCAGGCGGACCAGCGATACAGGCTGACTAGTAAACAGAACTGGCCTGTTGGGGGAAAGACCTAGCTAGCTACTACCAGGCGGACCAACCATACAGGCTGACTAGTAAACAGAACTAGCCTGTTGGGGGAAGGAGCCTGGCTAGCTACTACTAGCAGGGAGACCAGCGATACAGGCTGACTAGGCAAACAGAACTAGCCTGTTGGGAAAGACCTAGCTAGCTACTACTAGCAGGGAGACCAGCGATACAGGCTGACTGGTAAACAGAACTGGCCTGTTGGGGAGAAGGCCTGGCTAGCTACTACTGGCAGGCGGACCAGCGATACAGGCTGACTAGTAAACAGAACTAGCCTGTTGAGGGAAGGGCCACAGCTGGCTACTACTAGCAGGCGGACCAGCGATACAGGCTGACTAGTAAACAGAACAGCCTGTTGAGGAAAGACCCTGGCTAGCTACTACTAGCAGGGGAGACCAGCGATACAGGCTGACTAGTAAACAGAACTAGCCTGTTGGGGAAAGACCTAGCCAGCTACTACTAGCAGGAGGACCAGCGAATGCAGGCAGACTAGTAAACAAGAACTAGCCTGTTGGGGAAAGAGACCACCAGCCTGCTACTACTGGCAGGGAGACCAACGAGTGCAGGCTGACTAGTAAACAGAACTAGCCTGTTGGGGAAAGACTTAGCTAGCTACTACTGGCAGAGACCAGCGATACAGGCTGACTAGTAAACAGAACTAGCCTGCTGGGGAAAGACCCAGCTAGCTACTACTAGCAGGTGGACCAACGATACAGGCTGACTAGCAAACAGAACTAGCCTGTTGGGGAAAGACCAGCTAGCTACTACTAGCAGGGAGACCAGCGATACAGGCTGACTAGTAAACAGAACTAGCCTGTTGGGAAAGACCTGGCTAGCTACTACTAGCAGGAGGACCAACGATACAGGCTGACTAGTAAACAGAACTAGCCTGTTGGGGAAAGACCTAGCTAGCTACTACTAGCAGGAGGACCAACGATACAGGCTGACTAGAAAACAGAACTAGCCTGTTGGGGAAAGACCTAGCTAGCTACTACTAGCAGGGAGACCAACGATACAGGCTGACTAGTAAACAGAACTAGCCTGCTGGGGAAAGACCTAGCTAGCTACTACTAGCAGGTGGACCAACGATACAGGCTGACTAGCAAACAGAACTAACCTGTTGGGGAAAGACCTAGCTAGCGACTACTAGCAGGGAGACCAACGATACAGGCTGACTAGTAAACAGAACTAGCCTGTTGGGGAAAGACCTAGCTAGCTACTACTAGCAGGAGGACCAACGATACAGGCTGACTAGTAAACAGAACTAGCCTGTTGGGGAAAGACCTAGCTAGCTACTACTAGCAGGCGGACCAACGATACAGGCTGACTAGCAAACAGAACTAGCCTGTTGGGGAAAGACCTAGCTAGCTACTACTAGCAGGAGGACCAACGATACAGACTGACTAGTAAACAGAACTAGCCTGTTGGGGAAAGACCTAGCTAGCTACTACTAGCAGGCGGACCAACGATACAGGCTGACTAGTAAACAGAACTAGTCTGTTGGGGAAAGACCTAGCTAGCTACTACTAGCAGGACCAACGATACAGACTGACTAGTAAACAGAACTAGGCCTGTTGGGGAAAGACCTGGCTATCTACTACTAGCAGGAGACCAGCGATACAGGCTGACTAGTAAACAGAACTAGCCTGTTGGGGAAAGACCTGGCTAGCTACTACTAGCAGGGAGACCAGCGATACAGGCTGACTAGTAAACAGAACTAGCCTGTTGGGGAAAGACCTAGCTAGCTACTACTAGCAGGGAGACCAACGATACAGGCTGACTAGTAAACAGAACTAGCCTGTTGGGGAAAGACCTAGCTATCTACTACTAGCAGGGAGACCAACGATACAGGCTGACTAGTAAACAGAACTAGCCTGTTGGGGAAAGACCTAGCTAGCTACTACTAGCAGGCGGACCAACGATACAGGCTGACTAGTAAACAGAACTAGCCTGTTGGGGAAAGACCTAGCTAGCTACTACTAGCAGGTGGACCAACGATACAGGCTGCCTGTTGGGGAAAGACCTAGCTAGCTACTACTAGCAGGCGGACCAACGATACAGGCTGACTAGTAAACAGAACTAGCCTGTTGGGGAAAGACCTAGCTAGCTACTACTAGCAGGCGGACCAACGATACAGGCTGACTAGCAAACAGAACTAGCCTGTTGGGGAAACACCTAGCTAGCTACTACTAGCAGGGAGACCAACGATACAGGCTGACTAGTAAACAGAACTAGCCTGTTGGGGAAAGACCTAGCTAGCTACTACTAGCAGGAGGACCAACGATACAGGCTGACTAGTAAACAGAACTAGCCTGTTGGGGAAGACCTAGCTAGCTACTACTAGCAGGGAGACCAACGATACAGGCTGACTAGTAAACAGAACTAGCCTGTTGGGGAAAGACCTAGCTAGCTACTACTAGCAGGAGGACCAACGATACAGGCTGACTAGTAAACAGAACTAGCCTGTTGGGGAAAGACCTAGCTAGCTACTACTAGCAGGCGGACCAACGATACAGGCTGACTAGTAAACAGAACTAGCCTGTTGGGGAAAGACCTAGCTAGCTACTACTAGCAGGAGACCAACGATACAGGCTGCCTGTTGGGGAAAGACCTAGCTAGCTATATTAGCAGGAGACCAACGATACAGGCTGACTAGTAAACAGAACTAGCCTGTTGGGGAAAGACCTAGCTAGCTACTACTAGCAGGAGGACCAACGATACAGACTGACTAGTAAACAGAACTAGCCTGTTGGGAAAGACCTAGCTAGCTACTACTAGCAGGGAGACCAACGATACAGACTGACTAGTAAACAGAACTAGCCTGTTGGGGAAAGACCTAGCTAGCTACTACTAGCAGGAGGACCAACGATACAGGCTGACTAGTAAACAGAACTAGCCTGTTGGGGAAAGACCTAGCTAGCTACTACTAGCAGGAGACCAACGATACAGGCTGCCTGTTGGGGAAAGACCTAGCTAGCTATATTAGCAGGGAGACCAGCGATACAGGCTGACTAGTAAACAGAACTAGCCTGTTGGGGAAAGACCTAGGCTAGCTACTACCAGCAGGCGGACCAGCGATACAGACTGACTAGTAAACAGAACTGGCCTGTTGGGGAAAGACCTAGCTAGCTACTACTAGCAGGGAGACCAGCGATACAGGCTGACTAGTAAACAGAACTAGCCTGTTGGGGAAAGACCTAGCTAGCTACTACTAGCAGGCGGACCAGCGATACAGGCTGACTAGTAAACAGAACTAGCCTGTTGGGGAAAGACCTAGCTATCTACTACTAGCAGGGAGACCAACGATACAGGCTGACTAGTAAACAGAACTAGCCTGTTGGGGAAAGACCTAGCTAGCTACTACTAGCAGGAGACCAGCGATACAGGCTGACTAGTAAACAGAACTAGCCTGTTGGGGAAAGACCCAGCTAGCTACTACTAGCAGGCGGACCAACGATACAGGCTGACTAGTAAACAGAACTAGCCTGTTGGGGAAAGACCTAGCTAGCTACTACTAGCAGGCGGACCAACGATACAGGCTGACTAGTAAACAGAACTAGCCTGTTGGGGAAAGACCTAGCTAGCTACTACTAGCAGGGAGACCAACGATACAGGCTGACTAGCAAACAGAACTAGCCTGTTGGGGAAAGACCTAGCTAGCTACTACTAGCAGGGAGACCAACGATACAGGCTGACTAGTAAACAGAACTAGCCTGTTGGGGAAAGACCTAGCTATCTACTACTAGCAGGGAGACCAACGATACAGACTGACTAGTAAACAGAACTAGCCTGTTGGGGAAAGACCTAGCTAGCTACTACTAGCAGGCGGACCAATGATACAGACTGACTAGCAAACAGAACTAGCCTGTTGGGGAAAGACCTAGCTAGCTACTACTAGCAGGAGGACCAACGATACAGACTGACTAGCAAACAGAACTAGCCTGTTGGGGAAAGACCACAGCTAGCTACTACTAGCAGGCGGACCAACGATACAGGCTGACTAGTAAACAGAACTAGCCTGTTGGGGAAAGACCTAGCTAGCTACTACTAGCAGGCGGACCAACGATACAGGCTGACTAGTAAACAGAACTAGCCTGTTGGGGAAAGACCTAGCTAGCTACTACTAGCAGGAGACCAACGATACAGGCTGACTAGTAAACAGAACTAGCCTGTTGGGGAAAGACCTAGCTAGCTACTACTAGCAGGAGGACCAACGATACAGGCAGACTAGTAAACAGAACTAGCCTGTTGGGGAAAGACCTAGCTAGCTACTACTAGCAGGGAGACCAACGATACAGGCTGACTAGTAAACAGAACTAGCCTGTTGGGGAAAGACTTAGCTAGCTACTACTAGCAGGAGACCAGCGATACAGGCTGCCTGTTGGGGAAAGACCTAGCTAGCTATATTAGCAGGGAGACCAACGATACAGGCTGACTAGTAAACAGAACTAGCCTGTTGGGGAAAGACCTAGCTAGCTACTACTAGCAGGAGGACCAGCGATACAGACTGACTAGTAAACAGAACTAGCCTGTTGGGGAAAGACCTAGCTAGCTACTACTAGCAGGGAGACCAACGATACAGACTGACTAGTAAACAGAACTAGCCTGTTGGGGAAAGACCTAGCTAGCTACTACTAGCAGGAGGACCAACGATACAGGCTGACTAGTAAACAGAACTAGCCTGTTGGGGAAAGACCTAGCTAGCTACTACTAGCAGGAGACCAACGATACAGGCTGCCTGTTGGGGAAAGACCTAGCTAGCTATATTAGCAGGGAGACCAACGATACAGGCTGACTAGTAAACAGAACTAGCCTGTTGGGGAAAGACCTAGCTAGCTACTACTAGCAGGCGGACCAACGATACAGACTGACTAGTAAACAGAACTAGCCTGTTGGGGAAAGACCTAGCTAGCTACTACTAGCAGGGAGACCAACGATACAGGCTGACTAGTAAACAGAACTAGCCTGTTGGGGAAAGACCTAGCTAGCTACTACTAGCAGGCGGACCAACGATACAGGCTGACTAGTAAACAGAACTAGCCTGTTGGGGAAAGACCTAGCTATCTACTACTAGCAGGGAGACCAACGATACAGGCTGACTAGTAAACAGAACTAGCCTGTTGGGGAAAGACCTAGCTAGCTACTACTAGCAGGGAGACCAACGATACAGGCTGACTAGTAAACAGAACTAGCCTGTTGGGGAAAGACCTAGCTAGCTACTACTAGCAGGCGGACCAACGATACAGGCTGACTAGTAAACAGAACTAGCCTGTTGGGGAAAGACCTGGCTAGCTACTACTAGCAGGCGGACCAGCGATACAGGCTGACTAGTAAACAGAACTAGCCTGTTGGGGAAAGACCTAGCTAGCTACTACTAGCAGGGAGACCAACGATACAGGCTGACTAGCAAACAGAACTAGCCTGTTGGGGAAAGACCTAGCTAGCTACTACTAGCAGGAGACCAACGATACAGGCTGACTAGTAAACAGAACTAGCCTGTTGGGGAAAGACCTAGGCTAGCTACTACTAGCAGGCGGACCAACGATACAGGCTGACTAGTAAACAGAACTAGCCTGTTGGGGAAAGACCCAGCTAGCTACTACTAGCAGGCGGACCAACGATACAGGCTGACTAGTAAACAGAACTAGCCTGTTGAGGAAAGACCTAGCTAGCTACTACTAGCAGGAGACCAGCGATACAGGCTGACTAGTAAACAGAACTAGCCTGTTGGGGAAAGACCTAGCTAGCTACTACTAGCAGGAGGACCAACGATACAGGCAGACTAGTAAACAGAACTAGCCTGTTGGGGAAAGACCTAGCTAGCTACTACTAGCAGGGAGACCAGCGATACAGGCTGACTAGTAAACAGAACTAGCCTGTTGGGGAAAGACTTAGCTAGCTACTACTAGCAGGAGACCAACGATACAGGCTGACTAGTAAACAGAACTAGCCTGCTGGGAAAGACCTAGCTAGCTACTACTAGCAGGTGGACCAACGATACAGGCTGACTAGCAAACAGAACTAGCCTGTTGGGAAAGACCTGGCTAGCTACTACTAGCAGGGAGACCAACGATACAGGCTGACTAGTAAACAGAACTAGCCTGTTGGGGAAAGACCTAGCTAGCTACTACTAGCAGGAGGACCAACGATACAGGCTGACTAGTAAACAGAACTAGCCTGTTGGGGAAAGACCTAGCTAGCTACTACTAGCAGGAGGACCAACGATACAGGCTGACTAGAAAACAGAACTAGCCTGTTGGGGAAAGACCTAGCTAGCTACTACTAGCAGGGAGACCAACGATACAGGCTGACTAGTAAACAGAACTAGCCTGCTGGGGAAAGACCTAGCTAGCTACTACTAGCAGGTGGACCAACGATACAGGCTGACTAGCAAACAGAACTAACCTGTTGGGGAAAGACCTAGCTAGCGACTACTAGCAGGGAGACCAACGATACAGGCTGACTAGTAAACAGAACTAGCCTGTTGGGGAAAGACCTAGCTAGCTACTACTAGCAGGAGGACCAACGATACAGACTGACTAGTAAACAGAACTAGCCTGTTGGGGAAAGACCTAGCTAGCTACTACTAGCAGGCGGACCAACGATACAGGCTGACTAGCAAACAGAACTAGCCTGTTGGGGAAAGACCTAGCTAGCTACTACTAGCAGGAGGACCAACGATACAGACTGACTAGTAAACAGAACTAGCCTGTTGGGGAAAGACCTAGCTAGCTACTACTAGCAGGCGGACCAACGATACAGGCTGACTAGTAAACAGAACTAGTCTGTTGGGGAAAGACCTAGCTAGCTACTACTAGCAGGAGGACCAACGATACAGACTGACTAGTAAACAGAACTAGCCTGTTGGGGAAAGACCTAGCTATCTACTACTAGCAGGGAGACCAACGATACAGGCTGACTAGTAAACAGAACTAGCCTGTTGGGGAAAGACCTAGCTAGCTACTACTAGCAGGGAGACCAACGATACAGGCTGACTAGTAAACAGAACTAGCCTGTTGGGGAAAGACCTAGCTATCTACTACTAGCAGGGGGAGACCAGCGATACAGGCTGACTAGGTAAACAGAACTAGCCTGTTGGGGAAAGACCTAGCTATCTACTACCAGCAGGGAGACCAACGATACAGGCTGACTAGTAAACAGAACTAGCCTGTTGGGGAAAGACCTAGCTAGCTACTACTAGCAGGCGGACCAACGATACAGGCTGACTAGTAAACAGAACTAGCCTGTTGGGGAAAGACCTAGCTAGCTACTACTAGCAGGTGGACCAACGATACAGGCTGCCTGTTGGGGAAAGACCTAGCTAGCTACTACTAGCAGGCGGACCAACGATACAGGCTGACTAGTAAACAGAACTAGCCTGTTGGGGAAAGACCTAGCTAGCTACTACTAGCAGGCGGACCAACGATACAGGCTGACTAGCAAACAGAACTAGCCTGTTGGGGAAACACCTAGCTAGCTACTACTAGCAGGGAGACCAACGATACAGGCTGACTAGTAAACAGAACTAGCCTGTTGGGGAAAGACCTAGCTAGCTACTACTAGCAGGAGGACCAGCGATACAGGCTGACTAGTAAACAGAACTAGCCTGTTGGGAAGACCTAGCTAGCTACTACTAGCAGGGAGACCAGCGATACAGGCTGACTAGTAAACAGAACTAGCCTGTTGGGGAAAGACCTAGCTAGCTACTACTAGCAGGAGGACCAACGATACAGGCTGACTAGTAAACAGAACTAGCCTGTTGGGGAAAGACCTAGCTAGCTACTACTAGCAGGCGGACCAACGATACAGGCTGACTAGTAAACAGAACTAGCCTGTTGGGGAAAGACCTAGCTAGCTACTACTAGCAGGGAGACCAACGATACAGGCTGCCTGTTGGGGAAAGACCTAGCTAGCTATATTAGCAGGGAGACCAACGATACAGGCTGACTAGTAAACAGAACTAGCCTGTTGGGGAAAGACCTAGCTAGCTACTACTAGCAGGAGGACCAACGATACAGACTGACTAGTAAACAGAACTAGCCTGTTGGGGAAAGACCTAGCTAGCTACTACTAGCAGGGAGACCAACGATACAGACTGACTAGTAAACAGAACTAGCCTGTTGGGGAAAGACCTAGCTAGCTACTACTAGCAGGAGGACCAACGATACAGGCTGACTAGTAAACAGAACTAGCCTGTTGGGGAAAGACCTAGCTAGCTACTACTAGCAGGGAGACCAACGATACAGGCTGCCTGTTGGGGAAAGACCTAGCTAGCTATATTAGCAGGGAGACCAACGATACAGGCTGACTAGTAAACAGAACTAGCCTGTTGGGGAAAGACCTAGCTAGCTACTACTAGCAGGCGGACCAACGATACAGACTGACTAGTAAACAGAACTAGCCTGTTGGGGAAAGACCTAGCTAGCTACTACTAGCAGGGAGACCAACGATACAGGCTGACTAGTAAACAGAACTAGCCTGTTGGGGAAAGACCTAGCTAGCTACTACTAGCAGGCGGACCAGCGATACAGGCTGACTAGTAAACAGAACTAGCCTGTTGGGGAAAGACCTAGCTAGCTACTACTAGCAGGGAGACCAGCGATACAGGCTGCCTGTTGGGGAAAGACCTAGCTAGCTATATTAGCAGGGAGACCAACGATACAGGCTGACTAGTAAACAGAACTAGCCTGTTGGGGAAAGACCTAGCTAGCTACTACTAGCAGGGAGACCAACGATACAGGCTGACTAGTAAACAGAACTAGCCTGTTGGGAAAGACCTAGCTAGCTACTACTAGCAGGGAGACCAACGATACATGCTGACTAGTAAACAGAACTAGCCTGTTGGGGAAAGACCTAGCTAGCTACTACTAGCAGGCGGACCAACGATACAGGCTGACTAGTAAACAGAACTAGCCTGTTGGGGAAAGACCTAGCTAGCTACTACTAGCAGGCGGACCAACGATACAGGCTGACTAGTAAACAGAACTAGCCTGTTGGGGAAAGACCTAGCTAGCTACTACTAGCAGGCGGACCAACGATACAGGCTGACTAGTAAACAGAACTAGCCTGTTGGGGAAAGACCTAGCTAGCTACTACTAGCAGGTGGACCAACGATACAGGCTGCCTGTTGGGGAAAGACCTAGCTAGCTACTACTAGCAGGCGGACCAGCGATACAGGCTGACTAGTAAACAGAACTAGCCTGTTGGGGAAAGACCTAGCTACTACTAGCAGGCGGACCAACGATACAGGCTGACTAGCAAACAGAACTAGCCTGTTGGGGAAACACCTGGCTAGCTACTACTAGCAGGGAGACCAGCGATACAGGCTGACTAGTAAACAGAACTAGCCTGTTGGGGAAAGACCTAGCTAGCTACTACTAGCAGGAGGACCAGCGATACAGGCTGACTAGTAAACAGAACTAGCCTGTTGGGGAAGACCTAGCTAGCTACTACTAGCAGGGAGACCAACGATACAGGCTGACTAGTAAACAGAACTAGCCTGTTGGGGAAAGACCTAGCTAGCTACTACTAGCAGGAGGACCAGCGATACAGGCTGACTAGTAAACAGAACTAGCCTGTTGGGGAAAGACCTAGCTAGCTACTACTAGCAGGCGGACCAACGATACAGGCTGACTAGTAAACAGAACTAGCCTGTTGGGGAAAGACCTAGCTAGCTACTACTAGCAGGGAGACCAACGATACAGGCTGCCTGTTGGGGAAAGACCTAGCTAGCTATATTAGCAGGGAGACCAACGATACAGGCTGACTAGTAAACAGAACTAGCCTGTTGGGGAAAGACCTAGCTAGCTACTACTAGCAGGAGGACCAGCGATACAGACTGACTAGTAAACAGAACTAGCCTGTTGGGGAAAGACCTAGCTAGCTACTACTAGCAGGGAGACCAGCGATACAGACTGACTAGTAAACAGAACTAGCCTGTTGGGGAAAGACCTAGCTAGCTACTACTAGCAGGAGGACCAGCGATACAGGCTGACTAGTAAACAGAACTAGCCTGTTGGGGAAAGACCTAGCTAGCTACTACTAGCAGGGAGACCAACGATACAGGCTGCCTGTTGGGGAAAGACCTAGCTAGCTATATTAGCAGGGAGACCAGCGATACAGGCTGACTAGTAAACAGAACTAGCCTGTTGGGGAAAGACCTAGCTAGCTACTACTAGCAGGCGGACCAACGATACAGACTGACTAGTAAACAGAACTAGCCTGTTGGGGAAAGACCTAGCTAGCTACTACTAGCAGGGAGACCAACGATACAGGCAGACTAGTAAACAGAACTAGCCTGTTGGGGAAAGACCTAGCTAGCTACTACTAGCAGGCGGACCAACGATACAGGCTGACTAGTAAACAGAACTAGCCTGTTGGGGAAAGACCTAGCTAGCTACTACTAGCAGGGAGACCAACGATACAGGCTGCCTGTTGGGGAAAGACCTAGCTAGCTATATTAGCAGGAGACCAGCGATACAGGCTGACTAGTAAACAGAACTAGCCTGTTGGGGAAAGACCTAGCTAGCTACTACTAGCAGGGAGACCAACGATACAGGCTGACTAGTAAACAGAACTAGCCTGTTGGGAAAGACCTGGCTAGCTACTACTAGCAGGGAGACCAACGATACATGCTGACTAGTAAACAGAACTAGCCTGTTGGGGAAAGACCTGGCTAGCTACTACTAGCAGGCGGACCAACGATACAGACTGACTAGTAAACAGAACTAGCCTGTTGGGGAAAGACCTAGCTAGCTACTACTAGCAGGAGACCAGCGATACAGACTGACTAGTAAACAGAACTAGCCTGTTGGGGAAAGACCTAGCTAGCTACTACTAGCAGGAGGACCAGCGATACAGGCTGACTAGTAAACAGAACTAGCCTGTTGGGGAAAGACCTGGCTAGCTACTACTAGCAGGGAGACCAGCGATACAGGCTGCCTGTTGGGGAAAGACCTAGCTAGCTATATTAGCAGGGAGACCAGCGATACAGGCTGACTAGTAAACAGAACTAGCCTGTTGGGGAAAGACCTAGCTAGCTACTACTAGCAGGCGGACCAACGATACAGACTGACTAGTAAACAGAACTAGCCTGTTGGGGAAAGACCTAGCTAGCTACTACTAGCAGGGAGACCAGCGATACAGGCAGACTAGTAAACAGAACTAGCCTGTTGGGGAAAGACCTAGGCTAGCTACTACTAGCAGGCGGACCAACGATACAGGCTGACTAGTAAACAGAACTAGCCTGTTGGGGAAAGACCTAGGCTAGCTACTACTAGCAGGGAGACCAACGATACAGGCTGCCTGTTGGGGAAAGACCTAGCTAGCTATATTAGCAGGGAGACCAACGATACAGGCTGACTAGTAAACAGAACTAGCCTGTTGGGGAAAGACCACAGCTAGCTACTACTAGCAGGGAGACCAGCGATACAGGCTGACTAGTAAACAGAACTAGCCTGTTGGGAAAGACCTAGCTAGCTACTACTAGCAGGGAGACCAACGATACATGCTGACTAGTAAACAGAACTAGCCTGTTGGGGAAAGACCTAGCTAGCTACTACTAGCAGGCGGACCAACGATACAGGCTGACTAGTAAACAGAACTAGCCTGTTGGGGAAAGACCTAGCTAGCTACTACTAGCAGGCGGACCAACGATACAGGCTGACTAGTAAACAGAACTAGCCTGTTGGGGAAAGACCTAGCTAGCTACTACTAGCAGGGAGACCAACGATACATGCTGACTAGTAAACAGAACTAGCCTGTTGGGGAAAGACCTAGCTAGCTACTACTAGCAGGCGGACCAACGATACAGGCTGACTAGTAAACAGAACTAGCCTGTTGGGGAAGACCTAGCTAGCTACTACTAGCAGGGAGACCAACGATACAGGCTGACTAGTAAACAGAACTAGCCTGTTGGGGAAAGACCTAGCTAGCTACTACTAGCAGGAGGACCAACGATACAGGCTGACTAGTAAACAGAACTAGCCTGTTGGGGAAAGACCTAGCTAGCTACTACTAGCAGGGAGACCAACGATACAGACTGACTAGTAAACAGAACTAGCCTGTTGGGGAAAGACCTAGCTAGCTACTACTAGCAGGAGGACCAACGATACAGGCTGACTAGTAAACAGAACTAGCCTGTTGGGGAAAGACCTAGCTAGCTACTACTAGCAGGGAGACCAACGATACAGGCTGACTAGTAAACAGAACTAGCCTGTTGGGGAAAGACCTAGCTAGCTATATTAGCAGGGAGACCAACGATACAGGCTGACTAGTAAACAGAACTAGCCTGTTGGGGAAAGACCTAGCTAGCTACTACTAGCAGGCGGACCAACGATACAGACTGACTAGTAAACAGAACTAGCCTGTTGGGGAAAGACCTAGCTAGCTACTACTAGCAGGGAGACCAACGATACAGGCTGACTAGTAAACAGAACTAGCCTGTTGGGGAAAGACCTAGCTAGCTACTACTAGCAGGCGGACCAACGATACAGGCTGACTAGTAAACAGAACTAGCCTGTTGGGGAAAGACCTAGCTAGCTACTACTAGCAGGGAGACCAACGATACAGGCTGCCTGTTGGGGAAAGACCTAGCTAGCTATATTAGCAGGGAGACCAACGATACAGGCTGACTAGTAAACAGAACTAGCCTGTTGGGGAAAGACCTAGCTAGCTACTACTAGCAGGGAGACCAACGATACAGGCTGACTAGTAAACAGAACTAGCCTGTTGGGAAAGACCTAGCTAGCTACTACTAGCAGGGAGACCAACGATACATGCTGACTAGTAAACAGAACTAGCCTGTTGGGGAAAGACCTAGCTAGCTACTACTAGCAGGCGGACCAACGATACAGGCTGACTAGCAAACAGAACTAGCCTGTTGGGGAAAGACCTAGCTATCTACTACTAGCAGGGAGACCAACGATACAGGCAGACTAGTAAACAGAACTAGCCTGTTGGGGAAAGACCTAGCTAGCTACTACTAGCAGGGAGACCAACGATACAGGCTGACTAGTAAACAGAACTAGCCTGTTGGGGAAAGACCTAGCTAGCTACTACTAGCAGGCGGACCAACGATACAGGCTGCCTGTTGGGGAAAGACCTAGCTAGCTACTACTAGAGTGGTGTTTGACAGTTGCCGTGGTTCCTATCATTGTAATGTTTAACAAAGATGCACCAGGTAGTGTGTAAAGAGATACCCAAAGTCCAGTAGTTGGAGAACATAGACTAAGTTCGGTATGAAGTCCCGCAGCAGCACCTTCGACCGGACTGGTTAGCCGCCTGCCAAACTGCCTGTTTTAATCAGGGTTGGTCAACGGGAGGCTGTCAACGGCTTTATTAGTTCTGTATAATAATGACATATCAACTAATAATGACACTCTTCTAATGAGGAAAATGAATCATCATCACACGGACGCCCACCTGTTATTGTCCATTAGTAAAGGGTTGATATGAACCAGGTTAGCTACCGGGCTATAGCGTTCACAGAGTTGATGGAAACCGTGGTGGAATGTGTCTTTACTGGGAATGATGGGCATTTGAACCCTCGTTCAGATCGGAAAAGGGATGGTCTTGAGATTGCATGGGTAGAAACACTTCTTACTCAATGTCGTCCAGTGCTTGTTGGTGTATCGGCTTCCTAAACAGAATCATTTATATCATTTACTTGAATCGAATTGCTGTGATTACAATGTCCTTTCTGATAGATAATGTATTCTGATGGGCGATTGTAATACAAATGTGCAGTTATCACCCCAGAGAAGTACACTAGTAAATGCCCTGTATAACTTTAATCAGTTATTTGGACTAAAACAACTGATTGTTGAGCCAACCCGGGTGTGTATTGACAGTATATCAATTTTGGATTTGATTATTGTATCAGATCATGAGAACGTCTGTCAGTCGGGAGTCTTAAGTATTTAGTGATCATGTGGTAACCTACTGTACCTGTAAGAAATCCAAAATGCTTCTAGATTCAGGTAATATATACATGAAGGTACGGTCTATGAATACAATACTCAAAATAATGTTTTGTAGAGGTCCTTGGCATTTTGGATTGGTCTCATGTACTAAACTGTGATGATGTTGATCAAGCTTGGTATCTTTTTAAAGATTTGTTTCTGTCTGCGCTCGACTCTCTGGCTCCGATGAAACAAATTCTAATCAAACAGTGTCAGGGAAATGGATCACTTCCCAGATCTTAGACCTCATGAGGAAAAGGGATTGCTACCTGGCCAGATTCAGAAGGACAAATCTACAGGATTATGATGGTTATATTAACTGTAGAAACCAGGCAAGATACAAAATGGATAAGGCCAAATCCCAACATTATATAGACGCTGTTAATGACAACTTACATCAGCCTCGTAAACTGTGAAATGTTAAAAGGACATTTGCTCAAAAACTCCCCATAAGGTAAAGTCCTGTAGTAATGGCCTGGATGGATATTGATGATGTTTTATGTTATGACCAGGCAAACGTTGCAAATAATTTTAACACATTTTTTTACCACCATAGCTTCATCTCTGGTTAAGAAGTTACCCAACTGCTCTGGACACTATGGCTAGTCGTTCATTAACAACTTTTACCATAGTAAAAAGTATCACAAATTATTTGTTTGCGCTGTGCATGGTAACAGAGGACAAAGTTTCCAATCTACTATGCTTTGTTAGGTTCTAATTCTCAGAGTAAAAAACTCAACGAACATTTGTGAAAGTTTAACCAAGTTTATTCTGCCCAGAGGGTCAATACAGCTGCATTCAGACAAAAGCATTTTCACACAAGCACTGATATTTAACCGTTCCTCATAGGCTGAGTCTCCTCCTACCCATCTGTACAAACATCGTTCTTTACTGCTAGGCAGGACACTAGTGATACGGGCCATAAACTTTTATTTCTCCCTTAAGGTGACCAGACCTCAACCCCCCTCCATCAGTAATCCATGGCTCTCTCCCCTTATCAGTGCCTGCCACTTGTAATCACTCCCCTGCACTCAACACATCCCAAGTTTAGTTGCACACGCTGTATACCTTCCTCCTATAACCCTTCTGCTGTAGAGCCTCTAGACCTCAGCACTCCATCATTATTTATGAACATAAATAGTAGAGAAACTACAAGAACGTATATTTAAATACATCTGCATTAACAGATTGTAATAATAATAATAATAAAATAGATTTTGTATTAATGACAATTCATCCATTATATCTTCTGAACAAGGGAGGTGCCTTGTGGTTATTTGTATTCTTCTTGTTCTATTTGTAATGTTAAATGTTCTTCCTGTCTGTGAGAAAATTTTGTACTCAGGGCACCAATAGGAATGAGACCCTGGTCTCAATTGGGCTACCCTGAATAAATTCAAGTTAATCAAAATAAATACATTTAGGATGAGTTTTTAATGTTCTCTGTTGATGCATCTGTCTTCCTCCTTTAACATGTGACATGTTGTCATGATCGGGATCATAGTCAGTAATGTAGTCAGTAATGCACAGTAGTCCGATTGAGAGAGCAAAACAAACACATATGGTTTCAATGTACAGGTACATTATCAGTTAAGAGTTGAATCATGTTGTATTGGAATGCCAACAAAGATCTCCATGGATGACTGGGTCAGTTTAGGACAACAATATATGCAACACAGTAGTATTTCACTGTTGTCTCTAGACCTGGATGGACAAAGTCTGTCTCCGTTTCATCCATGCTCCATGATAATGCTCTATGATACTTCATATCAGAGACTGTCCAGTGTTATCTGTCCAAGGTTAATGGTCATGGGTTGGCTAGGGGACCAGGTCACTTATCTATTTCAGATGGTTTTAATCCTGTTTCAGGTTATTTTACTCCTGAGGTTCATAGGACCTTAGTTTCTCCTTCAGATGTTCCGGAATGTCTTCCATGTTCCATCTACCTCGACTAACCGCTACCCCCCTGTATATAGTCTCGCTATTGTTATTTTACTGCTGCTCTTTAATTACTTGTTACTTTTATTTCTTATCTGTATTTTTATATATTATATATATATACACTGCTCAAAAAAATAAAGGGAACACTTAAACAACACAATGTAACTCCAAGTCAATCACACTTCTGTGAAATCAAACTGTCCACTTAGGAAGCAACACTGATTGACAATAAATTTCACATGCTGTTGTGCAAATGGAATAGACAACAGGTGGAAATTATAGGCAATTAGCAAGACACCCCCAATAAAGGAGTGGTTCTGAAGGTGGTGACCACAGACCACTTCTCAGTTCCTATGCTTCCTGGCTGATGTTTTGGTCACTTTTGAATTCTGGCGGTGCTTTCACTCTAGTGGTAGCATGAGACGGAGTCTACAACCCACACAAGTGGCTCAGGTAGTGCAGCTCATCCAGGATGGCACATCAATGCGAGCTGTGGCAAGAAGGTTTGCTGTGTCTGTCAGCGTAGTGTCCAGAGCATGGAGGCGCTACCAGGAGACAGGCCAGTACATCAGGAGACGTGGAGGAGGCCGTGGGAGGGCAACAACCCAGCAGCAGGACCACTACCTCCGCCTTTGTGCAAGGAGGAGCACTGCCAGAGCCCTGCAAAATGACCTCCAGCAGGCCACAAATGTGCATGTGTCTGCTCAAACGGTCAGAAACAGACTCCATGAGGGTGGTATGAGGGCCCAACGTCCACAGGTGGGGGTTGTGCTTACAGCCCAACACCGTGCAGGACGTTTGGCATTTGCCAGAGAACACCAAGTGCCACTGGCACCCTGTGCTCTTCACAGATGAAAGCAGGTTCACACTGAGCACGTGACAGACGTGACAGAGTCTGGATACGCCGTGGAGAACGTTCTGCTGCCTGCAACATCCTCCAGCATGACCGGTTTGGCGGTGGGTCAGTCATGGTGTGGGGTGGCATTTCTTTGGGGGGCCGCACAGCCATGTGCTCGCCAGAGGTAGCTTGACTGCCATTAGGTACCGAGATGAGATCCTCAGACCCCTTGTGAGACCATATGCTGGTGCGGTTGGCCCTGGGTTCCTCCTAATGCAAGACAATGCTAGACCTCATGTGGCTGGAGTGTGTCAGCAGTTCCTGCAAGAGGAAGGCATTGATGCTAAGGACTGGCCCGCCCGTTCCCCAGACCTGAATCCAATTGAGCACATCTGGGACATCATGTCTCGCTCCATCCACCAACGCCACGTTGCACCACAGACTGTCCAGGAGTTAGCGGATGCTTTAGTCCAGGTCTGGGAGGAGATCCCTCAGGAGACCATCCGCCACCTCATCAGGAGCATGCCCAGGCGTTGTAGGGAGGTCATTCAGGCACGTGGAGGCCACACACACTACTGAGCCTCATTTTGACTTGTTTTAAGGACATTACATCAAAGTTGGATCAGCCTGTAGTGTGGTTTTCCACTTTAATTTTGAGTGTGACTCCAAATCCAGACCTCCATGGGTTGATAAATTTGATTTCCATTGATAATTTTTGTGTGATTTTGTTGTCAGCACATTCAACTATGTAAAGAAAAAAGTATTTAATAAGATTATTTCATTCATTCAGATCTATGATGTGTTATTTTAGTGTTCCCTTTATTTTTTTGAGCAGTGTATATACAGTTGAAGTCGGAAGTTTACATACACCTTAGCTAAATACATTTAAACTCAGTTTTTCACAATTCCTGACATTTAATCCTAGTAAAAAAATGCTGTCTTAGGTCAGTTAGGATCACCACTTTATTTTAAGAATGTGAAATGTCAGAATAAATGAAGAGAGAATGATTTATTTCAGCTTTTATTTCTTTCATCACATTTCCAGGGGGTCAGAAGTTTACATACACTCAATTAGTAGTTGGTAGCATTGCCTTTAAATTGTTTAACTTGGGTCAAACGTTTCGGGTCGCCTTCCACAAGTTACCCAGAATAAGTTGGGTGAGGGGATAACGGGTCACCTTTTCCAGAACCTTCTCCAATTGGGGAACGCACCTGGGGGTGTCGCATTGGCAGGAGATGTACACATTAGTACACTCACCCACGAACATAGATAAAGGCAGGTTTCCCATACAACATCATGTTATTACAATATTACAATATTGAGAAAAGGGCAAATGTACCAAAAAAGTAGTTATCCTGTACTTACTTTGATTGGGGTTGTATTTTCAAATGTGTTGGCAGATTACAGACATATTCTTGATCTAGAAAAATAAATACAATTAACTGTATTATCAGGTAACGTTGTGGTATAGGTGCCAGAAACAAATAATGCTTAATCATAGGACTGGGTGGTTTCAAATCCTAATTAGTTAGCTAGCTTACTAGTTATTTTACTCAAGGACTTTTAAAATAAGAAGTCAACTCGACTGTTATATAACTATGGCGCCGACAGAGATGGTCGTCTCGCTTCGAGTCCTTAGGAAACTATGCAGTATTTAGTTTTTTTATGTATAATTTCTTTGTCACGATCTCCTGAAGGAACAGACCAAGACGCAGCGATGCTTCCAGTATACATTTTAATAACGACCAACGTAACTGGGAAAAATAACAAAATATAAACGAAGATCGTGAAGCTGACCACAACTAAACATACAAACAAGCTATGACTAAACAATTACCCACAAAATACTAGTGAAAACCCCAAACATATATATGGTTCCCAATTAGAGACAACGACACACAGCTGCCTCTAATTGGGAACCATTACCCCAACATAGATATACAACACCTAGAACAAAAAAAAAACTACACCAAAACGAAACTAAACACGCCAGCCTGTCAAAATCAGGCCTGAACGTGACATTCTTACATTGTTACCCCAGGAAATCTTAAGTCTTATTACATACAGCTGGGAAGAACTATTGGATATAAGAGCAACGTCAATTTACCAACATTACAATCAGGAATACAACTTTCCCGAAGCGGATCCTCTGTTTGGACCACCACCCAGGACAATGGATCTAATCCCAGTAGCTGACCAAAGACAACGGCACCACAGAAGGGGCAGACGGTGCGGCCTCCTGGTCAGGTTCCGTAGACGTGCATATCACCCACCGCTCCCGAGTATACTACTCGCCAATGTCCAGTCTCTTGACAACAAAGTAGATGAAATTCGACCAAGGGTTGCCTTCCAGAGAGACATCAGAGATTAGAACATTCTCTGTTTCACTGAAACATGGCTCTATCGGGATATGTTTTCGGAATCGGTTTAGCCACCGGGCTTCTCCATGCATCGCGCCGACAGAGATAAACACCTCTCTGGGAAACGGAAGGGCGGGGGTGTGTGCTTCATGATTAACGACTCATTTTTTTAACTGTAATAACATAGAGGAACTAAAGTCCTTCTGTTCCCCACGACCTAGAATTCCTCACAAGCAAATGCCAGCCATATTACCTACATAGAGAATACTCGTCAGTTATCGTCACAGCTGTGTACATTCCCCCTCAAGCAGACACCAAGATGGCCCTCAAGGAACTTCACTGGACTATGTTAACTGGAAACCATATATGCTGAGGCTGCATTTATTGTAGCTGATGATTTTTAACAAAGCAAATTTGAGAACAAGGCTACCTAAATTCTATCAGCATATTGATTGCCCTACACGTAAGGTTAATACACTAGACCACTGCTACTCTAACTTCCGTGATGTATACAAAGCCCTCACCCGCACTCCCTTCTGCAAATCCGACCACGTCGCCATCTGTCTCCTACTGTCTTATAGGCAGAAACTCAAACAGGATGTACCAGTGACTAGAACCATTCAATGCTGGTCTGACCAATCGGAATCCACACTTCAAGATTGTTTTGAGATATGTTCCGGTCAGTCTCAGAGAATAACATCAACCTATACGCTGACTCTGTGAGTGAATTCATAAGGAGATGCGTTGGAGATGCTGTACCCACTGTGACTATTAAAACCTACCCTAACCAGAAACCGTGGATGGATGGCGGCATTCGCACAAAACTGAAAGCGCGAACCACCACATTTAACCATGGAAAGAGGTCTGGGAATATGGCTGAATATGAACCGTGTAGTTACTCCCTCCGCAAGGCAATCAAACAAGCGAAATGCCAGTACAGGGACAAAGTGGAGTCTCAATTCAACGGCTCAGACATGAGACGTATGTGGCGGGATCTACAGGAAAAGAGAACCAGCCACATGAGTAAAACATTTAAACATGTTAACCCTCGCAAGGCTACTGGCCCAGACGGCATCCCTAGCCATGTCATCAGAGCATGAACAGACCAGCTGTCTGGAGTGTTTACGGACATATTTAATCGCTCCCTATCCCAGTCTGTTGTGCCCACATGCTTCAAGATGGCCACCGTTGTTCCTGTACCCAAGAAGGCAAAGATAACTGAACTAAATGACTATCGCCCCGTAGCACTCACTTCTGTCATCATGAAGTGTTTTGAGAGACTAGTCAAGGATCATATCACCACCACCTTACCAGCCACACTAGACCCACTTCAGTTTGCATACCGCCCTAACAGGTTCACAGACGATGCAATCGCCATCACACTGCACACTGCCCTATCACATCTGGACAAGAGGAATACCATTGTAAGAATGCTGTTCATTGACTACAGCTCAGCATTCAACACCATAGTAACCTCCAAGCTCATCATCAAGCTGGAGGCCCTGGGCCTCAACCCTGCCCTGTGCAATTGGGTCCTGGACTTTCTGACGGGCCGCCCCCAGGTGGTGAAGGAAGAAACAACATCTCCACTGCGCTGACCCTCAACACAAGGGTGCGTACTCAGCCCCCTCCTGTACTCCCTGTTCATCCATGACTGCGTGGCCATGCAACTCAATCATCAAGTTTGCAGATGACACAACAGTAGTGGGCTTGATTACCAACAACGACGAGTCAACCTAGAGGGAAGAGGTAAGGGCACTCGGAGTGTGGTGTCAGGAAAACAACCTTGACGTCAACAAAACAAAGGAGATGATTGTGGACTTAAGGAAACAGCAGAGGGAACACCCCCTATCCTCATCGGGACAGCAGTGGAGAAAGTGGAAAGTTTTCAGTTCCTCGGCATACACATCAACGACAAACAGAAATGGTCCACCCAGAAAGATAGTGTGGTGAAGTAGGCGCAACAGCGCCTCTTCAACCTCAGGAGGCTGAAGAAATTTGCCTTGTCACCCAAAACCCTGACTAACTTCTACAGATCCACAATTGAGAGCATCGTGTCGGGCTGTATCACAGCCTGGAACGGCAACTGCTCGGCCCTCAACTGACTAATAATGGTGACTTTGACGTTTGACTTTGAATACAAAGATGAGTCATCTATCTATCTCTATGGCCGGTTGTTCACACACGTATCTGCCCCCTCCCGCCTGTCTTCCATCTTTAAGGACAGGCATTTACATTGTTAGAGCAGTCACATGTCAATCTTGTTAATATAATAGACAATCTTTGGCTAGCCAAATTAAAAATCCATCCTTCCTCCTTCACTTAAAACTAAAGAAAAACAATTGACCAAATAAGGAATATTTACAATTACCAAGGATTTTTAGGCTGCTTCATTGAATATAATGCATCCTAATTTCTTACTGACGGAACAGTAATATACCTTTATTACTGATGGAACAGTAATATATCTTTCTTACAGACGGAACAGTAATATACCTTTCTTACAGACGGAACAGTAATATACCTTTATTACTGATGGAACAGTAATATACCTTTCTTACTGATGGAACAGTAATATACCTTTATTACTGATGGAACAGTAATAGACCTTTATTACTGATGGAACAGTACTAGACCTTTATTACTGATGGAACAGTAATAGACCTTTATTACTGATGGAACAGTAATATACCTTTATTACTGATGGAACAGTACTAGACCTTTATTACTGATGGAACAGTAATAGACCTTTATTACTGATGGAATAGTAATAGACCTTTATTTCTGATGGAACAGTAATAGACTTTTATTACTGATGGAACAGTAATATACCTTTCTTACTGACAGAACAGTAATATACCTTTATTACTGATGGAACAGTAATATACCTTTATTACTGATGGAACAGTAATATACCTTTATTACTGATGGAACAGTAATATACCTTTATTACTGATGGAACAGTACTATACAGTACTGATTTAACAGTAATATACCTTTATTTCTGATGCAACAGTAATATACCTTTATTTCTGATGGAACAGTAATATACCTGTCTTACTGATGGAACAGTAATATACCTTTATTTCTGATGAAACAGTAATAGACCTTTATTACTGAAGGAACAGTAATAGACCTTTATTTCTGATGGAACAGTACTATACCTTTATTACTGATGGAACAGTAACAGACCTTTATTACTGATGGAACAGTACTATACCTTTATTACTGATGGAAAAGTAATAGACCTTTATTTCTGATGGAACAGTAATATACCTTTAATACTGATGGAACAGTAATATACCTTTATTACTGATGGAACAGTACTATACCTTTATTTCTGATGGAACAGTAATATACCTTTAATACTGATGGAACAGTACTATGCCTTTATTACTGATGGAACAGTACTATACCTTTATTACTGATGGAAAAGTAATAGACCTTTATTTCTGATGGAACAGTAATATACCTTTATTACTGATGGAACAGTAATAAACCTTTAATACTGATGGAACAGTAATATACCTTTATTTCTGATGGAACAGTAATATACCTTTATTTCTGATGGAACAGTAATATACCTTTAATACTGATGGAACAGTAATATACCTTTATTTCTGATGGAACAGTAATATACCTTTAATACTGATGGAACAGTACTATACCTTTATTACTGATGGAACAGTACTATACCTTTATTTCTGATGGAACAGTAATATACCTTTAATACTGATGGAACAGTACTATACCTTTATTACTGATGGAACAGTAATATACCTTTATTTCTGATGGAACAGTAATATACCTTTAATACTGATGGAACAGTAATATACCTTTTTTTCTGATGGAACAGTAATATACCTTTAATACTGATGGAACAGTACTATACCTTTATTACCGATGGAACAGTACTATACCTTTATTTCTGATGGAACAGTAATATACCTTTAATACTGATGGAACAGTACTATACCTTTATTACTGATGGAACAGTAATATACCTTTATTTCTGATGGAACGGTAATATACTAAAAAGTCTATCTTCTCACCAAATAAAAAAATTGTAAACAATTATGAATAAAAATGTAATCAATAGAAAAAAGTCAGAGTATTAATTATTGTATAGACTTTTATTTACGAACATAAATAGTAGAGAAACTACAAGAACATATATTTAAATACATCTGCATTAACAGATTGTAATAATAATAATTATATAATAGATTTTGTATTAATGACAATTCATCCATTATATCTTCTGAACAAGGGAGGTGCCTTGTGGTTATTTGTATTCTTCTTGTTCTATTTGTAATGTTAAATGTTCTTCCTGTCTGTGAGAAAATGTTGTACTCAGGGCACCAATAGGAATGAGACCCTGGTCTCAATTGGGCTACCCTGAATAAATTCAAGTTAATCAAAATAAATACATTTAGGATGAGTTTTTAATGTTCTCTGTTGATGCATCTGTCTTCCTCCTTTAACATGTGACATGTTGTCATGATCGGGATCATAGTCAGTAATGTAGTCAGTAATGCACAGTAGTCCGATTGAGAGAGCAAAACAAACACATATGGTTTCAATGTACAGGTACATTATCAGTTAAGAGTTGAATCATGTTGTATTGGAATGCCAACAAAGATCTCCATGGATGACTGGGTCAGTTTAGGACAACAATATATGCAACACAGTAGTATTTCACTGTTGTCTCTAGACCTGGATGGACAAAGTCTGTCTCCGTTTCATCCATGCTCCATGATAATGCTCTATGATACTTCATATCAGAGACTGTCCAGTGTTATCTGTCCAAGGTTAATGGTCATGGGTTGGCTAGGGGACCAGGTCACTTATCTATTTCAGATGGTTTTAATCCTGTTTCAGGTTATTTTACTCCTGAGGTTCATAGGACCTTAGTTTCTCCTTCAGATGTTCCGGAATGTCTTCCATGTTCCCTGGAAGGTATGACCTCATTACTATCATATTATACCATGTGTGTCATGTTCAGTTTAAACAGTGAATTCAAGTATTCGAGTATTCAGACCCCTTGGCTAATTCCACATTTTAATTTACATTACAGCCTTATTCTAAAATGGATTAAATCATTTGTTTTCCTCATCAATCTACACACTATACACAATAATGACTAAATGAAAACAGGATTTTGTAAATTTATAGATTTATAAAATTTATAAAAAATAAAAAACCGAAAAACCTTATTTACATAAGTATTCAGACCATTTGCTATGAGACTCGAAATTGAGCTCAGGTGCATCCTGTTTCCATTGACCATCCTTGAGATGTTTCTACATGATTAGAGTCCACCTGTGGTCACTTCAATTGATTGGACATGATTTGGAAAGGCACACACACATGTCTATATAAGGTCCCAAAGTTGACAGTGCATGTCAGAGTTAAAACCAACCCATGAGGTTGAAGGAATTGTCCGTAGAGCTCGGAGACAGGATTGTGTCGAGGCACAGATCTGGGGAAGGGTACCAACACATTTCTGCAGCATTGAAGGTCCCCAAGAACACAGTGGCCTCCATTATTCTTGAATAGAAGAAGTTTGGAACCACCAAGACTTCCTAGAGCTGGCTGCCCGACCAAACTGAGCAATTGGGGGAGAAGGGCCTTGGTCAGGGGGGTAACCAAGAACCAGATGGTCACTCTGACAGAGTTCTAGAGTTCCTCTGTGGAGATGGAAGAACCTTCTAGAAGGACAACCATCTCTGCAGCACTCCACCAATCAGGCCTTTATGGTAGAGTGGCCAAACGGAAGCCACTCACTCCTCAGTAAAAGGCACATGAAAGCCCGATTGGAGTTTGCCAAAAAGGCACCTAAAGGCTCTAACCATGAGAAACAAGATTCTCTGGTCTGATGAAACCAAGATTGAACTCTTTGGCCTGAATGCCAAGCGTCACGTCTGGAGGAAACCTGGCACCATCCATACAGTGAAGGATGGTGGTGGCAGCATCATACTGTAGGGATGTTTTTCAGCGGCGGGACTGGGAGAGTAGTCAGGATCAGGGCAAAGATGAACGGAGCAAAGTACAGAGAGATCCTTGATGAAAACCTGCTCCAGAGCGCTCATGACCTCAGACTTGGACGAAGGTTCACCTTCCAACAGGACAACGACCCTAAGCACACAGACAATGCAGGAGTGGCTTCGTCTCTGAATGTCCTTGAGTGGCCCAGCCAAAGCACAGACTTGAACCCGATCGAACAGCTCTGGAGAGACCGGAAAAAGCTGTGCAGCGTCACTCCCCATCCTCCCCAAGAAACTCTCCAAATGCAGGTGTGTCAAGCTTGTAGGGTCATAGCCAAGAAGACTCAAGGTTGTATTTGCTGTCAAAGGTGCTTCAACAAAGTACTGAGTAAAGGGTCTGAATACTTATGTGATTTTTGTTATTTCTGTGATTTATAAATACCTGTTTTTGCTTTGTCATTATGGGGTATTGTGTGTAGATTGATGAGAAAAAACAAACAATTTAATATATTTTAGAATAAGGCTGTAACATAACAAAATGTGGAAAAAGTCAAGGTGTCTGAATACTTTCCGAAGGCTCTGTATAACCTTCCATACATTTGCAACATGCTAGAAAACTTCCAACACCATGTACTTCCATGAACAATACCATTAATGTCATATTTTTCATAAATAATATACATGTTTGATTTATAGCTATTTAGCTGTTTTTAATCTCCACAACAATCTTCCCCAATGCCTTTACAAAACACTTACAGAAACCATCAACATGTTACTTACCATTTAGCTGTTAAGTTGTGATGTGATCTTTTCTTTCCGGATGTTGTTTCTGGATGGAATCTGAAGAACAAGACAGAGCAAAAACATATATTAGTCCAGTGTAGTTACATTTCTTAAAAACATACATTAGTCCTGTGTAGTAAATTAGTCCAGGGCTGCCCCCAGGTGGTGAAGGTAGGTAACAACACCTCCACTTCGCTGATGTCACGTCCAGGCCTGAGTTTTACAGGCTGGCGTGTTTAGTTTCGTTTTTGGTGTAGGGTTTTTTGGTTCTAGGTGTGATTTTCTATGTTGGGTTAATGGTTCCCAATTAGAGGCAGCTGAGTGTCGTTACCTCTAATTGGGAACCATATATATGTTTGTAGTTTTGCACTAGGGTTTTGTGGGTTATTGTTTGGTTCATGGCTTAAGTGTTTAGTCTATGTTATGTTCCGTTGCCACGATCTTCTTGCCATCATCTTGTTTTTTCCCAGTTACGTGCGTAAATAAAGTATGTATACTGGATACCTCACTGCGCCTTGGTCCGTCACTAAAGGAGATCGTGACAGAATAACCCACCAAAAAAGGACCAAGCAGCGAGAGTACAAGGCGTCCTGGACATGGGAAGAGATATTGGCTGGAAAGGGATCCTGGACATGGGAAGAGATATTGGCTGGAAGGGGACCCTGGGAAAAGACTGCGGAGCATCATCGCCCCAGGGAGGAGATGGAAGCAGCAAGGGCAGAGCGGAGCATGGATAAGGAGAGATATGCTGGGACACGCCTGGCGAGGAAGCCCGGGGAGGTTGGCCGTTTCAGGGTGGACTCCTGAGCTAACTTCTCGTGCTCTTTGGAGGGAGCGTCGCACCCCTAAGACGCTGTGCTATGGTGAACCGGCCAAACTCCCGTGTGCCCCCAATCTTTGGGGGGGCTGCCTCTCGGGTTTCAGCGCCAGGCGAGTTCCAACATATCTCTCCCTCTCCGGGTTCCACGCTCCATATATATCCTCATAACTCCCTCGCTCAGTCTTCGCCGCTTCCATCTCCTTCTTGGGGTGACGATGCTCCGTCGTCTTCCTCCAAGGCTCTTTCCCAGCCAATATCTCCTCCCAAGTCCAGGACTCCTTTAAACAATGCTGCTTCGTCCTTTTGTGGTGGGTTATTCTGTCACGATCTCCTGAAGGAACAGACCAAGACGCAGCGATGCTTCCAGTATACATTTTAATAACGACGAACGTAACTGGGAAAAATAACAAAATATAAACGAAGATCGTGAAGCTGACCACAACTAAACATACAAACAAGCTATGACCAAACAATAACCCACAAAATACTAGTGAAAACCCCAAACATATATATGGTTCCCAATTAGAGACAACGACACACAGCTGCCTCCAATTGGGAACCATTACCCCAACATAGATATACAACACCTAGAACAAAAAAAAAACTACACCAAAACGAAACTAAACACGCCAGCCTGTCAAAATCAGGCCTGAACGTGACATTCTTACATTGTTACCCCAGGAAATCTTAAGTCTTATTACATACAGCTGGGAAGAACTATTGGATATAAGAGCAACGTCAATTTACCAACATTACAATCAGGAATACAACTTTCCCGAGCGGATCCTCTGTTTGGACCACCACCCAGGACAATGGATCTAATCCCAGTAGCTGACCAAAGACAACGGCACCACAGAAGGGGCAGGCGGTGCGGCCTCCTGGTCAGGTTCGTGAGACGATGCATATCACCCACCGCCCCGAGTATACTACTCGCCAATGTCCAGTCTCTTGACAACAAAGTAGATGAAATTCGACCAAGGGTTGCCTTCCAGAGAGACATCAGAGATTAGGAACATTCTCTGTTTCACTGAAACATGGCTCTATCGGGATATGTTTTCGGAATCGGTTTAGCCACCGGGCTTCTCCATGCATCGCGCCGACAGAGATAAACACCTCTCTGGGAAACGGAAGGGCGGGGGTGTGTGCTTCATGATTAACGACTCATTTTTTTAACTGTAATAACATAGAGGAACTAAAGTCCTTCTGTTCACCCGACCTAGAATTCCTCACAAGCAAATGCCAGCCATATTACCTACATAGAGAATACTCGTCAGTTATCGTCACAGCTGTGTACATTCCCCCTCAAGCAGACACCAAGATGGCCCTCAAGGAACTTCACTGGACTATGTTAACTGGAAACCATATATGCTGAGGCTGCATTTATTGTAGCTGATGATTTTTAACAAAGCAAATTTGAGAACAAGGCTACCTAAATTCTATCAGCATATTGATTGCCCTACACGTAAGGTTAATACACTAGACCACTGCTACTCTAACTTCCGTGATGTATACAAAGCCCTCACCCGCCCTCCCTTTTGCAAATCCGACCACGTCGCCATCTGTCTCCTACTGTCTTATAGGCAGAAACTCAAACAGGATGTACCAGTGACTAGAACCATTCAATGCTGGTCTGACCAATCGGAATCCACACTTCAAGATTGTTTTGAGATATGTTCCGGTCAGTCTCAGAGAATAACATCAACCTATACGCTGACTCTGTGAGTGAATTCATAAGGAGATGCGTTGGAGATGCTGTACCCACTGTGACTATTAAAACCTACCCTAACCAGAAACCGTGGATGGATGGCGGCATTCGCACAAAACTGAAAGCGCGAACCACCACATTTAACCATGGAAAGAGGTCTGGGAATATGGCTGAATATGAACCGTGTAGTTACTCCCTCCGCAAGGCAATCAAACAAGCGAAATGCCAGTACAGGGACAAAGTGGAGTCTCAATTCAACGGCTCAGACATGAGACGTATGTGGCGGGATCTACAGGAAAAGAGAACCAGCCACATGAGTAAAACATTTAAACATGTTAACCCTCGCAAGGCTACTGGCCCAGACGGCATCCCTAGCCATGTCATCAGAGCATGAACAGACCAGCTGTCTGGAGTGTTTACGGACATATTTAATCGCTCCCTATCCCAGTCTGTTGTGCCCACATGCTTCAAGATGGCCACCGTTGTTCCTGTACCCAAGAAGGCAAAGATAACTGAACTAAATGACTATCGCCCCGTAGCACTCACTTCTGTCATCATGAAGTGTTTTGAGAGACTAGTCAAGGATCATATCACCACCACCTTACCAGCCACACTAGACCCACTTCAGTTTGCATACCGCCCTAACAGGTTCACAGACGATGCAATCGCCATCACACTGCACACTGCCCTATCACATCTGGACAAGAGGAATACCATTGTAAGAATGCTGTTCATTGACTACAGCGCCTTTTGGGGGGGGTACTGTCACGTCCAGGCCTGAGTTTTACAGGCTGGCGTGTTTAGTTTAATTGGGAACCATATATGTTTGTGGTTTTGCCCTAGGGTTTTGTGGGTTATTGTTTGGTTCATGGCTTAAGTGTTTAGTCTATGTTATGTTCCGTTGCCACGATCTTCGTTCGTTTATTGCTTTTTCCCAGTTACATCATAAATAAAGTATGTATACTGGATACCTCGCTTGCCTTGGTCCGTCACTAATGAAGATCGTGACAGCTGATCCTCAACACTGGAGCCCCACAAGGGTGCGTCCTCAGCCCCCTCCTGTACTCCCTGTTCACCCATGACTGCATGGCCATGCACGCCTCCAACTCAATCATCAAGTTTGCAGACGACACAACAGTAGTAGGCCTGATTACCAACAATGATGAGACAGCTACAGGGAGGAGGTGAGGGCGGAGTGGTGCCAGGAAAATAACATCTCCCTCAACATCAACAAGGCCCCCATTAACATCCACGGTGCTGTAGTGGAGCAGATCGAGAGTTTCAAGTTCCTTGGTGTCCACTTCACCAACAAACTATCATGGTCCAAACATACCAAGACAGTTGTGAAGAGGGCACGACAAAGTATTTTCCCCCTCAGGAGACTGAAAAGATTTGGCATGGGTCCCCAGATCCTCAAAAGGTTCTACAGCTGCACCATCGAGAGGATTCTGACCGGTTGCATCACCGCCTGGTACGGAAACTGCTCGGCATCTGACTGTAAGGCGATACAGAGGGTAATGCGAACAGCCCAGTACATCACTGGGGCCAAGCTTCCTGCCATCCAGGACCTAAAAAATAGGCGGTGTCAGAGGAAAGCCCATAAAATTGTAAGAGACTCTGCTGCCTCACATAAAGCGGTAACGGAGCGCCACGTCTAGGTCTAAAGGCTAACAGCTTCTACCCCCAAGCCATTAGACTACTGAGCAATTCAAAACAATCGCCACCGGACAATTTACATTGACACCCCCTGCTACTCGCTGTTTGTTTGTTACCTATGCATACTCACTTCACCACCACCTACATGTACAGATTACCTCAACTAGCCTGTACCCCCACACTGACTCGGCACCGGTACCCCCTGTATATAGCCCCCACCTACATGTACAGATTACCTCAACAAGCCTGCACCCCCCCACACTGACTCGGTACCGGTACCCCCTGTGTATAGCCCCCACCTACATGTACAGATTACCTCAACTAGCCTGTACCCCCACACTGACTGGTACCGGTACCCTGTGTATAGCCCCCACCTACATGTACAGATTACCTCAACTAGCCTGTACCCCCCACACTGACTCGGTGCAGGTACCCCCTGTATATAGCCCCCACCTACATGTACAGATTACCTCAACTAGCCTGCACCCCCACACTGACTCAGTACCGGTACCCCCTGTGTATAGCCCCCACCTACATGTACAGATTACCTAAACTAGCCTGTACCCCCACACTGACTCGTGCACAGTACCCCCTGTATATAGCCCCCACCTACATGTACAGATTACCTCAACAAGCCTGCACCCCCACACTGACTCGTGCACCGGTACCCCCTGTGTATAGCCCCCACCTACATGTACAGATTACCTCAACTAGCCTGCACCCCCACACTGACTCGTGCACCGGTACCCCTGTGTATAGCCCCCACCTACATGTACAGATTACCTCAACTAGCCTGTACCCCCACACTGACTCGGTACCGGTACCCCTGTGTATAGCCCCCACCTACATGTACAGATTACCTCAACTAGCCTGTACCCCCCACACTGACTCAGTACCGGTACCCCCTGTATATAGCCCCCACCTACATGTACAGATTACCTCAACTAGCCTGCACCCCCACACTGACTCGGCACCGTACCCCCTGTGTATAGCCCCACCTACATGTACAGATTACCTAAACTAGCCTGTACCCCCACACTGACTCGTGCAGTACCCCCTGTATATAGCCCCCACCTACATGTACAGATTACCTCAACAAGCCTGCACCCCCACACTGACTCGTGCCGGTACCCCCTGTGTATAGCCCCCACCTACATGTACAGATTACCTCTACTAGCCTGTACCCCCACACTGACTCAGTACCGTACCCCGTGTATATAGCCCCCACCTACATGTACAGATTACCTCAACTAGCCTGTACCCCCCCACATTGACTCTGTACCGGTACCCCCTGTATATAGCCTCCACATTGACTCTGTACCGGTACCCCCTGTATATAGCCTCCACATTGACTCTGTACCGGTACCCCCTGTATATAGTCTCCACATTGACTCTGTACAGGTACCCCCTGTATATAGCCTCCACATTGACTCTGTACCGCAGTACCCCCTGTATATAGCCTCCACATTGACTCTGTACCGGTACCCCCTGTATATAGTCTCCACATTGACTCTGTACAGGTGCCCCCTGTATATAGTCTCCACATTGACTCTGTACAGGTGCCCCCTGTATATAGCCTCCACATTGACTCTGTACCGGTACCCCCTGTATATAGCCTCCACATTGACTCTGCACCGGTACCCCCTGTATATAGTCTCCACATTGACTCTGTACCGGTACCCCCTGTATATAGTCTCCACATTGACTCTGTACAGGTACCCCTGTATATAGCCTCCACATTGACTCTGTACCGGTACCCCCTGTATATAGTCTCCACATTGACTCTGTACCGGTACCCCTGTATATAGCCTCCACATTGACTCTGCACCGGTACCCCCTGTATATAGTCTCCACATTGACTCTGTACCGGTACCCCCTGTATATAGCCTCCACATTGACTCTGTACCGGTACCCCCTGTATATAGTCTCCACATTGACTCTGTACCGGTACCCCCTGTATATAGCCTCCACATTGACTCTGTGCAGGTGCCCCCTGTATATAGCCTCCACATTGACTCTGCACCGGTACCCCTGTATATAGCCTCCACATTGACTCTGTGCAGTACCCCCTGTATATAGTCTCCACATTGACTCTGCACCGGTACCCCCTGTATATAGCCTCCACATTGACTCTGCACCGGTACCCCCTGTATATAGCCTCCACATTGACTCTGTACCGGTACCCCCTTGTATATAGCCTCCACACTGACTTGGTACCGGTGCCCCCTGTATATAGCCTCCACATTGACTCTGCACCGGTACCCCCTGTATATAGCCTCTACATTGACTCTGTACCGGTACCCCCTGTATATAGCCTCCACATTGACTCTGTACCGGTACCCCCTGTATATAGCCTCCACATTGATTCTGTACCGGTACCCCCTGTATATAGCTTCCACATTGACTCTGTACCGGTACCCCCTGTATATAGCCTCCACATTGACTCTGTACCGGTACCCCCTGTATATAGCCTCCACACTGACTCTGTACCGGTACCCCCCCGTATATAGCCTCCACATAGCCTCCAGGGTCAGGATCAGAGGTGTGGTAGGGTCAGGATCAGAGGTGTGGTAGGTTCAGGATCAGAGGTGTGGTAGGGTCAGGATCAGAGGTGTGGTAGGGTCAGAGGTCTGGTAGGGTCAGGTTCAGAGGTGTGGTAGGGTCAGGATCAGAGGTGTGGTAGGTTCAGGATCAGAGGTGTGGTAGGGTCAGGATCAGAGGTGTGGTAGGGTCAGAGGTGCGGTAGGGTCAGGTTCAGAGGTGTGGTAGGGTCAGGTTCAGAGGTGTGGTAGGTTCAGGATCAGAGGTGTGGTAGGGTCAGGATCAGAGGTGTGGTAGGGTCAGGATCAGAGGTGTGGTAGGGTCAGGATCAGAGGTGTGGTAGGGTCAGGTAAAAAAAGTAAAGGGGTCTGAATAATTTCCGAAGGCACTTTATATATAGAAACACACCAACATATATTAAATGAGAATAATTAATCAGAACTGCTTTCATATAGAGGGAATATAGGGGAATTCGTGCAAATCATAAATGAAATCCCTAAAGGATGGAGGAAAAATGTAATTCCTATTAATATTCACATTTAAAACTATCATAGGCCTATGAGGGAATTATTTCCATTACACCATATTTACCAACACCACACAAAAGTAATCAAAGGTAAAGACCACTCTACAGGAATCCAGACAATACATAATAATCATCATGACAAGTACAATAGATCTGTAGTTTTATCCTAAACCATTTCAGAAATCCCAGTAGAGACTCCAGGTGTCTGAAACAGCCACAAGATGGAGACAAATTACTGGGTGGCTTAGTATTTCTCATTAAGGCCTAGAGCAGTGGTTCCCCAACTGTTTGTAGTCCCGTACCCTTTAAACATTCAACCTCCAGCTGCGTACCCCCTCTAGCACCAGGGTCAGCGCACTCTCAAATGTTGTTTTTTGCCATCATTGTAAGCCTGCCACACACACACTATACGATACATAGTGGTTAGAGTGTTGGGCCAGTAATCGAAAGGTTGCTAAATCGAATCCTCGAGCTGACAAGGTAAAAATCAGTCTTTCTGGCTCTGAACAAGGCAGTTAACTCACTGTTCCTAGGCCGTCATTGTAAATAAGAATTTGTTCTTAACTGACTTGCCTAGTTAAATAAAGGTTAAATACAGGTTAAATAAAGGTTAAATAAAGCTTTGAAATAGTTTCTGTCACAACCCGGCTCGTGGGAAGGACCAGGGCACAAATAACAATATAATAATAATCAATAGATTTGCTCTTTATTTAACCATCTTACATATAAAACCTTATTTGTTCATCAACAATTGTGAATAACTCACCACAGGTTAATGAGAAGGGTGTGCTTGAAAGGATGCACATAACTCTGCAATGTTGGGTTGTATTGGAGAGAGTCTCAGTCTTAAATCATTTTCCACACAGTCTGTGCCTGTATTTAGTTTTCATGCTAGTGAGGGCCGAGAATCCACTCTTACATAGGTACGTGGTTGCAAAGGGCATCATTGTCTTAACAGCGCGATTTGCCAAGGCAGGATACTCTGAGCTCAGCCCTATCCAGAAATCTGGCAGTGGCTTCTGATTTAAATTAAAATTTCACAGAACCGCTTGTTGCAATTTCAATGAGGCTCTCTTGTTCAGATATCGGTAAGTGGACTGGAGGCAGGGCATGAAAGGGATAACGAATCCAGTTGTTTGTGTCGTCCGTTTCGGGAAAGTACCTGTGTAATTGCGCACCCAACTCACTCAGGTGCTTTGCTATATCACATTTGACATTATCCGTAAGCTTGAGTTCATTTGCACACCAAAAAATCATATAATGATGGAAATACCTGTGTGTTGTCCTTGTTGAAGAGCTCCAACTTATTAATCATAGCCTCAATTTTGTCCCACACATTGAATATAGTTGAGTCCCTATAATCCTAGATTCAGATCATTCAGGTGAGAAAAAACATCACCCAGATAGGCCAGTCGTGTGAGAAACTCATCATCATGCAAACAGTCAGACAAGTGAAAATGATGGTCAGTAAAGAAAACTTTAAGCTCGTCTCTCAATTAAAAAAAAAAAATTGTCAATAGTTTGCCCCTTGATAACCAGCGCACGGTTGCTGCCCATATCAATGCACAGTGCAGAAAATACATGAGAATTCAGGGGCCTTGCTTTAACAAAGTTAACCATTTTCACTTTCGTGTCCATAACGTCTTTCAAGCTGTCAGGCATTCCCTTGGCAGCAAGAGCCTCTTGGTGGATGCTGCAGTGAACCGAAGTGCTTGCATGCATGTTACCACTCCACAATGTCTCCCTGTCATGGCTTTTGCGCCATCAGTACAGATACCAACATGAGCAGCAGCTACGTTTGGCTACATATGGTCCATTAGTGGAATTCCTGTCAGAAGGCGGGGTGTAGTTGGTGCAAAGAGTCAGGCGCATGACAGCAGAGATGAGCAACACAACGTAGTTTACTCAATGAAACAAGGTAGATACAATACCAAGCCCTCCAATATGGACTGACATAAATCAGGAACAATTATGCACACAAACACAGAGTGTTAAATAATTAACATGTAATTGGTGAATGAAACCAAGACAAAACAAATGGAAAATGAAAAGTGGATCGGCGATGGCTAGAAGGCCGGTGACGTCGACCGCCGAACGCCACCCGAACAAGGAGAGGGAACGACTTCGGGGAGAAGTCGTGACAATTCCCGCAAGAGAGTAACGGTTAATGTGATTGGATGTTAAATATTTGACTAGGCTACCTGTATTTGACAATGTCTTGTTATATCGCTGAACACTAGATGATTGAATTTTATTTTGGGCAGTGAAACGAGGCTACTCAGGCGAGAAAAAAACCTAACCCAAATCTATATAAATGTAGATGTTGTTCAAGTCTGCATTCTAGTCTGTTTTGTGTCTCTCCAATATAGAGTTTATGACAAACAAAGCACTCAAAAGTTAAGGTGTGATGAGTTAGGGTGTGAGGGGTTAGGGTGTGAGGGGTTAGGGGTTAGGACAAAAGTTAGGGTTTGAGGAGTTAGGGTGTGAGGGGTTAGGGTGTGAAGGGTTAGGGTAGGAGTTAGGGTGTGAGGAGTTAGGGTGTGAGGGGTTGGGAGTGTCACTGGTTAGGAGTAAAGGATTAAGGTGTGAGGGGTTAAGGGTGTGAGGGGTTAAGGGTGTGAGGGGTTAGGGGGTGTGAGGAGTTAAGGGTAAGATGAAGTTAGGGTGTGAGAGTTAGGGTGTGAGGTTAGGGGTTTTGAGGGTTAGGGTAAAAGTTAGGGTTTGAGGAGTTAGGGTGTGAGGGGGTTAGGGTGTGAGGGGGTTAGGAGTGGGGGGTTAGGGTGTGAGGTGTTGAGGGGTGTGAGGGGTTAGGGTGTGAGGGGTTAGGGTGTGAGGATTTGGGATACAACTTAGGGTGTGAGAGTTAGGGTGTGAGGGGTTAGGGTGTGAGGGGTTAGGGTAAAGGTTAGGGTTTGAGGGGTTAGGGTAAAAGTTAGGGTGTGAGGGGTTAGGGTGTGAGGTGTTAGGGTAAGAGTTAAGGTGTGAGGGGGTTAGGAGTGTGAGGTTGGGGGGTTAGGAGCAAAGGGTTAGGGTTTGAGGAGTTAGGGTGTGAAGGGTTTAAGGGTGTGAAGGGTTAGGGTAAGAGTTAGGGTGTGAGGAGTTAGGGTGTGAGGGGTTAGGGTAAGAGTTAGGGTGTGTGGAGTTAGGGTGTGAGGGGTTAGGGTGTGAGGGGTTAGGGTAAGAGTTAGGGTGTGAGGAGTTAGGGTGTGAGGGGTTAGGGTTTGAGGGGTTAGGGTAAAAGTTAGGGTTTGAGGGAGTTAGAGGTGCTTGAGGGGTTAGGGTGTGAGGGGTTAGGGTAAGAGTTTAGGGTGTGAGGTGTTAGGGTGTGAGGGGTTAGGGTGTGAGGGGTTAGGATACAACTTAGGGTGTGAGGAGTTAGAGTGTGAGGAGTTAGGGTGTGAGGGGTTAGGGTGTGAGGGGTTAGGGTAAAGGTTAGGGTTTGAGGGGTTAGGGTAAAAGTTAGGGTGTGAGGGGTTAGGGTGTGAGGTGTTAGGGTAAGAGTTAAGGTGTGAGGGGTTAGGGTGTGAGGGGTTAGGGGTTAGGGCAAAAGTTAGGGTTTGAGGATTAAGGGTGTGAGGGGTTAGGGTGTGAAGGAGTTAGGAGTAGAGTTAGGGTGTGTGGAGTTAGGGTGTGAGGGGTTAGGGTGTGAGGGGTTAGGGTGTGAGGAGTTAGGGTGTGAGGGGTTAGTGTAAGAGTTAGGGTGTGAGGAGTTAGGGTGTGAGGGGTTAGGGTGTGAGGAGTTAGGGTGTGAGGGGTTAGTGTAAGAGTTAGGGTGTGAGGAGTTAGGGTGTCAGGTGTTAGGGTGTGAGGAGTTAGAGTGTGAGGAGTTAGAGTGTGAGGGGTTAGGGTGTCAGGGGTTAGGGTGTCAGGGGTTAGGGTTTGAGGGGTAGGGTAAAAGGTAGGGAGTGAGGATTTAGGTTGTGAGGGGTTAGGGTGTCAGGGGTTAGGGTTTGAAGGTGGGAGATAAAAGGTAGGATGTGTCAGAACAAGGTAGAGTAAAAGGATTAGGGTGTGAGGAATTAGGGTGTGAGGGGTTAGGGTTTGAGGGGTTACGGTAAAAGTTAGGGTGTGAGGATTTAGGGTGTGAGGGGTTAGGTTAAGAGTTAGGGTGTGAGAAGTTAGGGTTTGAGGGGTTAGGGTGTGAGGGCTTAGGGTAAGAGTTAGGGTGTGAGGAGTTAGGGTGTGAGGGGTTAGGGTGTGAGGGGTTAGAGTTTGAGGGGTTATGGTGTGAGGGGTTAGGGTAAGAGTTAGGGTTTGAGGAGTTAGGGTAAGAGTCAGGGTGTGAGGAGTTAGGGTGTGAGGAGTTAGGGTGTGAGGGGTTAGGGGTTAGGGCAAAAGTTATGGATTGAGGAGTTAGGGTGTGAGGGGTTAGGGTAAGAGTTAGGGAGTGAGGAGTTAGGGTGTGAGTGGGTTAGGGGGTGGGGATTAGGGAGTGAGGAGTTAAGGGTGTGAGGGTTAGGAGTGGGGATGGGGTGTGAGGGGTTAGGGTGTGAGGGAGGTTAGGAGTAGAGTTAGGGTGTGAGAGTTAGGGTGTGGGGAGTTAGATGTAGCAAGGGGAGTTAAGGAGTAAAGTTAAGGTTTGAGGAGTTAGGGTGTGAGGGGTTAGGGTTTGAAGGGTTAGGGTAAAAGTTAGGTTGTGAGGGTTAGGGTTTGAAGGGTCAGGGTAAAAGTTAAGGTTGTGAGTAGTTAGGGTGTCAGGGGTTAGGGTGTGAGGGGTTAGTGTAAAAGTTAGGGTGTGAGGAGTTAGGGTAAGAGTTAGGGTTTGAGGAGTTAGGGTGTGAGGGATTAGGGTGTGAGGGGTTAGGGGTTAGGGCAAAAGATTATGGTTTGAGGAGTTAGGGTGTTAAGGGGTTAGGGTTTGAGGGGTTCGGGTAAAAGTTAGGGTTTGAGGAGTTTGGGTGTGAGGGGTTAGGGTGTGAGGGGTTAAGGGTTTGAGGATAGAAAGTAAATATGGTAGGGTGTGAGGGGTAAGGGTAAAAGTTAGGGTGTGAGGAATTAGGGTGTCATGGGTTAGGGGTTAGGGTAAAAGTTAGGGTGTGAGGAGTTAGGGTGTGAGGGGTTAGGGTGTGAACGGTTAGGGTTTGAGGAGTTAGGGTGTGAGGAGTTAGGGTGTGAGGGTTTAGGGTAAGAGTCAGGGAGTGAGGGAGTTAGAATTAAAGGGTTAGGGGTGTGAGGGAGTTAGGGTGTGAGGGTTAGGGTGTGATGAGTTAGGGTAAGGGAGTCAGGGAGTGAGTGGGGTGTGAGGAGATTAGGGTGTGTGTGAGGAGTTAGGGTAAGAGTGGGTGTTGAGAGATTTAGGGGTGTGAGGGGAGTTAGAGTGGGGAGTCAGGGAGTGAGGAGTTATTGTGTGAGGAGTTAGGGTGTGAGGGGTTAAGGTAAGAGTTAGGGTGTGAGGAGTTAGGGTGTCAGGGGTTAGGGTTTGAGTGCTAGGGTAAAAGTTAAGGTTGTGAGGGGTTAGGGTTTGAAGGGTCAGGGTAAAAGTTAAGGTTGTGAGTAGTTAGGGTGTCAGGGGTTAGGGTGTAGAGGGGTTAGATGTAAAGTTAGGAGATTGTGAGGAGTTAGGGTAAGGAGTTAGGAGTTTGAGGGATTAGGGTGTGAGGGATTAGGAGTGTAGAGGGGTTGAGGGGGTTAGGAGCATTAAAGTTATGGTTTTGAGGAGTTAGGGTGTTGTTGGGGTTAGGGTTTGAGGGGTTAGATGAGATTAGGGGTTTGAGGAGTTTGGGTGTGAGGGGTTAGGGTGTGAGGGGTCAGTGTAAGAGTTAGGGTGTGAGGAGTTAGGGTGTGAGGGGTTAGGGTTTGAGGGATAGAGTAAATGGTAGGGTGTGAGGGGTTAGGGTGTGAGGGGTCAGTATAAGAGTTAGGGTGTGAGGAACTAGGGTGTGAGGGGTTAGGGTTTGAGGGATAGAGTAAATGGTAGGGTGTGAGGAGTTAGGGTGTGAGGGGTTAGGGTTTGAGGGATAGAGTAAATGGTAGGGTGTGAGGGGTAAGGGTAAAAGTTAGGGTGTGAGGAATTAGGGTGTCATGGGTTAGGGGTTAGGAGTAAAAAGTTAGGGTTAGTGAGGAGTTAGGGTGTTGAGGGGGGTTAGGGTGTGAGCAGTTAGGGTTTGAGAGTTAGGGTGTGAGGAGTTAGGGTGTGAGGGGTTAGGGTGGGAGTGAGGGAGGTGAGGAGTTAGGGTAAAGGATTAGGGTGTGAGGAGTTAGGTTGTGAGGGGTTAGGGTGTGATGAGTTAGGGTAAGAGTCAGGGAGTGAGGAGTTAGGGTGTGAGGAGTTAGGGTGTGAGGGGTTAGGGTAAGAGTTAGGGTGTGAGGGATTTAGGGATTGTGAGAGTTAGGAGTAGAAGTCAGGGAGTGAGGGAGTTATTGTGTGAGGAGTTAGGGTGTGAGGGGTTAAGGTAAGAGTTAGGGTGTGAGGAGTTAGGGTGTCAGGGGTTAGGGTTTGAGTGCTAGGGTAAAAGGTAGGGTGTGAGGGGTTAGGGTAAGAGTCAGGAGTAGAGAGGTGGGTGTGGGAGATGTTAGGGTGTGAGGTTAGGAGTGTGAGGGTTAGGAGTAAAATTCCCAAGGGTTTGAGAGTTAGGGTGTAGAAGTTTAGGGTGTGAGGGGCTAGGGATTGAGGGTTAGGGTGTGAGGGGTTAGGGGTTAAGAGGGCAAAAGATTAAGGGTTTGAGGGATTCAGGGTGTGAGGGTAGAGTGTGAGAGGGTTAGGGTGTGAGGGGTTTAGGGGTTAGGAGTAAAGGATTAGGGTGTGAGGGGAGGGTGTCAGGGGTTTAGGGTTTGAGGGAGTAGGATAAAAAGGTAGGGTGTGAGGGTAAAGGGTAAAAGTTAGGGTGTGAGGGGTTAAGGGTGCTGAGGGGTTAGGGGTGTGAGGTTAGGGTTTGAGGAGTTAGGGAGTAAGATTAGGGTGTGAGGTTAGGGTGTCAGGGTTAGGGTTTAAGGGAGGTGCAGGAGTAAGCAGTGTTGGGGTGTGAGGGGTAGGAGTAAAAGTTAGGGTGTGTGAGGTGTTTAGGGTGTGAGGGGTTAGGGTGTGAGGGGGTTAGAGGTTTGAGGGGTTAGGGTAAGAGTTAGGGTGTGAGGGAGTTAGGTTGTGAGGGGTTAGGGTGTGAGGGGTTAGGGGTTAGGGTAAATGTTAGGGTGTGAGGTGTTAGGGTGTGAGGGGTTAGGGTGTGAGGGGTTAGGGTGTGAGGGGTTAGGATACAACTTAGGGTGTGAGGAGTTAGAGTGTGAGGGTTAGGGTGTGAGGGGTTAGGGTGTGAGGGGTTAGGGTAAAGGTTAGGGTTTGAGGGGGTTAGGAGTAAAAAGGATTAGAGGGTGTGAGGGGTTAGGGTGTGAGGTGTTAGGGTAAGAGTTAAGGTGTGAGGGGTTAGGGTGTGAGGGGTTAGGGGTTAGGGCAAAAGTTAGGGTTTGAGGAGTTAGGGGTGTGAGGGGGTTAGGGGTGTGAGAAGGGTTAGGAGTGGGGAGTTAGGGTGTGAGGAGTTAGGGTGTGAGGGGTTAGGGTAAGAGTTAGGGTGTGTGGAGTTAGGGTGTGAGGGGTTAGGGTGTGAGGGGTTAGGGTGTGAGGAGTTAGGGTGTGAGGGGTTAGTGTAAGAGTTAGGGTGTGAGGAGTTAGGGTGTGAGGGGTTAGTGTAAGAGTTAGGGTGTGAGGAGTTAGGGTGTCAGGTGTTAGGGTGTGAGGAGTTAGAGTGTGAGGAGTTAGAGTGTGAGGGGTTAGGGTGTCAGGGGTTAGGGTGTCAGGGGTTAGGGTTTGAGGGGTAGGGTAAAAGGTAGGGAGTGAGGATTTAGGTTGTGAGGGGTTAGGGTGTCAGGGGTTAGGGTTTGAGGGGTAGGGTAAAAGGTAGGATGTCAGGGGTAAGGGTAAAAGTTAGGGTGTGAGGAGTTAGGGTGTGAGGGGTTAGGGTTTGAGGGGTTACGGTAAAAGTTAGGGTGTGAGGTTTAGGGTGTGAGGGTTAGGTTCAAGAGTTAGAGATTAGCGAGAAGTTAGGGTTTGAGGGGTTAGGGTGTGAGGGCTTAGGGTAAGAGAGTTAGGGTGTGAGGAGTTAGGGTGTGAGGGGTTAGGGTGTGAGGGGTTAGAGTTTGAGGGGTTATGGTGTGAGGGGTTAGGGTAAGAGTTAGGGTTTGAGGAGTTAGGGTAAGAGTCAGGGTGTGAGGAGTTAGGGTGTGAGGAGTTAGGGTGTGAGGGGTTAGGGTGTGAGGGGTTAGGGGTTAGGGCAAAGTTATGGATTGAGGAGTTAGGGTGTGAGGGGTTAGGGTAAGAGTTAGGGAGTGAGGAGTTAGGGTGTGTAGGTGGGTTTAGGGTAGGAGTTAAAGGGGTGAGGAGTTAGGGTGTGAGGGGTTAGGGTAAGAGTTAAGGTTGTAAATAGTTAGGGTGTCAGGGGTTAGGGTTTGAAGGGTTAGGAGTAAAAAAGTTAAGGGTGTGAGGAGTTAGGGTTTGAAGGGTCAGGGGTGAAAGTTAAGGTTGACGAGTAGTTAGGGTGTGTCAGGGTTAAGGGTGTGAGGTTGAGTGCAAAAGTTAAGGATTAGGGTGTAGAGGTTAGGAATTAGAGTTAGGGTTTGAGGAGTTAGGGTGTGAGGGATTAGGGTGTGAGGGGTTAGGGGTTAGGGCAAAAGTTATGGTTTGAGGAGTTAGGGTGTTAAGGGGTTAGGGTTTGAGGGGTTCGGGTAAAAGTTAGGGTTTGAGGAGTTTGGGTGTGAGGGGTTAGGGTGTGAGGGGTCAGTGTAAGAGTTAGGGTGTGAGGGGAGTTAGGGGTGTGAGGGTTAGGGTTTGGGGGATACAGAGTAAATATGGTGAGGGTGTGAGGGTAAGGGTAAAGGATTAGGAGTGTGAGGAATTAGGGGTGTCATGGGTTAGGGAGTTAGGAGTAAAGATTTAAGGGTGTGAGGAGTTAGGGTGTGAGGGGTTAGGGTGTGAGCGGTTTAGGGTTTGAGGAGTTAGGGTGTGAGAGTTAAGGGTGTGAGGGTTTAGGAGTAGAGTCAGGGAGTGAGGGTTAGGGGTAAAAGTTAGGGTGTGAGGGTTAGGTTGTGAGGGGGTTAAGGGTGTGATGGAGTTAAGGAGTGGGAGAGTCAGGGGGTGAGGAGTTAGGGTGTGAGGAGTTAGGGTGTGAGGGGTTAGGAGTAAGAGTTAGGGTGTGAGGGATTTAGGGTGTGAGGAGTTAGAGGGTAGGAGTCAGGGAGTGAGGAGTTATTGTGCTGAGGGAGTTAGGGTGTGAGGGTTAAGAGGTAGAGTTGAGGGTGTGAGGGTTAGGGTGTCAGGGGTTAGGGTTTGAGTGCTAGGGAGTAAGGTAGAGTGTGAGGGGTTAGGGATAGAAGTCAGGGAGTGAGGAGGGTTGGGTGTGAGATGTTAGGGTGTGAGGAGTTAGGGTGTGAGGGTTAGGGAGTAGATTTAGAAAGGTTTGAGGAGTTAGGGTGTGGGGAGTTAGGGGTGTGAGGGGCTAGGGATTGAGGGGGTTAGGGATTGTGAGGGGTTAGGGGTTAGGGCAAGACAAGGGTTAGGGTTTGAGGAGATTAGGGTGTAGAGGGGGTAAGGAGGTGTGAAGGAGTTAGGGTGTGAGGGTTAGGGGTTAGGGTAAAAAGGATTCAGAGGTGTGAGGAGGGTGTCAGGGGTTAGGGTTTGAGGGGTAGGATTAAAGGTAGGGGTGTGAGGAGTAAGGAGTAAAAAGTTAGGGTTGTGAGGGGTTAGGGTGTGAGAGGTTAGGGAGTAAAGTTAGGGTGCTGAGGAGGAGTTAGGGTGTCAGGGTTTTGAGGGGGTAGGAGTCAGCGCAGTAGGAGTGTGAGGGTAGGGTAAAAGGATTAGGGTGTGAGGAGTTAGGGTGTGAGGTGTTAGGGTGTGAGGGGTTAGGGTGTGAGGGGTTAGGGTTTGAGGGGTTAGGGTAGAGGATTAGGGTGTAGGGAGGTTAGGGTTGTGAGGGTTAGGGTGTGAGGGTTAGGGGTTAGGAGTAAATGTTAGGGTGTGAGGTGTTGGGTGTGAGGGAGGTTAGGGTGTGAGAGTTAGGGTGTGAGGGGTTAGGATACAACTTAGGGGTGTGAGGAGTTAGAGTGTGAGAGTTAGGGTGTGAGGGGATTAGGGGTGTGAGGGTTAGGAGTAAAGGGGTTAAGGAGTTTGAGGGTTGGAGGGGTAAAAGTTAGGGTGTGAGGAGGTTAGGGTGTGAGGTGTTCAGGAGTAAGGAGTTAAGGTGTGAGGGGTTAGGGTGTGAGGGTTAGGGAGTTAGGAGGCAAAAGTTAAGGGTTTGAGAGTTAGGGTGTGAGGGTTAGGGTGTAAAGGGTTAGGAGTAAGAGTTAGGGTGTGAGGAGTTAGGGTGTGAGGGGTTAGGAGTAAGAGTTAAGGGTGTGTGGAGTTAGGGTGTGTGAGGGGGTTAGGGTGTGAGGGGTTAGGGTGTGAGGGAGTTAAGGGTGTGAGGGGTTAGAGTAAGGGGGTTTAAGTTGTGAGGAGGTTAGGGTGTGAGGGGTTAGTGTAAAGTTAGGGGTGTGAGGGAGTTAGAGGTGTCAGGTGTTAGGGTGTGAGGAGGTTAGAGTGTGAGGAGTTAGAGTGTGAGGGGTTAAGGGTGTCCAGGGGTTGAGGGTGTCTGAGGGGTTAGGGTTTGAGGGGTAGGGTAAAAGGTAGGGAGTGAGGATTTAGGTTGTGAGGGGTTAGGGTGTCAGGGGTTAGGGTTTGAGGGGTAGGGTAAAAGGTAGGATGTCAGGGTAGGAGGTAAAAAGTTAGGTGTGAGGTTAGGGTGTGAGAGGTTTGGGGTTTGAGATTCATTTACAAAAGTTAGGGTGTGAGGATTTAGGGTGTGAGGGGTTAGGTTAAGAGTTAGGGTGTGAGAAGTTAGGGTTTGAGGGATTAGGGTGTGAGGGCTTAGGGTAAGAGTTAGGGTGTGAGGAGTTAGGGGTGTGAGGGTTAAGGGTGTGAGGGGTTAGAGAGTTTGAGGGGTTTGTGGGTGTGGGGGGGTTAGAGGGTAAGAGTTAGGGTTTGAGGAGTTAGGGTAAGAGTCAGGGTGTGAGGAGTTAGGGTGTGAGGAGTTAGGGTGTGAGGGGTTAGGGTAGGGGATTAGAGAGTGAGGGAGTTAGGAGTCAGAGTGGGTTAGGGAGGTAAGAGTTAGGGAGTGAGGAGTTAGGGGTGTGAGGGGTTAGGAGTGGAGTTAAGGGTGTGAGGGGGTTAGGGGTGTGAGGGGTTAGGGTAGCAGGATTAGGGTGTGAGAGAGGATTAGGGTGTGAGGAGTTAGGGTGTGAGGGTTAGGAGTAAAGTTAAGGTTTGAGGAGGTTAGAGGGTGTGAGGGGTTAGGGTTTGAAGGGTTAGGGTAAAAGTTAGGGTGTGAGGAGTTAGTGTTTGAAGGGTCAGGGTAAAAGTTAAGGTTGTGAGTAGTTAGGGTGTCAGGGGTTGAGAAGTGTGAGGGGTTAGTGCTCTAAAAGGATTAGAGATTGTGAGGAGTTAGGAGTTAGGAGTAGAGTTAGGGTTTGAGGAGTTAGGGTGTAGAGGGATTAGGGTGTGAGGGAGGTTAGAGAGTTAGGGGCAAAAGTTATGGTTTGAGAGTTAGGGTGTTAAGGGTTAGGGTTTGAGGGGTTGAATTAAGATTAGGGTTTGAGGGAGTTTAGGGTGTGAGGGGTTAGAGGTGTGAGGGTCAGTGTAAGGGTTAGAGGTGTGTGAGGTTAGGGTGTGAGGGGTTAGGGTTTGAGGGATAGAGAGTAAATGGTAGAGGTGTGAGGGAGTAAGGAGGTAAAGTTAGGGTGTGAGGAAATTAAGGGTGTCATGGAGTTAGGGGTTAGGAGTAAAAGGATTAGGGTGTGTGAGGGAGTTAGGGTGTGAGGGGGTTAGAGGGTGTGAGCTTGGTTAAGGGTTTGAGGGTTAGGGTGTGAGGGAGTTAGGGTGTGAGGGGGTTAGGGTAGAGTCAGGGGAGTGAGGTTAGGGTAAAAGTTAGAGGGTGGCTGAGGAGTTAGGGTGTGAGGGGTTAGGAGTGTGATGAGTTAGGGTGCAGAGTCAGGAGTGAGGAGTTAGGGTGTGAGGGAGTTAGGGTTATTGTAGGGGTTAGAGTGGGGATTAAGGGTGTGAGGATTTAGGGTGTGAGGGTTAGGAGTAAGAGTCCCAGGGGGTGAGGAGTTATTGTGTGAGGAGTTAGGGTGTGAGGGGTTAAGGTAAGAGTTAGGGTGTGAGGAGTTAGGGTGTCAGGGGTTAGGGTTTGAGTGCTAGGGTAAAGAGTAGAGGTGTGAGGGGTTAGAGGTAGAGTCAGGGAGTGAGGGGGTGGAGTGTGTGAGATATTAGGGTGTGAGGAGTTAGAGGGTGTGAGGGGTTAGGGTAAGATTTAGGGTTTGAGGGAGTTAGGGTGTGGGGAGTTAGGGTGTGAGGGCTAGGGATTGAGGGGGTTAGGGGTGTGTGGGGGTTAGGGGGTTAGGAGCAAAGTTAAGGGTTTGCCCAGAGTTAGAGGTGTGAGGGAGTAAGGGTGTAGAAGGGTTAAGGAATGCGAGGGGTTAGGGGTTAGGGTAAAAGTTAGAGATTAATGAGGGAGGGTGTCAGGGGTTAGGGTTTGAAGTGAGTGGATAAAAAGAGTAGGGAGGTGTGAGGGAGTAAGGAGTAAAAGGATTAGGGTGTGAGGGGTTAGGGTGTTGTGAGGGGGTTAGAGGTAAAGTTAAGGTGTGAGAGTTAGGGTGTCCAGGGGTTAAGGGTTTGAGGTAGAATTAAACGGTAGGAGTGTGAGGAGTGGGGAGTAAAGTTCAGGGTGTGAAAGGAGGTTAGGAGTGTGAGGTGTTAGAGTGTGAGGGGTTAGGGTGCTTGAGGGGTTAGGGTTTGAGGGTTAGGGAGTAGAGTTAGGGTGTGGGGAGTTGGGGTTGTGAGGGTTAAAGGGGTGTGAGGGAGTTAGAGGGTTAGGAGTCAATGTTTAGGGTGTGAGGGTGTTAAGATTGTGAGGGTTAGGGTGTGAGGGGTTAGGGTTTGAGGGGTTAGAATTGAAGTTAGGGTGTGAGGAGTTAGGTTGTGAGGGTTAGGGTGCTCAGGGGGTTAGGGGGTTAGAGGCAAAGTTAGAAGGGTTTGAGGAGTTTAGGGGTTTGAGGGTTAAGGTGTGTGAGAAGGGTTGGGTAAGAGATTAGGGTGTAGGTGTTAGGGTGTGAGGGGGGTTAGTGGAAAGGATTAGGGTGTGAGGTCAGGGGATAAAAAGATTAGGGGTGTGAGGGGTTAGAGGCGTGAGGAGTCAGTAAGAAGAGTTAGAGGGTGTGAGGAGTTAGGAGTAAAAAGATGAGGGTGTGAGGACTTAGGGTGTGATGAGTTAAGGGTAAAGAGTTGGGTGTGAGGAGTTAGGGTGTGAGGGGTTAGGTGTAGAGTTAGGGTGTGAGGAGTTAAGGTGTGAGGGGTTAGGAGTAGAGGTTAGGGGTGTGAGAATTTGGAGTGTGAGGGGTTTGGGGTGTGAGGAGTTAGGGGTTAGGAGTAAATGTTAGGGTGTGAGAGTGTTAGGGGTGTGAGGGAGTTAGGGTGTGAGGGTTAGGGTGTGAGGGTTAGGATACAACTGTAGGGTGTGAGGAGTTAGAGTGTGAGGAGTTAGGGTGTGAGGGGTTTAGGAGTGTGAGGGGTTAGGGTGCAAGGGTTAGGAGTTTGAGAGGTTAGGGTAAAGGATTAGGGTGTGAGGGGGTTAGGGTGTGAGGTGTTAAGGAGTAAGGGAGTTAAGGTGTGAGGGGGTTAGGGTGTGAGGGGTTAGGGTTAGGAGCAAAAGTTAGGGTTTGAGAGAGTTCTAAAGGGTGTGAGGGGTTAGGGTGTAAAGGGTTAGGGAGTAAGAGTTAGGGTGCTGAGGAGATTCAGGGTGTGAGGGGTTAGGAGTAAGAGTTAGGGTGTGTGGAGTTAAGGGTGTGTGAGGGGGTTAGGGTGTGAGGGTTAGGGTGTGAGGAGTTAAGTGTGAGGAGTTAGTACTAAGAGTTAGGGTGTGAGAGTTAGGGTGTGAGGGTTAGTGTGGGTTGAGGGTGTGAGAGTTAGGGTGTCAAGGTGTTAGGGTGTGAGGAGTTAGAGTGTGAGGGAGTTAGAGTGTGAGGGGTTAGGGAGTGTCAGGGTTGAGGGTGTGTCAGGGGTTAGGGTTTGAGGGAGTAAGGATCAAAGGTAGGGAGTGAGGATTTGGAGTTGTGAGGTTGAGGGTTGTCAAAGGGTTCAGGAGTTTGAGGGTGAGGGTCAAAAGGTCAGGATGTCCCAGGGTAAGGGAGTAAAAGTTAAGGTCTGTGGAGTTAGGGTGTGAGGAGTTAGGGTATGAGGGTTAGTCAAGTTGGTGTTGAGATTTAGGTTCTGAGGTAAAGGTTAGGGTGTGAGGAGTTAGGGTGTGAGGGGTTAGTGTAAAGAGTTAGGGTGTGAGAGTTAGGGTGATTAGGGTGTTAGGTTAGGGTGTTAGAGGGAGTCAGTAGAGGAGTTAGAGGGTTAGGGTGTGAGGAGTTAGGGTGAGTGAAGGGGTTAGGGGAGTTAGGGTGTGAGTTAGGGTTGAGGTGTGAGAGGTTAGGGTGTGAGGGTTTGAGGTTAGGGTGTGAGGGTTAGGGTTTGAAGGGTTAGGGTAAAAGTTAGGGTGTGAGGAGTTAGGGTTTGAAGGTCAGTGTTAAGGTTGTGAGTAGTTAGGGTGTCAGGGGTTAGGGTGTGAGTTAGTGTAGGTGTGAGGAGTTAGGGTTTAGGGTTGAGGAGTTAGGGTGTGAGGGATTAGGGTGTGAGGGGTTAGGGTTAGGGCAAAAGTTATGGTTTGAGGAGTTAGGGTGTTAAGGGGTTAGGGTTTGAGGGGTTCGGGTAAAAGTTAGGGTTCAGTGTAAGAGTTAGGTGTGAGAGTTAGGGTGTGAGGGTTAGGGTTTGAGGGATGTAAATGGTAGGGTGTGAGGTTAGGGTGTGAGTCATGGGTTAGGGTTAGGGTAGAGGGTGTGAGAGAGTTAGGGTGTGAGGGGTTAGGGTGTGAACGGTTAGGGTTTGAGGAGTTAGGGTGTGAGGAGTTAGGGTGTGAGGGGTTAGGGTAAGAGTCAGGGAGTGAGGAGTTAGGGTAAAAGTTAGGGTGTGAGGAGTTAGGGTGTGAGGGGTTAGGGTGTGATGAGTTAGGGTAAGAGTCAGGGAGTGAGGAGTTAGGGTGTGAGGAGTTAGGGTGTGAGGGGTTAGGGTAAGAGTTAGGGTGTGAGGATTTAGGGTGTGAGGAGTTAGGGTAAGAGTCAGGGAGTGAGGAGTTATTGTGTGAGGAGTTAGGGTGTGAGGGGTTAAGGTAAGAGTTAGGGTGTGAGGAGTTAGGGTGTCAGGGGTTAGGGTTTGAGTGCTAGGGTAAAAGGTAGGGTGTGAGGGGTTAGGGTAAGAGTCAGGGAGTGAGGAGATTGGGTGTGAGATGTTAGGGTGTGAGGAGTTAGGGTGTGAGGGGTTAGGGTAAGATTTAGGGTTTGAGGAGTTAGGGTGTGGGGAGTTAGGGTGTGAGGGGCTAGGGATTGAGGGGTTAGGGTGTGAGGGGTTAGGGGTTAGGGCAAAAGTTAGGGTTTGAGGAGTTAGGGTGTGAGGGGTAAGGGTGTGAAGGGTTAGGGTGTGAGGGGTTAGGGGTTAGGGTAAAAGTTAGGGTGTGAGGAGGGTGTCAGGGGTTAGGGTTTGAGGGGTAGGATAAAGGTAGGGTGTGAGGGGTACGGGTAAAAGTTAGGGTGTGAGGGGTTAGGGTGTGAGGGGTTAGGGTAAAAGTTAGGGTGTGAGGAGTTAGGGTGTCAGGGGTTAGGGTTTGAGGGGTAGGGTAAACGGTAGGGTGTGAGGGGTAGGGTAAAAGTTAGGGTGTGAGGAGTTAGGGTGTGAGGTGTTAGGGTGTGAGGGGTTAGGGTGTGAGGGGTTAGGGTTTGAGGGGTTAGGGTAAGAGTTAGGGTGTGAGGAGTTAGGTTGTGAGGGGTTAGGGTGTGAGGGGTTAGGGGTTAGGGTAAATGTTAGGGTGTGAGGTGTTAGGGTGTGAGGGGTTAGGGTGTGAGGGGTTAGGGTTTGAGGGGTTAGGGTAAGAGTTAGGGTGTGAGGAGTTAGGTTGTGAGGGGTTAGGGTGTCAGGGGTTAGGGGTTAGGGCAAAAGTTAGGGTTTGAGGAGTTAGGGTTTGAGGGGTTAGTGTGTGAAGGGTTCGGGTAAGAGGGGGAAGAGTTAGGGTGTGAGGTGTTAGGGTGTGAGGGGTTAGTGGAAGAGTTAGGGTGTGAGGAGTCAGGATAAAAGTTAGGGTGTGAGGGGTTAGGGCGTGAGGGGTCAGTAGAAGAGTTAGGGTGTGAGGAGTTAGGGTAAAAGATAGGGTGTGAGGACTTAGGGTGTGATGAGTTAGGGTAAGAGTTAGGGTGTGAGGAGTTAGGGTGTGAGGGGTTAGGGTAAGAGTTAGGGTGTGAGGAGTTAAGGTGTGAGGGGTTAGGGTAAGAGTTAGGGTGTGAGGAGTTAGGGTGTGAGGGGTTAGGGTGTGAGGGGTTAGGGTAAGAGTTAGGGTGTGAGGAGTTAGGGTGTGAGGGGTTAGGGTAAGAGTCAGGGAGTGAGGAATTAGGGTGTGAGGGGTTAGGGTGTGGGGAGTTAGGGTGTGAGGAGTTAGGGTAAGAGTTAGGGTTTGAGGAATTAGGGTGTGAGGGGTTAGGGTTTGGGGAGTTAGGGTGTGAGGGAAAAGGGATTGAGGGGTTAGGGTGTCAGGGGTTAGGGGTTAGGGTAAGAGTTAGGGTTTGAGGAGTTAGGGTGTGAGGGGTTAGGGTGTGAAGGGTTAGGGTAAGAGTTAGGGTGTGAGGAGTTAGGGTGTGAGGGTTAGGGTGTGAAGGGTTAGGGTAAGAGTTAGGGTTTGAGGAGTTAGGGTGTGAGGGGTTAGGGTGTGAAGGGTTAGGGTAAGAGTTAGGGTGTGAGGAATTAGGGTGTGAGGGGTTAGGGTGTGGGGAGTTAGGGTGTGAGGGAAAAGGGATTGAGGGGTTAGGGTGTGAGGGGTTAGGGGTTAGGGTAAGAGTTAGGGTTTGAGGAGTTAGGGTGTGAGGGGTTAGGGTGTGAAGGGTTAGGGTAAGAGTTAGGGTGTGAGGAGTTAGGGTGTGAGGGGTTAGGGTGTGAAGGGTTAGGGTTTGAGGAGTTAGGGTGTGAGGGGTTAGGGTGTGAAGGGTTAGGGTAAGAGTTAGGGTGTGAGGAGTTAGGGTGTGAGATGTTAGGGTGTGGGGAGTTAGGGTGTGAGGGAAACGGGTGTCAGGGGTTAGGGGTTATGGCAAAAGTTAGGGTTTGAGGAGTTAGGGTGTGAGGGGTTAGGGTGTGAAGGGTTAGGGTAAGAGTTAGGGTGTGAGGAGATAGGGTGTGAGGGGTTAGGGTGTGAGGAGTTACACATGGTTAGCAGATGTTAATGCGAGTGTAGCGAAATGCTTGTCCTTCTAGTTCCGACCATGCAGTAGTATCTAACAAGTAATCTAACAAATTCACAACAACTACCTTATACACACAAGAGTAAAGGAATGAATACGAGTATGTACATATAAATATATGGATGAGCGATGGCTGACTGGCATAGGCAAGATGCAGTAGATGGTATGGAGTACAGTATATACACATATATATATATATATATGAGATGAGTAATGTAGGATATGTAAACATTATATAAATGGCATTGTTTAAAGTGGCTAGTGATACATTATTTCATCCAATTATAATTATTAAAGTGGCTATAGATTTGGGTCGATGGCCGAACGGCATAGGCAAGATACAGTAGATGGTTTAGAGAACAGTGTATACATTTGATATGAGTATGTCGGATACGTAAACATTATATACAAAATTGTTTAAAGTGGCTAGTGATACATTTGTTACATCCAATTCCTATGTATAAAGTGGCTAGAGATTTAAGTCAGTATGTTGGCAGCAGCCACTCAATGTTAGTGATGGCTGTTTAACAGTCTGATGGCCTTGAGGTAGAAGCTGTTTTTCAGTCTCTCGGCCCCAGCTTTGATGCACCTGTACTGACCTCGCCTTCTGGATGATAGCGGGGTGAACAGGCAGTGTCTCGGGTGGTTGTTGTCCTTGATGATCTTTTTGGCCTTTCTGTGACATCGGGTGGTGTAGGTGTCCTGGAGGGCAGGTAGTTTAACCCCGGTGATGCGTTGTGCAGTCCTCACTACCCTCTGGAGAGCCTTACGGTTGTGGGCGGAGCAGTTGCCGTACCAGGCGGTGATACAGCCCGACAGGATGCTCTCGATTGTGCATCTGTAAAAGTTTGTGAGTGATTTTGGTGACAAGCCGAATTTCTTCAGCCTCCTCACCATGCTGTCTGTGTGGGTGGACCAATTCAGTTTGTCCGTGATGTGTACGCCGAGGAACTTAAAACTTTCCACCTTCTCCACTACTGTCCCCTCGATGTGGATAGGGGGGTGCTCCCTCTCCTGTTTCCTGAAGTCCACGATCATCTCCTTTGTTTTGCTGACATTGAGTGAGAGGTTATTTTCCTGACACCACACTCCGAGGGCCCTCACCTCCTCTCTGTAGGCCGTCTAAATGCGTTGTTGGTAATCAAGCCTACCACTGTAGTGTCGTCAGCAAACTTGATGATTGAGTTGGATGTCTGCTTGGCCACGCAGTCATGGGTAAACAGGGAGTACAGGAGAGGGCTGAGAACGCACCCTTGTGGGGCCCCAGTGTTGAGGATCAGCGGGGTGGAGATGTTGTTTCCTACCCTCAACACCTGGGACCGGCCCGTCAGGAAGTCCAGGACCCAGTTGCACAGGGCTAGGTCGAGACCCAGGGTCTCGAGCTTAATGACGAGCTTGGAGGAAACTATGGTGTTAAATGCTGAGCTGTAGTCGATGAACAGCATTCTTACATAAGTATTCCTCTTGTCCAGATGGGTTAGGGCAGTATGCAGTGTGATTGCGATTAAGGCTGCCTGTGGACCTATTGGGACGGTAAGCAAATTGGAGTGGGTCCAGGGTGTCTGGCAGGATGGAGGTGATATGATCCTTGACTAGTCTCTCAAAGGACTTCATGATGACGGAAGTGAGTGCTACGGGGCGATAGTCATTTAGCTCAGTCACCTTAGCTTTCTTGGGAACAGGAACAATGGTGGCCCTCTTGAAGCATGTGGGAACAGCAGACTGGGATAGGGACTGATTGAATATGTCCGTAAACACACCAGCCAGCTGGTTCTGCATGCTCTGAGGACACGTCCAGGGATGCCATCTGGGCCGGCAGCCTTGCGAGGGTTAACACATTTAAATGTTTTTCTCACATTGGCTGCGGTGAAGGTGAGCCCACAGGTTTTGGTAGCGGGCCGTGTCGGTGGCACTGTATTGTCCTCAAAGCGAGCAAAGAAGTTGTTTAGTTTGTCTGGGAGCAGGACGTCATGGTCCGCGACGGGGCTGGTTTTCTTTTTGTAGTCCGTGATTGACTGTAGACCCTGCCACATTCCTCTTGTGTCTGAGCCATTGAATTGTGACTCTACTTTGTCTCTATATTGACGCTTAGCTTGTTTGATTGCTCTTGCGGAGGGAATAGCTACACTGTTTGTATTCAGTCATGTTTCCGGTAGCCTTACCCTGGTTAAAAGCAGTGGTTCGCGCTTTCAGTTTTGCGCGAATGCTGCCATCAATCCACGGTTTCTGGTTGGGGAAGGTTTTGATATTTGCTATGGGTACAACATCACCAATGCACTTGCTAATAAACTCGCTCACCAAATCAGCGTATACATCAATGTTGTTGTCAGATGCTATCCGAACATATCCCAGTCCACGTGCTCAAGCAATCTTGCAGCATGGAATCAGATTGGTCGGACCAGCGTTGAACAGACCTGAGAACGGGCGTTTCCTGTTTTAGTTTCTGTTTGTAGGCTGGGAGCAACAAAATGTAGTCATGGTCAGACTTGCCGAAAGGAGGGCGGAGAATAGCCTTGTATGCATCACGGAAGTTGGAATAACAGTGGTCCAGGATTTTACCAGCCCGGGTGGCACATTCGATATGCTGGTAAAATTTCGGGAGCCTTGTTCTTAAATTAGCCTGAGGAGTTAAAGTGTGAGGAGTTAGGGTGTGAGGGGTTAGGGTGTGAGGGGTTAGGGTAAGAGTTAGGGTGTGAGGAGTTAGGGTGTGAGGAGTTAGAGTAAGAGTCAGGGAGTGAGGAGTTAGGGTATGAGGAGTTAGGGTGTGAGGGGTTAGGGTAAGAGTTAGGGTGTGAGGAGTTAGCGTGTGAGGGGTTAGGGTGTGAGATGTTAGGGTGTGAGGAGTTAGGGTAAGAGTCAGGGAGTGAGGAGTTAGGGTGTGAGGAGTTAGAGTAAGAGTCAGGGAGTGAGGAGTTAGGGTGTGAGGAGTTAGGGTGTGAGGACTTAGGATAAGAGTTAGGGTGTGAGGAGTTAGGGTGTGAGGAGTTAGTGTGTTTGGGGTTAGGGTGTGAGGGGTTAGGGTAAGAGTTAGGGTTTGAGGAGTTAGGATAATAGTTAGGGTGTGAGGAGTATGGGTGTGAGGGTTTAGGGTGTGAGGGGTTAGGGGTTAGGGCAAGAGTTAGGGTGTGAGATGTTAGGGTGTGAGGGGTTAAGGTAAGAGTTAGGGTGTGAGGAGTTAGGGTGTGAGGAGTTAGGGTGTTTGGGGTTAGGGTGTGAGGTGTTATGGTGTGAGGGGTTCGTATTTGTATTTGTATTCCCATTAAGTCCAGCAAAATGAAGGCAGTTATACATTTTGAAAACATAATACATTCATAACAGATTTCACAACATATATAAGTGTGTGCCCTCATGCCCCTACTCCACTACTACATATCTACAACCCTAAATCCATGTGTACGCATGTGTCTAGTGCCTATGTTATTGTGTGTGTGTATGCATCTGTCTGTGCCTATGTTTGTGTCTCTTCACAGTCTCCTCTGTTCCATAAAGTTTATTTGTATCTGTTTTTTAAATCTAATTTTAGTGCTGCCATGAGTTACTTGAGTTCCATGTAGCCATGGCTCTATGTAGTACTGTGCGCCTCCCATAGTCCTGTCTTGACTTGGAGACTATGAAGAGACCTCTGGTGGCATGTCTTATGCTATGGTAGCTGACGTGTATAGTGTTGAGTCATTCGCATACATAGACACACTGGCTTTACTCGAAGCCAGTGGCATGTCATTGGTCAAGATTGAAAAAAGTAAGGGGCCTAGACAGCTTCCCTGGGGAATTCCTGATTCTACCTAGATTATGTTGGAAAGTCTTCCACTAAAGAACACCCTCTGTGTTCTGTTAAGGAATTCAAAATTACAATTCTTGTCTTTCAGAGTTTCGTCTGATATACTTGGACGTGTAGTGTCAGTGTTTGTTGCTGGCATGTCATGCCTAAATTTGCTTATCTTGCCAATGAAAAAGTAATTAAAGTAGTTTGCATTATCAGTGGGTTTTGTGATGAATGATCTGTCTGATTCAATGAATGATGGAGCTAAGTTTGCCTTTTTTCCCAAAATGTAATTTAAGGTGCTCCAAATCTTTTTACTATCATTCTTTATTTCATTTATCTTTGTTTCATAGTGTAGTTACTTCTTTTTATTCAGTTTAGTCACATGACTTCTCAATTTGCAGTACGTTTTCCAATCGGATGTACAGCCATATCTATTTGCCATCTCTTTTGCCTCATCCCTCATTTCATAAACTTGTTCAATTCCTCTTCAATACAAGGTGATTGAACAGTTTTTACAGTCATTTTCTAAATGGCTGCATGCTTATTATTAACTGGGATAAGCAATTTCATAAATGTGTCAAGTGTAACGTCTGGTTGCTCGTCATTACACACCACGGACCAACAAATATTATTCACATCAACAACATAGGAATCACTCTAAAAATATATTGTAAGACCTCTTGTACAGAGGTCATACTCTTGCCCAGCCTTTGGAACTTTGGTTTCCCTTGATATGGCTACTATATTGTGATCACTTCATCATATGGATTTCAAACAGGTTTCTGCAGCATTAGTAAAGATATGATCAATACATGAGTATGATTTAATTCCTGTGCTGTTTTGTAACTACCCTGGTAGATTGATTAATAACCCGAACAAGGTTGCAGGCACTGGTTACAGTTTTAAGCTTTCTCTTGAGTGGGCAGCCTGATGAAAGCCAGTCAATATTTAAATCACCCAGAATATATACCTCTCTATTGACATCACATACAGTACATGATCAAGTATTTCACACATGTTATCCAGACACTGACTGTTAGCACTTGGTAGTCTATAGCAGCTTCCCACCAGGGTTAGGGTGTGAGGGGCTAAGGTGTGAGGGTTAGAGTTAGAGACCGAGGGGTAGACCTACGGAACACAGGGAAGGTGGACTTTCCCTTCAGAGTGTTGAACTCCTGTTCTAGTCGTCTTCGTAGATTGATCTGTTCCAATAGAACCTTCTGAAGTTCCTCTTTCTCCATGTTCTCAACATCCTCCTTTAGTGGCACAGGGGAACTTCCATCTTGAGTTTGATCCCCTGGAACAAATGAAAGAAAATACATTTTGAGTATGAATCAATAAGACAGTGAGTTATATTATCCAAACATACCCTCGTAAAAACGGACTATCCTACCGATCCTTGACTTTGGTGATGTAATTTACAAAATAGCCTCCAACACTCTACTCAGCAAATTGGATGTAGTCTATCAGAATGCCATCCATTTTGTCACCAAAGCCCCATATACTACCCACCACTGCGACCTGTATGCTCTCGTTGGCTGGCCCTTGCTTCATATTCGATGCCAAACCCACTGGCTCCAGGTCATCTATAAGTCTTTGCTAGGTAAAGCCCTGCCTTACCTCAGCTCACTGGTCACCATAGCAGCACCCACCCGTAGCACGCGCTACCTTTCCTTCCAGTTCTCTGCTGCCAATGACTGGAACGAATTGCAAAAATCACTGAAGCTGGAGTCTTATATCTCCCTCACTAACTTTAAGCATCAGCTGTCAGAGCAGCTTACCGATCATTGCACCTGTACACAGCCCATCTGTAAGAAGCCCACCCAATTACCTCATCCCCATATTGCTATTTATCTTTTTGCTCCTTTGCAGCCCAGTATCTCTACTTGCACATTCATCTCCTGCACATCTTAGTGCTAATGCTAAATTGTAATTATTTCACCACTATGGCCTATTTATTGACTTACTTCCCTAATCTTACTACATTTGCACACACTGCATATACAGTTGAAGTCGGAAGTTTACATACTCCTTAGCCAAATACATTTATACACAGTTTTTCACAATACCTGACATTGAATCCTAGTAATAATTCCCTCTCTTATGTCAGTTAGGATTGCCACTTTATTTTAAGAATGTGAAATGTCAGAATAACAGTAGAGAGAATTATTTATTTGCTTTAATTTCTTTCATCATATTCCCAGTGGGTCAGAAGTTTATATACACTTAATTAGCATTTGGTAGCATTGCATTTAAATTGTTTAACTTGGGTCAAACCTTTCGGGTAGCCATCCACAAGCTTCCCACAATAAGTTGGGTGAATTTTGGCCCATTTTGGCCCACACATGTTCTATAGGATTGAGGTCAGGGCTTTGTGATGGCCACTCTAATTCCTTGACTTTCTTGTCCTTTAGCCATTTTGCCACGACTTTGGAAGTATGCTTGGGGTCATTGTCCATTTGGAAGACCCATTTGCGACCAAGCTTTAACTTCCTGACTGATGTCTTGAGATGTTGCTTCAATATATCCACATAATTTTCCTGCCTCATGATGCCATCTATTTTGTGAAGTGCACCAGTCCCTCCTGCAGCAAAGCACCCCCACAACATGATGCTGCCACCCCCGTGCTTCACGGTTGGGATGGTGTCTTCGGCTTGCAAGCCTCCCCCTTTTTCCTTCAAACATAGCGATGGTCATTATGGCCAAACAGTTGTATTTTTGTTTCATCAGACCAGAGGACATTTCTCCAAAAAGTATGATCTTTGTACTTTGCAGTTACAAACCGTCGTCTGGCTTTTTTATGGCGGTTTTGGAGCAGTGGCATCTTCCTTGCAGAGCAGCCTTCAGGTTATGTCGATATAGGACTCGTTTTACTGTGGATATAGATACTTTTGTACCTGTTTCCTCCAGCATCTTCACAAGGTCCTTTGCTGTTGTTCTGGTATGATTTGCACTTTTCGCACCAAAGTACGTTAATCTCTAGGAGACCTGAGCGGTAACGGCTGCGTGGTCCCATGGTGTTTATACTTGCGTACTATTGTTTGTACAGATAAACGTGGTACCTTCACGTTCATTTTTTTTATGAGGACTTGGCTGATTTCTTTTGATTTTCCAAATGTCAAGCAAAGAGGCACTGAGTTTGAAGATAGGCCTTGAAATACATCCACAGCTACACCTCCAATTGACCAAAATGATGTAAATTAACCTATCAGAAGCTTCTAAAGCCATTACATAATTTTCTGGAATTTTCCAAGCTGTTTAAATGCACAGTCAACTTAGTGTATATAAACTTCTGACCCACTGGAATTGTGATACAGTGAATTATAAGTGAAATAATCTGTCTGTAAACAATTTTTGGAAAAACTTGTGTCATGAACAAAGTAGATGTCCTAACCGACTTGCCAAAACTATTATTTGTTAACAAGAAATTTGTGGAGTGGTTGAAAAACAAGTTTTAATGACTGGAACCTAAGTGTCTGTAAACTTTCAACTTCAACTGTAGATTTTTCTATTGCGTTATTGACTGTGTGTTTGTTTATTCCATGTGTAACTCTGTGCTGTTTGTGTTGCACTGCTTTTGCTTTATCTTGGCCAGGTCACAGTTGTAAATGAGAACTTGTTCTCAATTGGCCTACCTGGTTAAATAAAGGTAAAATAAAAAATTAAAACATTTAAAAAAATACTTCTAATAATCTGTAGGACTCAGACTGCAATGCAACCATTAGCCTGTAGGTGTCAGTCTAACTGCATATTTCCATCTGGCTACAACCAGATAACCTTTTTTATAGACTACCACTATCTGTCCTTTCAGTGAATCAATGAAACAAAATAAAATACTATCTGTAGCCCTTTCACTGAATAACTGGTAACAAAATACAATACAACCTCAATGGTCATTGCATTGTTCAATGCTAAATGACCTCACCTGGTTTAAATGTTTCTAGAGACAATATTTCTCTCATCGTCACTCAAAACCTAGGTTTACCTCCACTGTATTCACATCCTACCATACCTTTGTCTGTACATTATGCCTTTAATCTATTCTATATCGCCCAGAAACCTGCTCCTTTTACTCTCTGTTCTGAACGTACTAGACAACCAGTTCTTATAGCCTTTAGCCGTACTCTTATCCTTATTTATTATTATCCTTATTAAAGCCTTGGTTTCATGCAAGCCTCCTCCCTAAGTTTGTTTTATTCACTGCTTTAGCACACTCTGCCACCCAGATGTCCTAGCCGTGTCTGAATCCTGGCTTAGGAATACCACCAAAAACCCTGAAATCTCCATCCCTAACTATAACAGTTTCCGACAAGAAAGAACTGCCAAAGGGGACGGAGTTGCATTCTACTGCAGAGAGAGCCTGCAGAGTTATGTCTTACTATCCAGGTCTGTACCCAAACAATTTGAGCTTCTACTTTTAAAAATCCACCTTTCCAGAAACAAGTGTCTCAACGTTGCCACTTGCTATAGACCACCTTCTGCCCCCAGCTGTGCCCTGGACACCATATGTGAATTGATTGCCCCCCATCTATCTTCAGAGCTCGTGCTGTTAGGTGACCTAAACTGGGACATGCTTAACACCCCGGCCATCCTACAATCTAAACTTGATGACCTCAATCTCACACAAATTATCAATGAACCTACCAGGTACAACCCCAAATCCGTAAACACGGGCACCCTCATAGATATCATCCTAACCAACCTGACTTCCAAATACAACAGGATCTCAGCGATCACTGCCTCATTGCCTGCGTCCGTAATGGGTCTGCGGTCAAACGACCTCCCCTCATCACTGTCAAACGCTCCCTAAAACACTTCAGCGAGAAGGCTTGCTCGCTGAAGTGTTTTAGGGAGCATTTGACAGTTCTGGGACACTGTAAAGTCCATGGAGAATAAGAGCACCTCCTCCCAGCTGCCCACTGCACTGAGGCTAGGAAACACTGTCACCACCGATAAATCTGCGATAATTGAGAATTTCAATAAGCATTTTTCTACGGCTGGCCATGCTTTCCAACAGGCTACCTCTACCCCGGTCTACAGTCCTGCACCCCCCACAGCAACTTGCCCAAGCCTCCCCGATTTCTCCTTCACCCAAATCGAGATAGCTGATGTTCTGAATGACTGGAACGAACTGCAAAATCACTGAAGCTGGAGACTCATATCTCCCTCCCTAGCTTTAAGCATCAGCTGTCAGAGCAGCTCACAGATCTCTGCAGCTGTACATAGCCCATCTGTAAATAGTCCATCCAACTACCTCATCCCCGTACTGTTATTTATTTTATTTATTTTGCTCCTTTGCTCCTTCCCAGTATCTCTACTTGCAAATTAATCTTCTGCACATCTATCACTCCAGTGTTTAATTGCTATATTGTAATTACCTCGCCACTATGGATTATTTATTGCCTTACCTCATTTGCACACACTGTATATAGACTTTTTTTCAACTGTATTATTTACTGTATGTTTGTTTACTCCATGTGTAACTCTGTGTTGTTGTATGTGTCGAACTGCTTTGCTTTATCTTGGCCAGGTCGCAGTTGTAAATGAGAACTTGTTCTCAACTAGTCTACCAGGTTAAATAGGTGAAATAAAATTTAAAAATTTAAATTCATTAAACCTTCCATAAAGTAAATGCAAGAAATAGATTTCACGTGAAACAATATTTAAATGTTTTTCTTCCCGTAACACCTATTGTTCAGGCTGCAGTCTATAGTGTATCTGTAGCCGTATAGCGTTTGGTAACAGTGGATTTGTATTACTGTAGTGCTGTGACCATGTTCTATCACTCTTCTACAATGTTAGTGTCGTTTCCATTATGGCCTGTTTTCTTCATCTATGAACCTGAAAATGTGTTGTGTGTTTGTGTCTGAATTCAGATAATGTGGCAAATCAAACGGCTTAAATGAAGTGATCCAGCACATTCGTGTATATAATCTCCCCCCACCCTCTACCCCTCTCTATATATAATCTATCCTTCTCTCCATTTCTTACTCTCTCTCTTTAACTGTTTTGTAATTTCATGTCTTGCCTCCTTCAGCCTCCCAAAGCTTCCCTCATTTCAAATGGTTTGCTCTCGCTCTCTCGCTGCTCTCTCTGTCTCATTTGACAAGCAAATCAGCAGACAGTGCCTCGGGATATCCGCCTCGTTTGACAGTCAATTAACCGGGAATAGTCAAAGCCAAAGCAGTTTGCATTACATAAATGGAAAATTAGATAATTTTTCTCCCAAGAAACAGCCCTCCCCTTTAGACAGAGCCTGAGAGTCTTTGGAATCAGAACGTCTAATCACGTCGTCCATCGCCCAGGGAGTCGTTCAGCACTCAGACAAAGGTGGTCTCATTTAATTTGTATTGTGTACTTTTTGGAAATATATTCTATATTATGTGAGGATATCATTATGGGCTAGATAATATAAATGTTGCCATAGATGTCATAAAATACTGAACGTTTCTGAGATGGATGTAAAAGGCAATAAACTGTGATCCTTGCAATGGAAGATTTTGGCAAGGAATAGGCAATTATAGGGTTTGATATTGTTGAAATGGAGATTGTCGACTTCCCTGTGTTGATCTGACTGTCTTGTTGGCTCCCTGTAGAACACATTGTAGAACTGTAATGGCTCCCTGTAGAACACATTGTAGAACTGTAATGGCTCCCTGTAGAACACATTGTAGAACTGTAATGGCTCCCTGTAGAACACATTGTAGAACTGTAATGGCTCCCTGTAGAACACACTGTAGAACTGCAATGGCTCCCTGTAGAACACATTGTAAAACTGCAATGGCTCCCTGTAGAACACATTGTAGAACTGTAATGGCTCCCTGTAGAACACATTGTAGAACTGTAATGGCTCCCTGTAGAACACATTGTAGAACTGTAATGGCTCCCCGTAGAACACATTGTAGAACTGTAATGGCTCCCTGTAGAACACATTGTAGAACTGCAATGGCTACCTGTAGAACACATTGTAGAACTGTAATGGCTCCCTGTAGAACACATTGTAGAACTGTAATGGCTCCACGTAGAACACATTGTAGAACTGTAATGGCTCCCCGTAGAACACATTGTAGAACTGCAATGGCTACCTGTAGAACACATTGTAGAACTGTAATGGCTCCCTGTAGAATACATTGTAGAACTGCAATGGCTACCTGTAGAACACATTGTAGAACTGTAATGGCTCCCTGTAGAACACATTGTAGAACTGCAATGGCTCCCTGTACAACACATTGTACAACACATTCTGGACAACATTGGAACATTAGAAACAGCCGTTCTTCCATTCCACAGTCTATGGGCTGTTTTATCTATTTATGTTGTTCTAAGAATCCCTAAACCTATGGTCTGTGAGAGTACAATGAGGCTGTTGTTCTTGTCATGGTAAACCGGTTTTACATGTCTTGATAAATAAGTTAGAACAGTTAGATATTATAGCACAGTTTAAATGTCTTGATAAACCAGTTAGAACAGTTAGATATTATAGCATGGTTTAAATGTCTTGATAAACCAGTTAGAACAGTTAGATATTATAGCATGGTTTAAATGTCTTGATAAACCAGTTAGAACAGTTAGATATTATAGCATGGTTTAAATGTCTTGATAAACCAGTTAGAACAGTTAGATATTATAGCATGGTTTAAATGTCTTGATAAACCAGTTAGAACAGTTAGATATTATAGCATGGTTTAAATGTCTTGGTAAACCAGTTAGAACAGTTAGATATTATAGCATGGTTTAAATGTCTTGATAAACCAGTTAGAACAGTTAGATATTATAGCATGGTTTAAATGTCTTGATAAACCAGTTAGAACAGTTAGATATTATAGCATGGTTTAAATGTCTTGATAAACCAGTTAGAACAGTTAGATATTATAGCATGGTTTAAAATGTCTTGATAAACCAGTTAGAACAGTTAGATATTATAGCATGGTTTAAATGTCTTGATAAACCAGTTAGAACAGTTAGATATTATAGCATGGTTTAAATGTCTTGGTAAACCAGTTAGAACAGTTAGATATTATAGCATGGTTTAAATGTCTTGATAAACCAGTTAGAACAGTTAGATATTATAGCATGGTTTAAATGTCTTGATAAACCAGTTAGAACAGTTAGATATTATAGCATGGTTTAAAATGTCTTGATAAACCAGTTAGAACAGTTAGATATTATAGCATGGTTTAAATGTCTTGATAAACCAGTTAGAACAGTTAGATATTATAGCATGGTTTAAAATGTCTTGATAAACCAGTTAGAACAGTTAGATATTATAGCATGGTTTTACATGTCTTGGTAAACCAGTTAGAACAGTTAGATATTATAGCATGGTTTAAATGTCTTGATAAACCAGTTAGAACAGTTAGATATTATAGCATGGTTTAAATGTCTTGATAAACCAGTTAGAACAGTTAGATATTATAGCATGGTTTAAATGTCTTGATAAACCAGTTAGAACAGTTAGATATTATAGCATGGTTTAAATGTCTTGATAAACCAGTTAGAACAGTTAGATATTATAGCATGGTTTTACATGTCTTGGTAAACCAGTTAGAACAGTTAGATATTATAGCATGGTTTAAATGTCTTTATAAACCAGTTAGAACAGTTAGATATTATAGCATGGTTTAAATGTCTTGATAAACCAGTTAGAACAGTTAGATATTATAGCATGGTTTAAATGTCTTGATAAACCAGTTAGAACAGTTAGATATTATAGCATGGTTTAAAATGTCTTGATAAACCAGTTAGAACAGTTAGATATTATAGCATGGTTTAAAATGTCTTGATAAACCAGTTAGAACAGTTAGATATTATAGCATGGTTTTACATGTCTTGGTAAACCAGTTAGAACAGTTAGATATTATAGCATGGTTTAAAATGTCTTTATAAACCAGTTAGAACAGTTAGATATTATAGCATGGTTTAAATGTCTTGATAAACCAGTTAGAACAGTTAGATATTATAGCATGGTTTAAATGTCTTGATAAACCAGTTAGAACAGTTAGATATTATAGCATGGTTTAAATGTCTTGATAAACCAGTTAGAACAGTTAGATATTATAGCATGGTTTAACCTCTCAGGGATTGCTGGGGCGCTAGCCCAATCCCGACACTACCAGGTGAAATGTAAGGCGCCAAATTCAAAATCCAAAATTTGAATTATTAAACATTCATCAATATACAACTGTTCCATACTCATCAAAAGCTCTGTTTCTTGGCAATATCACAGCATTGTCAGATTTCAAAAAGGCTTTACGGCGAAAGCAGCACATTTGATTGTTTGAGGGTAGCACCTCACATATTTTTCCCATAGCCATGAATCCATTAGCCATCATGGCACACACATAACACATTTCACAGCGAAAACAAATCAATTACCTGTTTAAGAACTTCTGCTGAGGTCATCCTAAGTGTCCAACGAAGACAATCCATGAATCTTTTGTTAGAAAAAGTAATGTATTTTATCCATAAATCTCCATTTGGTTCACGCGTTATAATCAGAAACGACAGCCTCCACTCCTCCATTGAAACGTGACGAGAACTCGTTCATCTTATACCTTTAAACTTGTCCAAGAACAATCAAACATAGTTTTAAATGTATCCTTAGGAACACTTTTACGTATATTTACTATTATAAATCAACCGGAATATAAACTGATCAATAAAGACGGTAAAAAAGACACTGCGCACCTTGTCGGGAGCGCGCACTGGGTACTGTTGACATAAAAAGTACACTTCCTGGTTTGCTGTTATTCTCTGGTCTAAAGCATCCAAATGAAAATTTACACTGTCTCGAGACTGTTGACATCTAAAGGAAGCGATGGATACTGCATTCATATGCCCTTATATGGTCATTTTCATGAGGGAGGGGTTCCAAATGAGCAATGTGTCAAAATCACTTTTTCCAGGACAGAAATTCCTCGGGGTTTCGCCTGCCTTATGCGTTCTGTTTTACTCACAGACAAATGGTTAACACTTTTGGAAAATTCAGAGTGTTCCCTATCCAATGGTACTAAATATGTGCATATCCTATTTTCTGGGCCTGAATGGGAGGCATTTTACTTTGGGCACGCCAGGCTCTCCAAAACGGTCACCTCATGAGCCGATTCCTAACAAGTTAAATGTCTTGATAAACAAGTTGTGATAGTATGGCTTGATAGCTGTAATGGTATGATAGCTGTAATGGTATGGTATGATAGCTGTAATGGTATGATAGCTGTAATGGTATGGTATGATAGCTGTAATGGTTATAGCTGTAATGGTATGGTATGATAGCTGTAATGGTATGATAGATGTAATGGTATTGTATGATAGCTGTAATGGTATGATAGCTGTAATGGTTTGATATGATAGCTGTAATGGTATGATAGCTGTAATGGTATGATATAATAGCTTTAATGGTACGATAGCTGTAATGGTTATATATGATAGCTGTAATGGTATGATAGCTGTAATGGTATGGCATGATAGCTGTAATGGTTTGATATGATAGCTGTAATGGTTTGATATGATAGCTGTAATGGTATGGTAGGATAGCTGAAATGGTATGGTATGATAGCTGTCATGGTATGATAGATGTAATGGTTTGATATGATAGCTGTAATGTTGTGATAGCTGTAATGATCTGATATAATAGCTGTAATGGTATGATAGCTGTAAAGGTATGGTATAATATATGTAATGGTATGATAGGGGAGGTTTTACCTGCCAACTCTCTCCAGTACTCAGGGACAGATGATTTAGCCTCTGATACAAAGAAGTTGATAGGTTCTTTGTTTTCATCTAGAGGAGAAGGAGATAAGGAGAATAAGAGGAGAACAGGACATTAATTCATCAGTTCATCTGATGGAGCCTTTGAGCTGATTTGGTCCCATGCACACAGAAAACTGGTAGAAAGGAACCAATGTTTTTAAACACCTAGGTAACACCTAAGTAACATCTAGGTAACACTGCGTACCAGCTGTTTTGGAGTTTTCTTTGGTTGCATAAACAGGCAGTCCATGATCTCTGCTTTTATGAGTCTGAGAACACAGAGAGACAGAGGTTTTAACATCTACATAACAGAGAAAGTGTTGAATAATGCTACACAGAACAGAACCACTGGTGTCTTGGGATGCAGCATGCTGGTGAGTACTAGACTACCAGCTGGCTTTCACAAACTTGAAGAATCAATGGAGTGGAACAATTCTCCTTTTGGCCTAATCTTGAATGTCCAGAACAACGCTGATAACAATGCTGTAGACATGAAGGGAGGGTGACTTTCAAGTAAATCACCTTTATGATGAAGCATGCATCTAAATCCCTTTTATGATGAAGCATGAATCTAAATCCCTTTTATGATGAAGCATGCATCTAAATCCCCTTTATGATGAAGCATGCACCTAAATCCCCTTTATGATGAAGCATGAATCTAAATCCCTTTTATGATGAAGCATGCATCTAAATCCCCTTTATGATGAAGCATGCATCTAAATCACCTTTATGATGAAGCATGCACCTAAATCCCCTTTATGATGAAGCATGAATCTAAATCCCTTTTATGATGAAGCACGCATCTAAATCACCTTTTATGATGAAGCACGCATCTAAATCACCTTTTATGATGAAGCATGTATCTAAATCACCTTGATGATGAAGCAGGCATCTAAATCACCTTTATGACGAAGCATGCATCTAAATCACCTTTATGATGAAGCATGCATCTAAATCACCTTTTATGATGAAGCATGCATCTAAATCACCATTATGATGAAGCACGCATCTAAATCACCTTTCTGATGAAGCACGCATCTAAATCACCTTTATGATGAAGCATGCGTCGAAATCACCAATATGATGAAGCATGCATCTAAATCACCTTCATGATGAAGCATGCACCTAAATCACCATTATGAATAAGCATTCACCTAAATCACCTTGATGATGAAGCACGCATCTAAATCACCTTTATGATGAAGCATGCATCTAAATCACCTTGATGATGAAGCATGCACCTAAATCACCTTGATGATGAATCATGCATCTAAATCACCTTTATGATGAAGCATGCATCTAAATCACCATTATGATGAAGCATGCACCTAAATCACTTTTATGATGAAGCATGCATCTAAATCCCCTTCATGAAGAAAGCATGCATCTAAAACACCTTTATGATGAAGCATGCACCTATATCAGCATTATGATGAAGCATGCATCTGAATCACCTTCATGATGAAGCATGCATCTAAATCACCTTGATGATGAAGCATGCATCTAAATCACCTTGATGATGAAGCACGCATCTAAATAACCTTTATGATGAAGCATGCATCTAAATCACCATTATGAATAAGCATTCACCTAAATCACCTTGATGATGAAGCACGCATCTAAATAACCTTTATGATGAAGCATGCATCTAAATCACCATTATGATGAAGCATGCACCTAAATCACCTTGATGATGAATCATGCATCTAAATCACCATCATGATGAAGCATGCACATAAATCACCTTGATGATGAAGCACGCATCTAAATCACCTTTATGATGAAGAATGCATCTAAATCCCTTTTATGATGAAGCATACATCTAAATCACCTTGATGATGAAGCATGCATCTAAATCACCATTATGATGAAGCACACATCTAAATCACCATTATGATGAAGCATGCACCTAAATCACTTTCATGATGAAGCATGCATCTAAATCCCCTTCATGAAGAAAGCATGCATCTAAAACACCTTTATGATGAAGCATGCACCTATATCAGCATTATGATGAAGCATGCATCTGAATCACCTTCATGATGAAGCATGCATCTAAATCACCTTGATGATGAAGCATGCATCTAAATCACCTTTATGATGAAGCATGCATCTAAATCACCTTGATGATGAAGCATGCATCTAAATCCCTTTTATGATGAAGCATGCATCTAAATCCCTTTTATGATGAAGCATGCATCTAAATCACCATCATGATGAAGCATGCACCTAAATCACCTTGATGATGAAGCATGCATCTAAATCCCCTTCATGAAGAAAGCATGCATCTAAAACACCTTTATGATGAAGCATGCACCTATATCAGCGTTATGATGAAGCATGCATCTGAATCACCTTCATGATGAAGCATGCATCTAAATCACCTCGATGATGAAGCATGCATCTAAATCACCTTTATGATGAAGCATGCATCTAAATCACCTTTATGATGAAGCATGCATCTAAATCAACTTCATGATGAAGCATGCATCTAAATCCGCTTTATGATGAAGCATAATAATATAGTTACTATTAGACTGTGATTGTCTCTTCATTAGAGTTACGACTAGTCTGTGAATGTCTCTTCATTAGTGTTACTACTAGTCTGTGAATGTCTCTTCATGAGTGTTATTAGACTGTGAATGTCTCCTTCATTAGTGTTATTAGACTGTGAATGTCTCTTCATTAGTGTTACTATAAGGTTTTGAATGTCTTTTCATTAGTGTTGTTATCAGACTGTGAATGTCTCTTCCTTATTGTTACAATTCGACTGTGAAAGTAACTTCATTAGTGTTGTTATTAGACTGTGAATGTATCTTCATTAGTGTTAAAATTCGACTGTGAATGTCTCCTTCAACAGTGTTGTTATTAGACTGTAAAAGTCTCTTCATTAGTGTTGTTTATATACTGTGAATATATCTTCATTATTGTTACATTTTGACTGTGAATGTCTTCTTCATTAGTGTTGTTATTAGACTGTGAATGTCTCCTTCAATATTGTTGATATTAGACTGTGAATGTCTCCTTCATTACTGTAACTCTTAGAGTGTGAATGTGTCTTCATTAGTGTTGTCATTAGACTGTGAATGTCTCTTCATTAGTGTTGTTATTAGACCGTGAATGTCTCTTCATTAGTGTTGTTATTAGACTGTGAATGTCTCCTTCATTAGTGTTGTCATTAGACTGTGAATTTCTCTTCATTAGTGTTGATATTAGACTGTGAATGTTAATTCTTCATTAGTGTTACTGTTAGACTGTGAATGTGTCTTCATCAGTGTTGTCATTTGACTGTGAATGTATCTTCATTATCATTACTATTAGACTGTGAATGTCTCTTCATTAGTGTTACTATTAGACTGTGAATGTCTCTTCATTAGTGTTGTTAATAGGCTGTGAATGTCTCCTTCAATATTGTTGTTATAAGACTGTGAATGTCTCCTTCATTAGTGTTACTATTAGAGTGTGAACGTGTCTTTATTAGTGTTGTCATTAGACTGTGAATGTCTCTTCATTATTGTTGTTATAAGACTGTGAATGTCTCTTCATTAGTGTTGATATTAGACTGTGAATGTCTCTTCATTATCATTACTATTAGACTGTGAATGTCAATTATTCATTAGTGTTACTATTAGACTGTGAATGTCTCTTCATTAGTGTTGTTATTAGACTGTGAATGTCTCTTCATTATTGATACTATTAGACTGTGAATGTCTCTTCATTAGCACTGTTATTATACTGTGAATGTCTCTTCATTAGTGTTGTTATTAGACTGTGAATGTCTCCTTCAATAGTGTTGATATTAGACTGTGAATGTCTCCTTCATTAGTGTTACTTTTAGACTGTGAATGTGTCTTCATTAGTGTTGTCATTATACTGTGAATGTCTCTTCATTATTGTTGTTCTAAGACTCTGAATGTCTTTTCATTAGTGTTATTAGACTGTGAATGTCTCCTTCGTTAGTGTTGTTATTAGACTGTGAAAATATCTACATTAGTGTTACTATTAGACTGTGAATGTCTCTTCATTAGTGTTGTTAGACTGTGAATGTCTCCTTCGTTAGTGTTGTTATCAGACTGTGAATATATCTACATTAGTGTTACTATTAGACTGTGAATGTCTCTTCATGAGTGTTATTTTACGGTGAATGTCTCCTTCAATAGTGTTGCCATTCGACTGTGAATGTCTCCTTCATTATTGTTCATGTCTGTGAAATTACTGTGAATGTCTCCTTCATCATTATTTGATTTTAAATGTCTCTTCTTTACTGTTACTATTAGACTGTGAATATCTCTTCATTAGCACTGTTATTATACTGTGAATGTCTCTTCATGAGTGTTATTAGACTGTGCATGTCTCCTTCATTAGTGTTATTAGACTGTGAATGTCTCCTTCATTAGTGTTATTAGACTGTGAATGTCTTATCATGAGTGTTATTATATTGTGAATGTCTCTTCATGAGTGTTATTAGACTGTGCATGTCTCCTTCATTAGTGTTATTAGACTGTGAATGTCTCCTTCAACAGTGTTGTTACTATTAGACAGTGTAAGTATCTACATTAGTGTTACAATTCGACTGTGAAAGTAACTTCATTTGTGTTATTATTAGACTGTGAATGTCTCCTTCAATAGTGTTACTATTAGACTGTGAATGTCTCCTTCATTAGTTTTATTTGTAGACTGTGAATGTCTCTTCATTAGTGTTGTTATCAGACTGTGAATGTCTCCCTTATTAGTGTTGTTATTATACTGTGAAAGTATCTTCATTAGTGTTACAATTCGACTGTGAATGTCTCCTTCAACAGTGTTGTTATTCGACTGTGAATGTCTACATCAACAGTGTTCTTATTAGACTGTGAATGTCTCTTCATTAGTGTAACTATAAGACTGTGAATGTCTCTCCATTAGTGTTGTTTATATACTGTGAATATATCTTCATTAATGTTACTTTTTGACTGTGAATGTCTTCTTCATTAGTGTTATTAGACCGTGAATGTTTCATCATAGTTGTTGTTATTAGACTGTGAATGTCTCTTCATTAGTGTTGTTATTAGACTGTGAATGTCTCCTTCAAGATTGTTGATATTACACTGTGAATGTCTCCTTCATTAGTGTTATTAGACCGTGAATGTTTCATCATAGTTGTTGTTATTAGACTGTGAATGTCTCTTCATTAGTGTTGTTATTAGACTGTGAATGTCTCCTTCAAGATTGTTGATATTACACTGTGAATGTCTCCTTCATTAGTGTTACTATTAGAGTGTGAGTGTGTCTTTATTAGTGTTGTCATTAGACTGTGAATGTCTCTTCATTAGCGTTGATATTAGACTGTGAATGTCAATTCTTCATTAGTTTTACTATTAGACTGTGAATGTCTCTTCATCAGTGTTGTCATTTAACTTTGAATGTATCTTCATTATCATTACTATTAGACTGTGAATGTCTCTTCAATAGTGTTGTAATTATACTGTGAATGTCTCTTCATTATTGTTGTTCCAAGACTCTGAATGTCTTTTCCTTAGTGTTATTAGACTGTGAATGTCTCCTTCGTTAGTGTTGTTATTAGACTTTGAATATATCTACATTAGTGTTACTATTAGACTGTGAATGTCTCTTCATGAGTGTTATTAGACTGTGAATGTCTCTTCATGAGTGTTATTAGACTGTGAATGTCTCCTTCATTAGTGTTATTAGACTGTGAATGTCTCCTTCAAGATTGTTGATATTACACTGTGAATGTGTCCTTCATTAGTGTTACTATTAGAGTGTGAATGTGTCTTGATTAGGGTTGTCATTAGACTGTGAATGTCTCTTCATTATTGTTGTTATAAGACTGTGAATGTATCTTCATTGTCATTACTATTAGACTGTGAATGTCTCTTCATTAGTGTTGTTATTTGACTGTGAATGTCTCTTCATTATTGATACTATTAGATTGTGAATGTCTCTTCATTAATGTTGTCATTAAACTGTGAATGTCTCTTCATTATTGATACTATTAGATTGTGAATGTCTCTTCATTAGTGTTGTCATTAGACTGTGAATGTCTCTTCATTATTGATACTATTAGATTGTGAATGTCTCTTCATTAGTGTTACTATTAGATTGTGAATGTCTCTTCATTATTGATACTATTAGATTGTGAATGTCTCTTCATTAGTGTTGTCATTAGACTGTGAATGTCTCTTCATTATTGATACTATTAGATTGTGAATGTCTCTTCATTAGTGTTGTCATTAGACTGTGAATGTCTCTTCATTAGTGTTATTAGACTGTGAATGTCTCTTCATTAGTGTTATTAGACTGTGAATGTCTCTTCATTAGTGTTGTTATCAGACTGTGAATATATCTGCATTAGTGTTACTATTAGATTGTGAATGTCTCTTCATGAGTGATTTCTTACGGTGAATGTCTCCTTAAATAGTGTTGCCATTCGACTGTGAATGTCTCCTTCATTATTGTTAATGTCTGTGACATTACTGTGAATGTCTCCTTCATCATTATTTGATTTTCAATAGTGTTGTTATCAGACTGTGAATGTCTCCTTCATTAGTGTTATTAGACTGTGAATGTCTCTTCATAGTTGTTAGAGACATTGAATGTGAATGTCTTTTCATTAGTGTTATTAGACTGTGAATGTCTCCTTCAAGATTGTTGATATTACACTGTGAATGTGTCCTTCATTAGTGTTACTATTAGAGTGTGAATGTGTCTTTTTTAGGGTTGTCATTAGACTGTGAATGTCTCTTCATTATTGTTGTTATAAGACTGTGAATGTATCTTCATTGTCATTACTATTAGACTGTGAATGTGTCTTCATTAGTGTTATTAGACTGTGAATGTCTCCTTCAATAGTGTTACTATAAGATTTTGAATGTCTCTTCATTAGTGTTATTAGACTGTGAATGTCTCTTCATTAGTGTTATTAGACTGTGAATGTCTCCTTCAATAGTGTTACTATTAGATTTTGAATGTCTCTTCATTAGTGTTGTTATTAGACTGTGAATGTCTCTTCATTAGTGTTATTAGACTGTGAATGTCTCCTTCAATAGTGTTACTATAAGATTTTGAATGTCTCTTCATTAGTGTTATTAGACTGTGAATGTGTCTTCATTAGTGTTATTAGACTGTGAATGTCTCCTTCAATAGTGTTACTATAAGATTTTGAATGTCTCTTCATTAGTGTTATTAGACTGTGAATGTCTCCTTCAATAGTGTTACTATTAGATTTTGAATGTCTCTTCATTAGTGTTGTTATTAGACTGTGAATGTCTCTTCATTAGTGTTATTAGACTGTGAATGTCTCTTCATTAGTGTTGTCATTAGACTGTGAATGTCTCTTCATTAGTGTTGTCATTAGACTGTGAATGTCTCTTCATTAGTGTTATTAGACTGTGAATGTCTCCTTCAATAGTGTTACTATTAGATTTTGAATGTCTCTTCATTAGTGTTGTTATCAGACTGTGAATATATCTACATTAGTGTTACTATTAGATTGTGAATGTCTCTTCATGAGTGATTTCTTACGGTGAATGTCTCCTTAAATAGTGTTGCCATTCGACTGTGATTGTCTCCTTCATTATTGTTAATGTCTGTGACATTACTGTGAATGTCTCCTTCATCATTATTTGATTTTAAATGCCTCTTCTTTTGTGTTACTATTAGACTGTGAATGTCTCTCCTTAGTGTTACTACTGGACTCTGAATGTCTCCCTCATTAGTGTTGTTATTAGACTGAGAATGTCTCTTCATTAGTGTTATTAGACAGTGAATGTCTCCTTCATTAGTGTTACTATTAGACTGTGAATGTCTCTCCATTAGTGTTGTTTATATACTGTGAATATATCTTCATTATTGTTATTTTTTGACTGTGAATGTCTTCTTTATTAATGTTGTCATTATACTGTGAATGTCTCTTCATTATTGTTGTTATTAGACTCTGAATGTCTTTTCATTAGTGTTATTAGACTGTGAATGTCTCCTTCGTTTGTGTTGTTATCAGACTGTGAATGTAACTTCATTAGTGTTAAAATTCGACTGTGAATGTCTCCTTCAACAGTGTTGTTATTAGACTGTAAAAGTGTCTTCATTAGTGTAACTATAAGACTGTGAATGTCTCTCCATTAGTGTTGTTTATATACTGTGAATATATCTTCATTATTGTTACTTTTTGACTGTGAATGTCTTCTTCATTAGTGTTATTAGACTGTGAATGTCTCTTCATAGTTGTTACTATTAGACTGTGAATGTCTCTTCATTAGTGTTGTTATACTGTGAATGTCCCTTCAATAGTGTTGTTATCAGACTGTGAATGTCTCCTTCATTAGTGTTATTAGACTGTGAATGTCTCTTCATAGTTGTTGTTATTAGACTGTGAATGTCTCTTCATTAGTGTTATTAGACTGTGAATGTCTCCTTCAAGATTGTTGATATTACACTGTGAATGTGTCCTTCATTAGTGTTACTATTAGAGTGTGAATGTGTCTTTTTTATGGTTGTCATTAGACTGTGAATGTCTCTTCATTATTGTTGTTATAAGACTGTGAATGTATCTTCATTGTCATTACTATTAGACTGTGAATGTCTCTTCATTAGTGTTGTTATTTGACTGTGAATGTCTCTTCATTATTGATACTATTAGATTGTGAATGTCTCTTCATTAGTGTTGTCATTAGACTGTGAATGTCTCTTCATTAGTGTTGTTATTAGACCGTGAACGTCTCTTCATTAGTGTTGTTATTAGACTGTGAATGTCTCCTTCAATAGTGTTATTAGACTGTGAATGTCTCTTCATTAGTGTTGTTGTTAGACTGTGAATGTCTCTTCATTAGTGTTATTAGACTGTGAATGTGTCTTCATTAGTGTTATTAGACTGTGAATGTCTCCTTCAATAGTGTTACTATAAGATTTTGAATGTCTCTTCATTAGTGTTATTAGACTGTGAATGTGTCTTCATTAGTGTTATTAGACTGTGAATGTCTCCATCAATAGTGTTACTATTAGATTTTGAATGTCTCTTCATTAGTGTTGTTATTAGACTGTGAATGTCTCTTCATTAGTGTTATTAGACTGTCAATGTCTCCTTCAATAGTGTTACTATAAGATTTTGAATGTCTCTTCATTAGTGTTATTAGACTGTGAATGTCTCTTCATTAGTGTTGTCATTAGACTGTGAATGTCTCTTCATTAGTGTTGTCATTAGACTGTGAATGTCTCTTCATTAGTGTTGTTATCAGACTGTGAATATATCTACATTAGTGTTACTATTAGATTGTGAATGTCTCTTCATGAGTGATTTCTTACGGTGAATGTCTCCTTAAATAGTGTTACCATTCGACTGTGAATGTCTCCTTCATTATTGTTAATGTCTGTGACATTACTATGAATGTCTCCTTCATCATTATTTGATTTTAAATGCCTCTTCTTTTGTGTTACTATTAGACTGTGAATGTCTCTCCTTAGTGTTACTACTGGACTCTGAATGTCTCCCTCATTAGTGTTGTTATTAGACTGAGAATGTCTCTTCATTAGTGTTATTAGACTGTGAATGTCTCCCTCATTAGTGTTGTTATTAGACTGTGAATATATCTACATTAATGTTACTATTAGATTGTGAATGTCTCTTCATGAGTGTTTTTATTACGGTGAATGTCTCCTTAAATATTGTGGCCATTCGACGGTGAATGTCTCCTTCATTATTGTTAATGTCTGTGACATTACTGTGAATGTCTCCTTCATCATTATTTGATTTTAAATGCCTCTTCTTTTGTGTTACTATTAGACTGTGAATGTCTCCTTCGTTAGTGTTGTTATCAGACTGTGAATGTCTCTTCATTAGTGTTGTTATTAGACTGTGAATGTATCTTCATTAGTGTTAAAATTCGACTGTGAATGTCTCCTTCAACAGTGTTGTTATTAGACTGTAAAAGTCTCTTCATTAGTGTAACTATAAGACTGTGAATGTCTCTCCATTAGTGTTGTTTATATACTGTGAATATATCTTCATTATTGTTACTTTTTGACTGTGAATGTCTTCTTCATTAGTGTTGTTATTAGACTGTGAATGTCTCTTCATTAGTGTTGTTATTAGACCGTGAATGTCTCTTCATTAGTGTTGTTATTAGACTGTGAATGTCTCCTTCAATAGTGTTATTAGACTGTGAATGTCTCTTCATTAGTGTTGTTGTTAGACTGTGAATGTCTCTTCATTAGTGTTATTAGACTGTGAATGTCTCCTTCAATAGTGTTACTATAAGATTTTGAATGTCTCTTCATTAGTGTTATTAGACTGTGAATGTGTCTTCATTAGTGTTATTAGACTGTGAATGTCTCCTTCAATAGTGTTACTATAAGATTTTGAATGTCTCTTCATTAGTGTTATTAGACTGTGAATGTCTCCTTCAATAGTGTTACTATTAGATTTTGAATGTCTCTTCATTAGTGTAACTATAAGACTGTGAATGTCTCTCCATTAGTGTTGTTTATATACTGTGAATATATCTTCATTATTGTTACTTTTTGACTGTGAATGTCTTCTTCATTAGTGTTATTAGACTGTGAATGTCTCTTCATAGTTGTTACTATTAGACTGTGAATGTCTCTTCATTAGTGTTGTTATACTGTGAATGTCCCTTCAATAGTGTTGTTATCAGACTGTGAATGTCTCCTTCATTAGTGTTATTAGACTGTGAATGTCTCTTCATAGTTGTTGTTATTAGACTGTGAATGTCTCTTCATTAGTGTTATTAGACTGTGAATGTCTCCTTCAAGATTGTTGATATTACACTGTGAATGTTAGTGTTGTTATTAGACTGTGAATATATCTACATTAATGTTACTATTAGATTGTGAATGTCTCTTCATGAGTGTTTTTATTACGGTGAATGTCTCCTTAAATATTGTTGCCATTCGACGGTGAATGTCTCCTTCATTATTGTTAATGTCTGTGACATTACTGTGAATGTCTCCTTCATCATTATTTGATTTTAAATGCCTCTTCTTTTGTGTTACTATTAGACTGTGAATGTCTCCTTCGTTAGTGTTGTTATCAGACTGTGAATGTCTCTTCATTAGTGTTGTTATTAGACTGTGAATGTATCTTCATTAGTGTTCAAATTCGACTGTGAATGTCTCCTTCAACAGTGTTGTTATTAGACTGTAAAAGTCTCTTCATTAGTGTAACTATAAGACTGTGAATGTCTCTCCATTAGTGTTGTTTATATACTGTGAATATATCTTCATTATTGTTATTTTTTGACTGTGAATGTCTTCTTTATTAATGTTGTCATTATACTGTGAATGTCTCTTCATTATTGTTGTTATTAGACTCTGAATGTCTTTTCATTAGTGTTATTAGACTGTGAATGTCTCCTTCGTTAGTGTTGTTATCAGACTGTGAATGTAACTTCATTAGTGTTAAAATTCGACTGTGAATGTCTCCTTCAACAGTGTTGTTATTAGACTGTAAAAGTGTCTTCATTAGTGTAACTATAAGACTGTGAATGTCTCTCCATTAGTGTTGTTTATATACTGTGAATATATCTTCATTATTGTTACTTTTTGACTGTGAATGTCTTCTTCATTAGTGTTGTTATTAGACTGTGAATGTCTCTTCATTAGTGTTGTTATTAGACCGTGAATGTCTCTTCATTAGTGTTGTTATTATTGATACTATTAGATTGTGAATGTCTCTTCATTAGTGTTGTCATTAGACTGTGAATGTCTCTTCATTAGTGTTGTTATTAGACTGTGAATGTCTCTTCATTAGTGTTGTTATTAGACTGTGAATGTCTCTTCATTAGTGTTGTTATTAGACTGTGAATGTCTCTTTATTAGTCTTGTTAAAAGGCTGTGAATGTCTCTTCATTAGTGTTATTAGACTGTGAATGTCTCTTTATTAGTCTTGTTAAAAGGCTGTGAATGTCTCTTCATTAGTCTTGTTAAAAGGCTGTGAATGTCTCTTCATTAGTGTTATTAGACTGTGAATGTCTCTTCATTAGTGTTATTAGACTGTGAATGTCTCTTCATTAGTGTTATTAGACTGTGAATGTCTCTTCATTAGTGTAATTAGACTGTGAATGTATCTTCATTGTCATTACTATTAGACTGTGAATGTCTCTTCATTATTGATACTATTAGATTGTGAATTTCTCTTCATTAGTGTTGTCATTAGACTGTGAATGTCTCTTCATTAGTGTTGTTATTAGACTGTGAATGTCTCTTCATTAGTGTTGTTATTAGACTGTGAATGTCTCTTCATTAGTGTTGTTATTAGACTGTGAATGTCTCTTCATTAGTGTTGTTATTAGACTGTGAATGTCTCTTTATTAGTCTTGTTAAAAGGCTGTGAATGTCTCTTCATTAGTGTTATTAGACTGTGAATGTCTCTTTATTAGTCTTGTTAAAAGGCTGTGAATGTCTCTTCATTAGTCTTGTTAAAAGGCTGTGAATGTCTCTTCATTAGTGTTATTAGACTGTGAATGTCTCTTCATTAGTGTTATTAGACTGTGAATGTCTCTTCATTAGTGTTATTAGACTGTGAATGTCTCTTCATTAGTGTAATTAGACTGTGAATGTATCTTCATTGTCATTACTATTAGACTGTGAATGTCTCTTCATTAGTGTTATTAGACTGTGAATGTCTCTTCATTAGTGTTGTTATTTGACTGTGAATGTCTCTTCATTATTGATACTATTAGATTGTGAATGTCTCTTCATTAGTGTTGTCATTAGACTGTGAATGTCTCTTCATTAGTGTTGTTATTAGACTGTGAATGTCTCTTCATTAGTGTTGTTATTAGACTGTGAATGTCTCTTCATTAGTGTTGTTATTAGACTGTGAATGTCTCTTTATTAGTCTTGTTAAAAGGCTGTGAATGTCTCTTCATTAGTCTTGTTAAAAGGCTGTGAATGTCTCTTCATTAGTGTTATTAGACTGTGAATGTCTCTTTATTAGTCTTGTTAAAAGGCTGTGAATGTCTCTTCATTAGTCTTGTTAAAAGGCTGTGAATGTCTCTTCATTAGTGTTATTAGACTGTGAATGTCTCTTCATTAGTGTTATTAGACTGTGAATGTCTCTTCATTAGTGTAATTAGACTGTGAATGTATCTTCATTGTCATTACTATTAGACTGTGAATGTCTCTTCATTAGTGTTGTTATTTGACTGTGAATGTCTCTTCATTATTGATACTATTAGATTGTGAATGTCTCTTCATTAGTGTTGTCATTAGACTGTGAATGTCTCTTCATTAGTGTTGTTATTAGACTGTGAATGTCTCTTCATTAGTGTTGTTATTAGACTGTGAATGTCTCTTTATTAGTCTTGTTAAAAGGCTGTGAATGTCTCTTCATTAGTCTTGTTAAAAGGCTGTGAATGTCTCTTCATTAGTGTTATTAGACTGTGAATGTCTCTTTATTAGTCTTGTTAAAAGGCTGTGAATGTCTCTTCATTAGTCTTGTTAAAAGGCTGTGAATGTCTCTTCATTAGTGTTATTAGACTGTGAATGTCTCTTCATTAGTGTTATTAGACTGTGAATGTCTCTTCATTAGTGTTATTAGACTGTGAATGTCTCTTCATTAGTGTAATTAGACTGTGAATGTATCTTCATTGTCATTACTATTAGACTGTGAATGTCTCTTCATTAGTGTTGTTATTTGACTGTGAATGTCTCTTCATTATTGATACTATTAGATTGTGAATGTCTCTTCATTAGTGTTGTCATTAGACTGTGAATGTCTCTTCATTAGTGTTGTTATTAGACTGTGAATGTCTCTTCATTAGTGTTGTTATTAGACTGTGAATGTCTCTTCATTAGTGTTGTTATTAGACTGTGAATGTCTCTTTATTAGTCTTGTTAAAAGGCTGTGAATGTCTCTTCATTAGTGTTATTAGACTGTGAATGTCTCTTTATTAGTCTTGTTAAAAGGCTGTGAATGTCTCTTCATTAGTCTTGTTAAAAGGCTGTGAATGTCTCTTCATTAGTCTTGTTAAAAGGCTGTGAATGTCTCTTCATTAGTGTTATTAGACTGTGAATGTCTCTTCATTAGTGTTATTAGACTGTGAATGTCTCTTCATTAGTGTAATTAGACTGTGAATGTATCTTCATTGTCATTACTATTAGACTGTGAATGTCTCTTCATTAGTGTTGTTATTAGACTGTGAATGTCTCTTTATTAGTCTTGTTAAAAGGCTGTGAATGTCTCTTCATTAGTCTTGTTAAAAGGCTGTGAATGTCTCTTCATTAGTGTTATTAGACTGTGAATGTCTCTTCATTAGTGTTATTAGACTGTGAATGTCTCTTCATTAGTGTAATTAGACTGTGAATGTATCTTCATTGTCATTACTATTAGACTGTGAATGTCTCTTCATTAGTGTTGTTATTTGACTGTGAATGTCTCTTCATTATTGATACTATTAGATTGTGAATGTCTCTTCATTAGTGTTGTCATTAGACTGTGAATGTCTCTTCATTAGTGTTGTTATTAGACTGTGAATGTCTCTTCATTAGTGTTGTTATTAGACTGTGAATGTCTCTTCATTAGTGTTGTTATTAGACTGTGAATGTCTCTTTATTAGTCTTGTTAAAAGGCTGTGAATGTCTCTTCATTAGTCTTGTTAAAAGGCTGTGAATGTCTCTTCATTAGTGTTATTAGACTGTGAATGTCTCTTCATTAGTGTTATTAGACTGTGAATGTCTCTTCATTAGTGTAATTAGACTGTGAATGTATCTTCATTGTCATTACTATTAGACTGTGAATGTCTCTTCATTAGTGTTGTTATTTGACTGTGAATGTCTCTTCATTATTGATACTATTAGATTGTGAATGTCTCTTCATTAGTGTTGTCATTAGACTGTGAATGTCTCTTCATTAGTGTTGTTATTAGACTGTGAATGTCTCTTCATTAGTGTTGTTATTAGACTGTGAATGTCTCTTCATTAGTATTGTTGTTAGACTGTGAATGTCTCTTCATTAGTCTTGTTAAAAGGCTGTGAATGTCTCTTCATTAGTGTTATTAGACTGTGAATGTCTCTTTATTAGTCTTGTTAAAAGGCTGTGAATGTCTCTTCATTAGTCTTGTTAAAAGGCTGTGAATGTCTCTTCATTAGTGTTATTAGACTGTGAATGTCTCTTCATTAGTGTTATTAGGCTGTGAATGTCTCTTTATTAGTCTTGTTAAAAGGCTGTGAATGTCTCTTCATTAGTCTTGTTAAAAGGCTGTGAATGTCTCTTCATTAGTGTTATTAGACTGTGAATGTCTCTTCATTAGTGTTATTAGACTGTGAATGTCTCTTCATTAGTGTTATTAGACTGTGAATGTCTCTTCATTAGTGTTATTAGACTGTGAATGTCTCTTCATTAGTGTTATTAGGCTGTGAATGTCTCTTTATTAGTCTTGTTAAAAGGCTGTGAATGTCTCTTCATTAGTCTTGTTAAAAGGCTGTGAATGTCTCTTCATTAGTGTTATTAGACTGTGAATGTCTCTTCCCTTGTATTAGTACAACGGGACCATTTCCCCTGGTTGGGGTCCAACTCCCTTAGCCTTGTTAATGTGGAGTCCACAGGTTCCAGATTAGAAAGGCTAACAGGCAGAAAGTGACAAAGAGACAACCGATATAATGTGACCATTAAATAATACAGGACTGTTCTTATCATCAGAGATCAGAGCAATGTGGATGTTTCATTTCTTCAGGGAGATGCTGGTATTAATCTTTTCATGCATATTACATCAGCCAGCCTACAGCACCATTTAAATAATCATTAAAGTGCCTTACTTTTACATGTTTGTAGGCCTGGTCCTCCAGTGGCAGCGGGGTGTGTGTGGGGCAGGGGAGAGAGAGTGTGAGGCTGGCAGGGGGAGCAGGAGGAGAGGCAGACAGGCTAGTGCTGCTCTGGTCCTGGCTGTGATCTGCAGGGCTGCAGGGGAAGGTGACAGCCTCTTTCTCTCCTCTCTCCCATGGTCCTGATCCTTCAGTCAGCCCTCGGAGGTGCCGGCTGCTGTGTGCCTGTGGTGGGGTTGGTCTTTTGAAGCTTTCCTCTTCCTCATCCTGCTTGGTCTCTACATCCACCTCTCCTTCCTCCTCACTCCCTTCTCGCTCTTCCTCCCCCTCTCCTCCGCTCTCAGAGGCGTAGCTGCAGCTGGTGGCGGGGGACAGGTGGAGCTCTGACCCGAACTCCTCCAGGTTGCCATGGAGCTTGGCGATGCTCTCTGCGTCCTTGACGACTGGTCGGAAGGCTGAGTGGTAGGAGGCTTTCCTGGCCTGGAGAGACGGGGTGTCCAGCACCTTCAGACAGCCCTCTGAGGTCACAGGGTGCAGGTCAGATGTCAGGGGGGAGGAGTCAAGGTCAAACAGACTTGACCTGGGTGTGGCTCCCATGCTTGGCCCCGCCCCTGGGTGTGAGGGCTCTGATAGGTCGAGGAAGGCCTGCCTGAGGGAGGGGCTCTCGGCCAATGAGGACAGAGTGCTGACGGAGGGCTGTGGCTGCAGGTAGGTGGGCACCGGGAGGCCCCCAGCGGCCCTAGGGGGCCAGAACATGCAGAACGGAGGGTAGAAGGTGTCTTTACGACCGGGCCACAGCAGACCTGACAGACCAAGGTTCTTCTGTCCTCCAGCCACCTCACTGTCATCTTTCTTCTGCTGACAGAGGCTGAAGGCTGGGAAGGAGTAGGGGCTGGGGAACAGGGAGGTGGGGGGGAACTTCTGCAGCATGCCGAACCCTTTACTGGGCACAGGGATGACCGGGTAGCTGCGAGGGTTCTTATGGGGAGACAGGCTGCTTCCATCCAGGTCCTCCTCCTCCTCGAAGCGGCTTCTCTTCTGGACCAGGTCAGGTGTCATCATGTGGGGCAGACCAGAGTTCACAACCTTCCCCGGCCCCATGGGGGAGCAGTGGGATGAGGGTAGACACCGCTTCCTACTGCCACCATTAAACATGGCCTTCACGTCCTCCCAGGCGAACGCCAGGTCGTCAGGAGGATTTTATCTGACAGCTTCAGGTGGCGTCTCCAGGAGTTGAAGTTAGCAGCGTCGGGCTGGGTGTACTTGGCTTCAGGAGTACGGTGAGAGTGGAAGATGAACTTGTTAGGAGAGAAGTACATGTTGCAGTAGGAACACTTGATGCACTTGGCTCTGCTGCTGTTGTAGCGCGCTGGGATGAAGTTTCCACGACTACCCCAGGCACACTCGTGTGACACATCAAAGGCAAAGTTGTCGGGCAGTTTGGGGGGGTTGTTCTCCCCCAGGAAGGACTTACACAGCCGCTCCGCCTCTCGCTTGGTGATCATGCCACAGCGGCGGGAGGAGATGGGCATGGCGCCCGCACGTCTCAGGATCTCCAGCTGGACAGGGGTGCACTGAACACAGGTGATACCCAGCGCCACGCGGCGGTTGTGGATCTCGTTATAGCTGTAGTTCTTCAGTAAAGTGTTGGAGATCTGGGCCAGACACAGCCGCTCCTGATGGTCTATCACCAAGGAGACGATGGGTACACCATACAAAACCACTTGACCCACCTGGTTGGGCTTCAGGGAGGAGGAGTGGAGGGGTCTGGGGGGTCAGGGGCTCCTGCTGGAATGAGCTGGGGGTCGTCATGGTAGCGTTGGTGTAGGTGGTGTTGCTGTGAAGTCTGTTTGGAGGATACTCTGCTGAACATATGAGTCAGAGTTCAAACTGAACATCAGTCAGACAGTCTTTTAGTTGTAGAATAATGACAGTTACAACAATTTTCACTTTGTATTATTAACAAAAAAGATTTGCCTAATGGTGAAGAACTTGATTGTGATGAAATAGCAACACCACATTTGATTTCTTATGTTGCTTATTTGTATTATTTTATTATAAATATTCCATTAAGTTTGTACTGTGAATGTTTAAAAAAAATACATTTTGCAGAATAAGTTTAATGCAACTCCCGCCTGAGCCCGATGCATATTCGACTTTAATGCGCATCAAGACAAGAAGTATCCGAACTGAACTGGTTACAGCAAATGTATATCTGGGAGAACATACAGCTTTAATGTAAAAAAGGTACCAATAGTTACTTTACTTTGGGTGTCATTTGTTCATAGCCTACAAATATACGTTGACCAAAAAAAAGTATAGAATTGCAATAGAACATCTAATTCACAGAACTTCCATTTCTCTGACGTTCAAACAAGTTTGTATTTGACATTTTCTTCCAAAACACAGGAGGCTATTTACACACGTCAATCGGAGAGGCAGTATAGAACTTTGATTGTAAATGTATTATTATATATTATTAACATAATATACCTTATTATATATGGCGTATTATAGTGTGAACTCTGCTTAATAATAATGGATATTCGTCAGGCGTTACATTAGGCTATATACAAAAAAATACTGGTTGACCTGCAGATCAAACCGACACGGAGGCCATCCCGACCATGGCATAGATACACAGGACAACGAAATATCCTCCCAAACAGTGGATGATGTTTATTGTGAGATTCAAAATTAAAAGGTCAAATTAAAATTAAAGGTACCACATTATGTCGCTTCTAGATTTTATTGCAGCTTTAGACCAGAATGCATTTAACATATATACATGATTATAGCCTACTAATAACAGCCCCTTGATGCCGATAGACACAACACGAGTATTACTGATCATAGCCTACTAATAATAGGCCTCCTGAAAATAATAAGAAAAATGATTAAATATAAAGGCTAGTGGAGGCTAATAATACAGTAGGCTACTCTTCCTATTTGCACTAATTTGTTGTTCACAAAACAGGATATCTTACCTCCTCTCCTCTGATGAGAGAAATCGATATGTTATGAAAAGAAAAACATCCCTGATCTCTCGCCCAAAACAACAGATAAATTAAAATATATGTGCCTTATAAAATGTCCCCCATAAACAGCAGTAAATTAAGTCAGAATATAGAAGAAGAGAGTGTATGATGTTGTATAAAATAACATTCGGTGAAGAGCGAGTTACTGGTTCCGGCCTATTCCCTTTAAAAGACAAGGAGCATGTCTGGAAGCCGGCGCTGTTGGACCGGACCTGATTGTCGCGTGGCTCTGCGCCTCTTCTAGATGTACAGCTCGATACTTTCCGCTAGAGCCAATGACGTTTCACTAACTGACACGACACTTGAAGAGACTCACGACCATGACCAGGGCTAACAACGGGCTGTGCATATCCAATCTGAATGAGGAGGATCACTCACAAATCCACAAACAGCACATATATTGCAGACTTACCAACAACGACAGGAACAGTAAATAGGTCGATGTCACCATCTAAAGTGCTGCTGTGGCCTATTTAAACGGTATCGGTCCCAAATCACAGGCCTCATAGGTCAATCAAATGATAGGTCTAACCTAAAATGCTTTACTTAGGCCTATAGGCTATCAATTCAAACTAATATAATCAATACTCAGGTAATTCTTGATTGAACTTCATTTGTCTTAAGCAAATTTGCCTTTTATGCCGTTTCTCTACCAAGACATCGAGAAAGGAATATAGCAGGCTATAGTCAAACTAAAATATAATTGTATTGGTCGCATACACATATTTAGCAGATGTTATGCGGGAGTAACAAAATGCTTGTGTTCCTAGATCCAACAGTGCAGTAATATCTAACAATTCACAAAAATACACACAAATCTAAAAGTAGAAGAATGGCATGAAGAAATATATAATATTAGGACAAGCAAAGTTGAAGTCTGGAGTATAAATACAGTGTATATACAGTGTGTGTGTGTGTGTGTGTGTGTGTGTGTGTGTGTGTGTGTGTGTGTGTGTGTGTGTGTGTGTGTGTGTGTGTGTGTGTGTGTGTGTGTGTGTGTGATGGAATGGGATGTATAGACGTTGTGGACAGTATGTGGACAGAATATTTAATATATATGTAGAATACGAAGGATAGAATAGTAATAGGACGGCCTTGACTAGAATATAGTATATACATATGAAATGAGTAAAACAGTACGTAAACAGTATTCAAGTGGCCAGTGTTCCATGCCTATGTAAATAGGGCAGCAGCCTCCAAGGTGCAAGGTAGAGAACCCGGCTGAGCTACTTTATCAAAATAACATTAGTTCACTAAAATATATTTTTCGTAAGGGTACAGTGTAGCTTCACTTCTTCCAGTATGAAGTAATTGGTAGCTTTGTAAATTATATTTCTCGTAAGGGTACAGTGTAGCTTCACTTCTTCCAGTATGAAGTAATTGGTAGCTTTGTAAACTATATTTCTCGTAAGGGTACAGTGTAGCTTCACTTCTTCCAGTATGAAGTAATTGGTAGCTTTGTAAAATATATTTCTCGTAAGGGTACAGTGTAGCTTCACCTCTTCCAGTATGAAGTAATTGGTAGCTTTGTAAAATATATTTTTCGTAAGGGTACAGTGTAGCTTCACCTCTTCCAGTATGAAGTAATTGGTAGCTTTGTAAACTATATTTTTAGAGCTTCCTCGACACTGACATTAACTCAAATAGGCCTACATGGAAGAAATTCAACAATTTGGGATTTTCCATGCAGAATACAATGAATAACCAGACTAGTTAGCTGGAAAAAGACAATAGGCCTAAATGTTATTCAATTATTCACTACAGGCTGTTTATTGCGAGGCCATATGAGCCTTCTGTCAGCTGATTGGGTGTAGTGAAAATGTAATGTAAATTATGCTGATTGTCAAAATCACTTAAGCCTAATTGGTTTCATGTTTACTGACGCCAATATTTAACACGTTTCTAACCAACATCATCACCTAGAGATCCTTTCAGGGCTTTCATAGACTGGCCTTTAAAGACCACATAGACAACATTCAGAGAAATACATCATCATGTTTCTGAGGAGGAGAGGGGAGATGATGAGGAGGCGGAGGACATGATGAGGAGGAGGAGGAGGAGATGATGAGGAGGAGGAGGAGATGATGAGGAGGAGATGAGGAGGAGGAGATGATGAGGAGGAGGAGGAGGAGATGATGATGAGAAGGAGATGATGAGGAAGAGGAGGAGGAGGAGGAGGAGGAGGAGGAGATGATGAGGAGGAGGAGATGATGATGATGAGGAGGAGATGATGATGAGGAGGAGATGATGATGAGGAGGAGGAGGAGGAGGAGGAGGAGGAGGAGGAGGAGGAGGAGGAGGAGGAGGAGAAGATGAGGAGGAGATGATGATGATGAGGAGGAGATGATGATGAGGAGGAGGAGGAGGAGGAGGAGATAAGGAGGAGGAGATGATGAGGAGGATATGATGAGGAGGAGATGAGGAGGAGGAGGAGATGAGGAGGAGGAGGAGGAGGAGGAGGAGGAGGAGGAGATGAGGAGGAGGAGGAGATGAGGAGGAGGAGGAGGAGATGATGAGGAGGAGGAGGAGGAGGAGGAGGAGGAGGAGGAGGAGGAGGAGGCGGAGGAGGAGGAGATGATGAGGAGGAGGAGATGAGGAGGAGGAGGAGATGATGAGGAGGAGATGATGAGGAGGAGATGATGAGGAGGAGGAGATGAGGAGGAGGAGGAGATGAGGAGGAGGAGGAGATGAGGAGGAGGAGGAGGAGATGATGAGGAGGAGGAGGAGGCGGAGGAGGAGGAGATGATGAGGAGGAGGAGATGAGGAGGAGGAGGAGGAGGAGATGATGAAGAGGAGGAGATGAGGAGGAGGAGGAGGAGATGAGGAGGAGGGGATGAGGAGGAGGAGGAGATGATGAGGAAGAGATGATGAGAAGGAGGAGATGAGGAGGAGGAGGAGATGATGAGGAAGAGGAGATGACGATGAGAAGGAGGAGGAGATGATGAGGAGGAGAGGAGATGAGGATGAGGAGATGATGATGAGGAGGAGGAGGAGATGATGAAGAGGAGGGGGAGATGATGAGGAGGAGGAGGAGGAGGAGGAGGAGATGAGGAGGAGATGATGAGGAGGAGGAGGAGATGATGAGGAGGAGGAGATGAGGAGGAGGAGGAGGAGGAGGAGGAGGAGGAGGAGGAGGAGGAGGAGGAGGAGGAGGAGGAGGAGGAGGAGGAGGAGGAGGAAGAGGAATGAAAGATAATACAGAGATGATATTTCTTCATCATAATAGAAGGCTGCATTTGAGACATACTGTATGCCTCCCATCACTAACAATACACAGGATGGAGGAGAGAAATGGATCAGCTGAAACAGATGATGTGTTTGTAGCCGAAACACCTCATCAATTACCTAAACTGTTTATTGATGTAAAGATTATTGCTATGTAGTCCCATTATGTCATCAACACTAGAAACAAACCGATTGGAATTCAATGAATTAAAGCCAACTAGGATGAATTACCAGCCAGTAGCTCAGAAAGTTGACTGGATACATTTAGTCAACGAGATGGAATAGGATAACAACTGTTTAATATAGGCTAGATATTCCAATAAAATATTTTTCAGTACTTAGAAGGAAAAAAAATGAAATTTCACTCAAAAGGTTAAGACACATTTACATTTAGAATAGTCTACTTTGATTGCAAATAATATTCAAAATGGTATGAAATAAATGTATGCATGCAATTTCATTTAGTTTCTGGCCTTAACCTGACGGTAGTGACAGCAACCCAAGCCCCATCTGTTTCTCTTTAGACCAATTTAGATGTCATTGCTCGAGCTTTTGTCTCGCCTCTGGAGCACGCGGCAGGAGGTTCTCACCGTCCAACACACACTACAATGCTATAGCTGGGACTATCGGGAGGAGACTGACTGTAGAAAATGAATAATAAATGAATCTACTAAAAGTTAAATGCATTGTTCACTGCATTTGATTATTAGAACTAGCATATTACTTTAACAAAGTATAGGCTAAATTAAGTCAATATAATAAAATCATATTTCTTATTTATCTTACACTTCTATGTTGCCTTTCATTTCCTTTCAATTAACGAAGCCGGACATTAATTTTGGCAAGCTACCAAAGCTTTTGGTAGAGGTGGGCCGGTGATATGTGCCAACAAATATCAGTGAAAGGAAGGAACATAACTATACTATAGAAATATGGGCTATATATATATATATATATATATATATATTATAATATTTGATACTGGACATTTTAAGTGCGAAATCCATTCATTGTCCATTTTGATAATGCATGACGCGCATCATGTTATTGGCGGTCTCCCTACTGTGAAATGAATCATGCGTTTAAAACAGAATAGCTGTTTGACCTCTCTGGGTCAATAAGAAACACCGTTATAAATGAAGAGCTACAAGAGTAAGTGATCCGGAGACGTTTAACATCAAATCAGTCAACAAATGAATGGAGCCCCGGGTGGGTCATTATCATACAGAAACACGTCATCTGATCTCCGTATATAATCAACATCTGATGCCGGTAGATCAGGCCGCGTGTCCTTTGGCGGCAGAACGGCGCGTGGGAGCAGTTAATAAACAACATTTGCTTTTGTTTCAAAATATTATTGTAAACCTTATTTGATTGCAATGTTTTGTTTGTTGCCATTTTGAATCTATATCAGAAGTAGACCTAACCTATCGCCTAGATTATGGGGCTGCATATTGCTGATGCTCGCCGCGCTGATTTGTATTGTAATCCATATTTAACGCTGCGGGTCTATCACAATTTTAATTATACTTTAATTTTAATTTAACCTTTTATTTTAACAGGGAAGACATATTGAGACATAGGTCTCTTTTGTAAACGCGCCCTGTATAAGACAACATAAATATACAAATTCTACCCAAAATATAAATATATTGGCAAACTTTCAATAAGTCAATGTAGGCTGCATAACTAAATTGATTGTTAAAAAATCCCAAAAGGTTTCAATCCACTTCTAGACGTTGGTATTGTGCTTATGCAGCCAACATATTTTTTTGCTATAATAACGGTGTCATGGTTTTATAATTGATGGTCAAATCACACACAAATCTGGATGTGTAGCGCAAGGCCAGGTCGTGACGTCCGAACACACCACCACAGCCTCGCATCCCATCTCATACTTTCATTTGAGGCCATAATCAAAATATGGAATCAGAATGATAATCAAGAATAATGGAAAACGTTATTAGAAAACACCACTGATACTTTTCTCAGTAAAAAACAATTAGATACATCTAGATTATATTGTTAAATCTTCACAGATGAAGATGGTCTTGTGATTTGTGATGATTTATTTGTATTATTTTGTGCTTCCCATGTTTTTGTATTTTAATGTATATATACAAAATAAAATATATCTATTTATTGAGGGGAGCCCTTTGAGACCAGGGTCCCATTTACAATGTCGCCGTGATGACAGCAAAACAACAATTCAAATGATCAATAATAATACAATGGCTTACATTAAATTCAAACAGGTGCAATCATCATGAAACGTATTCAACAAAGTCCTAAACTGCCTTAGAGGCACCAGAGAGTCGAGATATAGGGAGTTTGTAGGCTATTCCAAAATTGGGGGGCACTAAAACAGGCAGATTTATCTAGATCAGTACGTACTAGTGGCACCTCCAGAGTTAACCTTACCTGTGAAGGGCTTTGGCGTACTGTATATTGTTTTATTTTAACAGTGAAGGGAGTAATGGGAGTAATGAAGTGATCTACTGGACTTTAATGAGGACCAGCCAACCTTTTGATACAGGATGCAGTGATGATTATTAAAACTGTCACCTCTAACTAAACGAAGGGCACTATGGTAGACTGCATTTAAAGGTTTTAGTGTGGTGTCTGGAGGATTTTGATAAATGGTTTGTGTCACCATAGTCTACAATTGGCAGGAAAGGTTATTGTATATTCTGTTTCCTGCTATTTAGGGAGAGGCAAGATCTATTTCTAAAAAATACACTTTAAATCTTTACTTTTTAACTAGCTCTTCCCAATGTTTTTTAAAACTCAGATCATTATCAATCCAAAAGCCCAGATATTTATAGGTGGGAACCTGCTCCATGAGAGGACCATCCAATGTGTAAATATGTAAATATTTGGTGCGGCAGGTATCCTAGTGGTTAGAGCGGGCCAGTAACCGAAAGGTTGCAAGATCAAATCCCCAAGACGACAAGGTACAAATCTGTCGTTCTGCCCCTGAACAAGGCATTTAACCCACTGTTCCTAGGCCGTCATTGTAAATAAGAATTTGTCTTACCTGACTTGCCTAGTTAAATAAAGGTAAAAAATAAAATAAATGTAGCCTGCATTAAGTACACGTTTAAAATTAACAAGGGTTTTCGGTAATGTAATACATTCAGATTGCAGCTCTAACATAGCTTGGTCAAAATTTTTGTGCATTGGCAATTTAGTCTATTATGGGACCAAAGGCTATCATAACATGCAGTGGCAATGAGCGGGTGGAGTTTGGTTTAAAAGATGTAATGGTATAACAGCAGAAATAGGAAGCTAATTCATTGAACCATATCCCATCATAATAATTATTGACTAACTCCGTCTCATATAATAATCAAACACCACATGTAATGACCTGGAGCTGCTGCAAACTAACTTCTGAAAGTTGAAGTGGAGATGAATCAGACAGACAACGTGGCGCTGGCCGGCAGCAGCTTTTAGAGAACATACAGTCTCTCTGTTTTATAGACTCCAAGGTTGTTATAGACTCGTTATACTATGCTAGTATGTTTAGAATAGTTAGTGCTGTTCAATTCTGATTCTAGAGGGGCAGAAACACTTATGTTTTTTATCCTCTACTAACCAGGGACTAATTCAGACCTAGGACACCAGGTGAGTACAATTAACTACGAGGTAGAAACAGAAAACAGAAATGTTTCGGCCATCCAGGACCGGTCTCGAGGATGCAGAGTTCCAACCCGACAGGGGCTCGCAGAGTCCACCACCCACCATCACGTGTCTGTACCTCTCAGCAGCTGCACACTGACACACTGAAACTTTTCAACGAACTCAAGTGCCAGGGCAGCTCATGCAATGAAAATAGGAAAATAAAACATTTAAAACTCATTATGTGTTTAAATGTACCACCCAGACTATTTACATATGTACCACCCAGACTATTTACCTACTCGCTGTTTATTATCTATGCATAGTCACTTTACCCCTACCTACATGTACAAATTATCTCGACTAACCTGTACCCCCGCACATTCACTCGGTACCTCCTGTATATATAACCTCGTTATTGCTATTTTATTGTGTTACTTTTTATTTTATTTTTTACTTTATTTGGAAATATTTTCTTAACTATATTTCTTGAAATGCATTTTTGGTTAAGGGCTCATAAGTAAGAATTTCACGGTAAGGTATGCACCTGTTATATTCAGTGCATGTGATAAATAAAATTTGATTTGACAAACGTGGGAAACCAGTGTGAGGGTAGAATTCGTGCATGAATGTGTGTTCATTCATGTCCTTATCTTACCGCATTAATTGACGCTGTCCTTTGGACATGTTGAAGCTACAAATGAATTATATCGATTTAAATGGGAATATGTGAATCTATCCCAGAGATGGTCAGTGGAATATAGTCACTGAATCAAACCAAAAGAAAATAAATAGTCAGAATCTAACATAACTTCTGACTTAGTAGTTGAACCAGAATCAAAGGACACCGTAAATATTAAATTGTATATTTCAATTTATATGTAGTATATTTGATAATATCTTACCTTCTGTCGAGTTGATGTACAAGTCTTCAGGTCTGGTGTGCCATCACACCGGTTTACCCCTCGGTCTCCTCTCTCCGGTGAAAGCACCCCGGGTTTATAGCTAGGCAATCACAACATATGGGACCCGAACTAAGGCACAATGCACGGCACTGTGCGCGATATTTGTGAAATTACTCAGCACGCACGCTCAGACAATGGGAGGTTCTACAGAGTACACACATATTGTTCAGCCAATAAACTGCCATCACTCCGCACAGCACCCAGTCAACACCACCAAACCAAACCCATGTTCCCTTCACATCCGCTGAACGGTGAGGGTGTAAATGGGATTATCTCAGAACAGGTATCCTGTGTCTCCATGAGACACTTTTCAGTGTAGCACAGCTGCAGTAATTCATATCGTTGCTACTTCTTTCTGAATGTCCCTTGGAGTTCTCACCAAACTCATTGCATTAGAGTTGTGTTTCTGTATGTCCCTGTCCATAGTTCTGTTCCTGTCCATGGTGCTGGAATGTCCATGGTTCTGTTCCTGTCCATGGTGCTGGAATGTCCATGGTTCTGTTCCTGTCCATGGTGCTGGAATGCATGCATTTCTGAATGTCAATGGAACTGGAATGGACATCAGGAAAAGGATGTAAAGAACTATACATACTTCTACATCTAGTCATACTTCCTGAAAGCAGATATTGGGTTTTACTTAATACGAGTCATGTATTTGAGAATTGTCTATTACAATCTTTCAACAATATCTATAATATGTTCTCGATGGGAGGTGTAATGGGCCTATAGCCGTATACCATTGCTAGGAGTTCTGTTATAGCTGTACCAGTACTAGGAGTTCTGTTATAGCTGTACCAGTACTAGGTGTTCTGTTGTAGCTGTACCAGTACTAGGTGTTCTGTTGTAGCTGTACCAGTACTAGGAGTTCTGTTACAGCTGTACCAGTACTAGGTGTTCTGTTGTAGCTGTACCAGTACTAGGTGTTCTGTTGTAGCTGTACCAGTACTAGGTGATCTGTTGTAGCTGTACCAGTACTAGGTGTTCTGTTATAGCTGTACCAGTACTAGGTGTTCTGTTATAGCTGTACCAGTACTAGGTGTTCTGTTGTATTTGTACCAGTACTAGGTGTTCTGTTATAGCTGTACAAGTAGTAGGTGTTCTGTTATAGCTCTACCAGTACTAGGAGTTCTGTTATAGCTGTACCAGTAAAAGGTGTTCTGTTATAGCTGTACAAGTACTAGCGGTTCTATTATAGCTGTACCAGTACTATTTGTTCTGATGTAGCTGTACCAGTAATAGGAGTTCTGTTGTAGCTGTACCAGTACTAGGTGTTCTGTTATAGCTGTACAAGTAGTAGGTGTTCTGTTATAGCTCTACCAGTACTAGGAATTCTGTTATAGCTGTACCAGTACTAGGTGTTCTGTTGTAGCTGTACCAGTACTAGGTGTTCTGTTATAGATGTACAAGTAGTAGGTGTTCTGTTATAGCTGTACCAGTACTAGGAGTTCTGTTATAGCTGTACCAGTACTAGGTGTTCTGTTATAGCTGTACCAGTACTAGGTGTTCTGATGTAGCTGTACCAGTACTAGGTGTTCTGTTAAAGCTGTACCAGTAATAGGTGTTCTGTTGTAGCTGTACCAGTACTAGGTGTTCTGTTGTAGCTGTACCAGTACTGGGTGTTCTGTTATAGCTGTACCAGTACTAGGAGTTCTGTTATAGCTGTACCAGTAAAATGTTTTTTCTGTTATAGCTGTACCAGTACTAGCAGTTCTATTATAGCTGTACCAGTACTATTTGTTCTGATGTAGCTGTACCAGTAGTAGGTGTTCTGTTGTATCTGTACCAGTACTAGGTGTTCTGTTGTAGCTGTACCAGTACTAGGAGGTCTGTTATATCTGTACAAGTAGTAGGAGTTCTGATATAGCTGTACCAGTCCTAGGTGTTCTGTTATAGCGATACCAACACTAGGTGTTCTGTTTCAGCTTTACCATTACTAAGTGTTCTGTTATAGCTGTACCAGTACTAGGTGTTCTGTTATAGCTGTACCAGTACTAGTTGTTCTATTATAGCTGTACCAGTACTAGGTGTTCTGTTATAGCTGTACCAGTACTAGTCGTTCTGTTATAGCTGTACCAGTACTAGGTGTTCTGTTATAGCTCTACCAGTACTAGGAGTTCTGTTATAGCTGTACCAGTACTAGGTGTTCTGTTGTAGCTGTACCAGTACTAGGTGTTCTGTTGTAGCTGTACCAGTACTAGGTGTTCTGTTGTAGCTGTACCAGTACTAGGTGTTCTGTTGTAGCTGTACCAGTACTAGGTGTTCTGTTATAGCTGTACCAGTACTAGGTGTTCTGTTGTAGCTGTACCAGTACTAGGTGTTCTGTTGTAGCTGTACCAGTACTAGGTGTTCTGTTATAGCTCTACCAGTACTAGGAGTTCTGTTATAGCTGTACCAGTAAAAGGTGTTCTGTTATAGCTGTACAAGTACTAGCGGTTCTATTATAGCTGTACCAGTACTATTTGTTCTGATGTAGCTGTACCAGTAATAGGAGTTCTGTTGTAGCTGTACCAGTACTAGGTGTTCTGTTATAGCTGTACAAGTAGTAGGTGTTCTGTTATAGCTCTACCAGTACTAGGAATTCTGTTATAGCTGTACCAGTACTAGGTGTTCTGTTGTAGCTGTACCAGTACTAGGTGTTCTGTTATAGCTGTACAAGTAGTAGGTGTTCTGTTATAGCTGTACCAGTACTAGGTGTTCTGTTATAGCTGTACCAGTACTAGGTGTTCTGATGTAGCTGTACCAGTACTAGGTGTTCTGTTAAAGCTGTACCAGTACTAGGTGTTCTGTTATAGCTGTACTAGTACTAGGTGTTCTGTTGTAGCTGTACCAGTACTTTGAGTACTGTTATAGCTCTACCAGAACTAGGTGTTCTGTTACAGCTGTACCAGTACTAGGTGTTCTGTTATAGCTATACCAGTACTAGGTGTTCTGTTATAGCTGTACAAGTAGTAGGTGTTCTGTTATAGATGTATGGCAGTACTATGATTTCTGTTGTAGCTGTACAAGTACTAGGTGTTCTGTTATTGCTGTACCAGTACTAGGTGTTCTGTTGTAGCTGTACCAGTACTAGGTGTTCTGTTGTAGCTGTACCAGTACTAGGTGTTCTGTTATAGCTGTACAAGTAGTAGGTGTTCTGTTATAGCTCTACCAGTACTAGGAGTTCTGTTATAGCTGTACCAGTGCTAGGTGTTCTGTTGTAGCTGTACCAGTACTAGGTGTTCTGTTATAGCTGTACAAGTAGTAGGTGTTCTGTTATAGCTCTACCAGTACTAGGAGTTCTGTTATAGCTGTACCAGTAAAAGGTGTTCTGTTATAGCTGTACAAGTACTAGCCGGTTCTATTATAGCTGTACCAGTACTATTTGTTCTGATGTAGCTGTACCAGTAATAGGAGTTCTGTTGTAGCTGTACCAGTACTAGGTGTTCTGTTATAGCTGTACAAGTAGTAGGTGTTCTGTTATAGCTCTACCAGTACTAGGAATTCTGTTATAGCTGTACCAGTACTAGGTGTTCTGTTGTAGCTGTACCAGTACTAGGTGTTCTGTTATAGCTGTACAAGTAGTAGGTGTTCTGTTATAGCTGTACCAGTACTAGGAGTTCTGTTATAGCTGTACCAGTACTAGGTGTTCTGTTATAGCTGTACCAGTACTAGGTGTTCTGATGTAGCTGTACCAGTACTAGGTGTTCTGTTAAAGCTGTACCAGTACTAGGTGTTCTGTTATAGCTGTACTAGTACTAGGTGTTCTGTTGTAGCTGTACCAGTACTTTGAGTACTGTTATAGCTCTACCAGAACTAGGTGTTCTGTTACAGCTGTACCAGTACTAGGTGTTCTGTTATAGCTATACCAGTACTAGGTGTTCTGTTGTAGCTGTACCAGTACTAGGTGTTCTGTTATAGCTGTACAAGTAGTAGGTGTTCTGTTATAGATGTATGGCAGTACTATGATTTCTGTTGTAGCTGTACAAGTACTAGGTGTTCTGTTATTGCTGTACCAGTACTAGGTGTTCTGTTGTAGCTGTACCAGTACTAGGTGTTCTGTTGTAGCTGTACCAGTACTAGGTGTTCTGTTATAGCTGTACAAGTAGTAGGTGTTCTGTTATAGCTCTACCAGTACTAGGAGTTCTGTTATAGCTGTACCAGTGCTAGGTGTTCTGTTGTAGCTGTACCAGTACTAGGTGTTCTGTTATAGCTGTACAAGTAGTAGGTGTTCTGTTATAGATGTGTGGCAGTACTATGATTTCTGTTGTAGCTGTATCAGTACTAGGTGTTCTGTTATAGCTGTACCAGTACTAGGTGTTCTGTTGTAGCTGTTCCAGTACTAGGTGTTCTGTTGTAGCTGTACCAGTACTAGGTGTTCTGTTATAGCTGTACCAGTAACAGGTGTTCTGTTATAGCTGTACCAGTACTAGGTGTTCTGTTATAGCTGTACCAGTACTAGGTGTTCTGTTGTAGCTGTACCAGTACTAGGTGTCCTGTTGTAGCTGTACCAGTACTAGGTGTTCTGTTATAGCTGTACCAGTAACAGGTGTTCTGTTATAGCTGTACCAGTACTAGGTGTTCTGTTGTAGCTGTACCAGTACTAGGTGTTCTGTTATAGCTGTACAAGTAGTAGGTGTTCTGTTATAGCTCTACCAGTACTAGGAGTTCTGTTATAGCTGTACCAGTACTAGGTGTTCTGTTATAGCTGTACCAGTACTAGGTGTTCTGATTTAGCTGTACCAGTAGTAGGTGTTCTGTTGTAACTGTACCAGTACTAGGTGTTCTGTTATAGCTGTACCAGTAAAAGGTGTTCTGTTGTAGCTGTACCAGTACTAGGTGTTCTATAATAGCTGTACCAGTACTATTTGTTCTGATGTAGCTGTGCCAGTAGTAGGTGTTCTGTTGTATCTGTACCAGTACTAGGTGTTCTGTTGTAGCTGTACCAGTACTAGGTGTTCTGTTATATTTGTACAAGTAGTAGGAGTTCTGATATAGCTGTACCAGTCCTAGGTGTTCTGTTATAGCTGTACCAGTACTAGGTTTTCTGTTTCAGCTTTACCAGGACTAAGTGTTCTGTTATAGCTCTACCAGTACTAGGTGTTCTGTTATAGCTGTACAAGTAGTAGGTGTTCTGTTATAGATGTGTGGCAGTACTAGGTGTTCTGTGGTAGCTGTACCAGTACTAGGTGTTCTGTTATAGATGTGTGGCAGTACTAGGTGTTCTGTTGTAGCTGTACCAGTACTAGGTGTTCTGTTATAGCTGTACCAGTACTAGGTGTTCTGTTATAGCTGTACCAGTACTAGGTGTTCTGTTGTAGCTGTACCAGTACTAGGTGTTCTGTTATAGCTGTACAAGTAGTAGGTGTTCTGATATAGTTCTACCAGTACTAGGAGTTCTGTTATAGCTGTACCAGTACTAGGCTTTCTGTTGTAGCTGTACCAGTACTAGGTGTTCTGTTATAGCTGTACAAGTAGTAGGTGTTCTGTTATAGCTCTACCAGTACTAGGAGTTCTGTTATAGCTGTAGCTGTACCAGTACTAGGTGTTCTGTTATAGCTGTACAAGTAGTAGGTGTTCTGTTATAGATGTGTGGCAGTACTAGGTGTTCTGTTATAGCTCTACCAGTACTAGGAGTTCTGTTATAGCTGTACCAGTACTAGGTGTTCTGTTGTAGCTGTACCAGTACTAGGTGTTCTGTTGTAGCTGTACCAGTACTAGGTGTTCTGTTGTAGCTGTACCAGTACTAGGTGTTCTGTTGTAGCTGTACCAGTACTAGGTGTTCTGTTATAGCTGTACCAGTACTAGGTGTTCTGTTGTAGCTGTACCAGTACTAGGTGTTCTGTTGTAGCTGTACCAGTACTAGGTGTTCTGTTATAGCTGTACAAGTAGTAGGTGTTCTGTTATAGCTCTACCAGTACTAGGAGTTCTGTTATAGCTGTACCAGTAAAAGGTGTTCTGTTATAGCTGTACAAGTACTAGGTGTTCTGTTATAGCTGTACAAGTAGTAGGTGTTCTGTTATAGCTGTACCAGTACTAGGAGTTCTGTTATAGCTGTACCAGTACTAGGTGTTCTGTTATAGCTGTACCAGTACTAGGTGTTCTGATGTAGCTGTACCAGTACTAGGTGTTCTGTTAAAGCTGTACCAGTACTAGGTGTTCTGTTATAGCTGTACTAGTACTAGGTGTTCTGTTGTAGCTGTACCAGTACTTTGAGTACTGTTATAGCTCTACCAGAACTAGGTGTTCTGTTACAGCTGTACCAGTACTAGGTGTTCTGTTATAGCTATACCAGTACTAGGTGTTCTGTTGTAGCTGTACCAGTACTAGGTGTTCTGTTATAGCTGTACAAGTAGTAGGTGTTCTGTTATAGATGTATGGCAGTACTATGATTTCTGTTGTAGCTGTACAAGTACTAGGTGTTCTGTTATTGCTGTACCAGTACTAGGTGTTCTGTTGTAGCTGTACCAGTACTAGGTGTTCTGTTGTAGCTGTACCAGTACTAGGTGTTCTGTTATAGCTGTACAAGTAGTAGGTGTTCTGTTATAGCTCTACCAGTACTAGGAGTTCTGTTATAGCTGTACCAGTGCTAGGTGTTCTGTTGTAGCTGTACCAGTACTAGGTGTTCTGTTATAGCTGTACAAGTAGTAGGTGTTCTGTTATAGCTCTACCAGTACTAGGAGTTCTGTTATAGCTGTACCAGTAAAAGGTGTTCTGTTATAGCTGTACAAGTACTAGCGGTTCTATTATAGCTGTACCAGTACTATTTGTTCTGATGTAGCTGTACCAGTAATAGGAGTTCTGTTGTAGCTGTACCAGTACTAGGTGTTCTATTATAGCTGTACCAGTACTATTTGTTCTGATGTAGCTGTACCAGTAATAGGAGTTCTGTTATAGCTCTACCAGTACTAGGAATTCTGTTATAGCTGTACCAGTACTAGGTGTTCTGTTGTAGCTGTACCAGTACTAGGTGTTCTGTTATAGCTGTACAAGTAGTAGGTGTTCTGTTATAGCTGTACCAGTACTAGGAGTTCTGTTATAGCTGTACCAGTACTAGGTGTTCTGTTATAGCTGTACCAGTACTAGGTGTTCTGATGTAGCTGTACCAGTACTAGGTGTTCTGTTAAAGCTGTACCAGTACTAGGTGTTCTGTTATAGCTGTACTAGTACTAGGTGTTCTGTTGTAGCTGTACCAGTACTTTGAGTACTGTTATAGCTCTACCAGAACTAGGTGTTCTGTTACAGCTGTACCAGTACTAGGTGTTCTGTTATAGCTATACCAGTACTAGGTGTTCTGTTGTAGCTGTACCAGTACTAGGTGTTCTGTTATAGCTGTACAAGTAGTAGGTGTTCTGTTATAGATGTATGGCAGTACTATGATTTCTGTTGTAGATTGTACAAGTACTAGGTGTTCTGTTATTGCTGTACCAGTACTAGGTGTTCTGTTGTAGCTGTACCAGTACTAGGTGTTCTGTTGTAGCTGTACCAGTACTAGGTGTTCTGTTATAGCTGTACAAGTAGTAGGTGTTCTGTTATAGCTCTACCAGTACTAGGAGTTCTGTTATAGCTGTACCAGTGCTAGGTGTTCTGTTGTAGCTGTACCAGTACTAGGTGTTCTGTTATAGCTGTACAAGTAGTAGGTGTTCTGTTATAGATGTGTGGCAGTACTATGATTTCTGTTGTAGCTGTATCAGTACTAGGTGTTCTGTTATAGCTGTACCAGTACTAGGTGTTCTGTTGTAGCTGTACCAGTACTAGGTGTTCTGTTGTAGCTGTACCAGTACTAGGTGTTCTGTTATAGCTGTACCAGTAACAGGTGTTCTGTTATAGCTGTACCAGTACTAGGTGTTCTGTTATAGCTGTACCAGTACTAGGTGTTCTGTTGTAGCTGTACCAGTACTAGGTGTTCTGTTGTAGCTGTACCAGTACTAGGTGTTCTGTTATAGCTGTACCAGTAACAGGTGTTCTGTTATAGCTGTACCAGTACTAGGTGTTCTGTTGTAGCTGTACCAGTACTAGGTGTTCTGTTATAGCTGTACAAGTAGTAGGTGTTCTGTTATAGCTCTACCAGTACTAGGAGTTCTGTTATAGCTGTACCAGTACTAGGTGTTCTGTTATAGCTGTACCAGTACTAGGTGTTCTGATTTAGCTGTACCAGTAGTAGGTGTTCTGTTGTAGCTGTACCAGTACTAGGTGTTCTGTTATAGCTGTACCAGTAAAAGGTGTTCTGTTGTAGCTGTACCAGTACTAGGTGTTCTATAATAGCTGTACCAGTACTATTTGTTCTGATGTAGCTGTGCCAGTAGTAGGTGTTCTGTTGTATCTGTACCAGTACTAGGTGTTCTGTTGTAGCTGTACCAGTACTAGGTGTTCTGTTATATTTGTACAAGTAGTAGGAGTTCTGATATAGCTGTACCAGTCCTAGGTGTTCTGTTATAGATGTACCAGTACTAGGTTTTCTGTTTCAGCTTTACCAGGACTAAGTGTTCTGTTATAGCTCTACCAGTACTAGGTGTTCTGTTATAGCTGTACAAGTAGTAGGTGTTCTGTTATAGATGTGTGGCAGTACTAGGTGTTCTGTGGTAGCTGTACCAGTACTAGGTGTTCTGTTATAGATGTGTGGCAGTACTAGGTGTTCTGTTGTAGCTGTACCAGTACTAGGTGTTCTGTTATAGCTGTACCAGTACTAGGTGTTCTGTTATAGCTGTACCAGTACTAGGTGTTCTGTTGTAGCTGTACCAGTACTAGGTGTTCTGTTATAGCTGTACAAGTAGTAGGTGTTCTGATATAGTTCTACCAGTACTAGGAGTTCTGTTATAGCTGTACCAGTACTAGGCTTTCTGTTGTAGCTGTACCAGTACTAGGTGTTCTGTTATAGCTGTACAAGTAGTAGGTGTTCTGTTATAGCTCTACCAGTACTAGGAGTTCTGTTATAGCTGTAGCTGTACCAGTACTAGGTGTTCTGTTATAGCTGTACAAGTAGTAGGTGTTCTGTTATAGATGTGTGGCAGTACTAGGTGTTCTGTTGTAGGTGTACCAGTACTAGGTGTTCTGTTATAGCTGTACCAGTACTAGGTGTTCTGTTGTAGCTGTACCAGTACTAGGTGTTCTGTTATAGCTGTACCAGTACTAGGTGTTCTGTTGTAGCTGTACCAGTACTAGGTGTTCTGTTGTAGCTGTACCAGTACTAGGTGTTCTGTTATAGCTGTACCAGTACTAGGTGTTCTGTTATAGCTGTACCAGTACTAGGTGTTCTGTTGTAGCTGTACCAGTACTAGGTGTTCTGTTATAGCTGTACAAGTAGTAGGTGTTCTGTTATAGTTCTACCAGTACTAGGAGTTCTGTTATAGCTGTACCAGTACTAGGTGTTCTGTTGTAGCTGTACCAGTACTAGGTGTTCTGTTATAGCTGTACAAGTAGTAGGTGTTCTGTTATAGCTCTACCAGTACTAGGAGTTCTGTTATAGCTGTAGCTGTACCAGTACTAGGTGTTCTGTTATAGCTGTACAAGTAGTAGGTGTTCTGTTATAGATGTGTGGCAGTACTAGGTGTTCTGTTGTAGGTGTACCAGTACTAGGTGTTCTGTTATAGCTGTACCAGTACTAGGTGTTCTGTTGTAGCTGTACCAGTACTAGGTGTTCTGTTATAGCTGTACCAGTACTAGGTGTTCTGTTGTAGCTGTACCAGTACTAGGTGTTCTGTTGTAGCTGTACCAGTACTAGGTGTTCTGTTATAGCTGTACCAGTACTAGGTGTTCTGTTATAGCTGTACCAGTACTAGGTGTTCTGTTGTAGCTGTACCAGTACTAGGTGTTCTGTTATAGCTGTACAAGTAGTAGGTGTTCTGTTATAGTTCTACCAGTACTAGGAGTTCTGTTATAGCTGTACCAGTACTAGGTGTTCTGTTGTAGCTGTACCAGTACTAGGTGTTCTGTTATAGCTGTACAAGTAGTAGGTGTTCTGTTATAGCTCTACCAGTACTAGGAGTTCTGTTATAGCTGTACCAGTACTAGGTGTTCTGTTGTAGCTGTACCAGTACTAGGTGTTCTGTTGTAGCTGTACCAGTACTAGGTGTTCTGTTATAGCTGTACAAGTAGTAGGTGTTCTGTTATAGATGTGTGGCAGTACTAGGTGTTCTGTTGTAGGTGTACCAGTACTAGGTGTTCTGTTATAGCTGTACCAGTACTAGGTGTTCTGTTGTAGCTGTACCAGTACTAGGTGTTCTGTTATAGCTGTACCAGTACTAGGTGTTCTGTTGTAGCTGTACCAGTACTAGGTGTTCTGTTGTAGCTGTACCAGTACTAGGTGTTCTGTTGTAGCTGTACCAGTACTAGGTGTTCTGTTGTAGCTGTACCAGTACTAGGTGTTCTGTTATAGCTGTACCAATAAAAGGTGTTCTGTTGTAGCTGTACCAGTACTAGGTGTTCTGTTGTAGCTGTACCAGTACTAGTTGTTCTGTTGTAGCTGTACCAGTACTAGGTGTTCTGTTATAGCTGTACAAGTAGTAGGTGTTCTGTTATAGCTCTACCAGTACTAGGAGTTCTGTTATAGCTGTATCAGTACTAGGTGTTCTGTTGTAGCTATACCAGTACTAGGTGTTCTGTTATAGCTGTACAAGTAGTAGGTGTTCTGTTATAGATGTGTGGCAGTACTAGGTGTTCTGTTGTAGGTGTACCAGTACTAGGTGTTCTGTTATAGCTGTACCAGTACTAGGTGTTCTGTTGTAGCTGTACCAGTACTAGGTGTTCTGTTATAGCTGTACCAGTACTAGGTGTTCTGTTGTAGCTGTACCAGTACTAGGTGTTCTGTTGTAGCTGTACCAGTACTAGGTGTTCTGTTATAGCTGTACCAGTACTAGGTGTTCTGTTGTAGCTGTACCAGTACTAGGTGTTCTGTTGTAGCTGTACCAGTACTAGGTGTTCTGTTATAGCTATACCAGTACTAGGTGTTCTGTTGTAGCTATACCAGTACTAGGTGTTCTGTTATAGCTGTAGTAGCTGTACCAGTACTAGGTGTTCTGTTATAGCTGTACCAATAAAAGGTGTTCTGTTGTAGCTGTACCAGTACTAGGTGTTCTGTTGTAGCTGTACCAGTACTAGGTGTTCTGTTGTAGCTGTACCAGTACTAGGTGTTCTGTTATAGCTGTACAAGTAGTAGGTGTTCTGCTATAGCTCTACCAGTACTAGGAGTTCTGTTATAGTTGTACCAGTACTAGGTGTTCTGTTGTAGCTGTACCAGTACTAGGTGTTCTGTTATAGCTGTACAAGTAGTAGGTGTTCTGTTTTAGATGTGTGGCAGTACTAGGTGTTCTGTTGTAGGTGTACCAGTACTAGGTGTTCTGTTATAGCTGTACCAGTACTAGGTGTTCTGTTGTAGCTGTACCAGTACTAGGTGTTCTGTTATAGCTGTACCAGTACTAGGTGTTCTGTTGTAGCTGTACCAGTACTAGGTGTTCTGTTGTAGCTGTACCAGTACTAGGTGTTCTGTTATAGCTGTACCAGTACTAGGTGTTCTGTTGTAGCTGTACCAGTACTAGGTGTTCTGTTGTAGCTGTACCAGTACTAGGTGTTCTGTTATAGCTATACCAGTACTAGGTGTTCTGTTGTAGCTGTACCAGTACTAGGTGTTCTGTTATAGCTGTACCAATAAAAGGTGTTCTGTTGTAGCTGTACCAGTACTAGGTGTTCTGTTGTAGCTGTACCAGTACTAGGTGTTCTGTTGTAGCTGTACCAGTACTAGGTGTTCTGTTATAGCTGTACAAGTAGTAGGTGTTCTGCTATAGCTCTACCAGTACTAGGAGTTCTGTTATAGTTGTACCAGTACTAGGTGTTCTGTTGTAGCTGTACCAGTACTAGGTGTTCTGTTATAGCTGTACAAGTAGTAGGTGTTCTGTTTTAGATGTGTGGCAGTACTAGGTGTTCTGTTGTAGGTGTACCAGTACTAGGTGTTCTGTTATAGCTGTACCAGTACTAGGTGTTCTGTTGTAGCTGTACCAGTACTAGGTGTTCTGTTATAGCTGTACCAGTACTAGGTGTTCTGTTGTAGCTGTACCAGTACTAGGTGTTCTGTTGTAGCTGTACCAGTACTAGGTGTTCTGTTATAGCAGTACAAGTAGTAGGTGTTCTGTTGTAGCTGTACCAGTACTAGGTGTTCTGTTATAGCTGTACCAATAAAAGGTGTTAAGTTATAGCTGTACCAGTACTAGGTGTTCTGATTTAGCTGTACCAGTAGTAGGTGTTCTGTTGTAGCTGTACCAGTACTAGGTGTTCTGTTATAGCTGTACCAGTAAAAGGTGTTCTGTTATAGCTGTACCAGTACTAGGTGTTCTGATTTAGCTGTATCAGTAGTAGGTGTTCTGTTGTAGCTGTACCAGTGCTAGGTGTTCTGTTATAGCTGTACCAGTAAAAGGTGTTCTGTTGTAGCTGTACCAGTACTAGGTGTTCTATTATAGCTGTACCAGTACTATTTGTTCTGATGTAGCTGTACCAGAAGTAGGTGTTCTGTTGTATCTGTACCAGTACTAGGTGTTCTGTTGTAGCTGTACCAGTACTAGGTGTTCTGTTATATCTGTACAAGTAGTAGGAGTTCTGATATAGCTGTACCAGTCCTAGGTGTTCTGTTATAGCTGTACCAGTACTAGGTTTTCTGTTTCAGCTTTACAAGAACTAAGTGTTCTGTTATAGCTCTACCAGTACTAGGAGTTCTGTTATAGCTGTACCAGTACTAGGTGTTCTGTTGTAGCTGTACCAGTACTAGGTGTTCTGTTATAGCTCTACCAGTACTAGGAGTTCTGTTATAGCTGTACCAGTACTAGGTGTTCTGTTATAGCTGTACCAGTAGTAGGTGTTCTGATGTAGCTGTACCAGTAGTAGGTGTTCTGTTGTATCTGTACCAGTACTAGGTGTTCTGTTATAGCTGTACTAGTACTTGGTGTTCTGTTTCAGCTTTACCAGGACTAAGTGTTCAGTTATAGCTGTACCAGTACTAGTTGTTCTATTATAGCTGTACCAGTACTAGGTGTTCTGTTATAGCTGTACCAGTACTAGGTGTTCTGTTATAAATGTGTGGCAGTACTATGATTTCTGTTGTAGCTGTACCAGTACTAGGTGTTCTGTTATAGCTGTACTAGTACTAGGTGTGTTGTTGAAGCTGTACCAGTACTAGGTGTTCTGTTATAGCTGTACCAGTACTAGGTGTTCTGTTATAGCTGTACCAGTACTAGGTGTTCTGTTGTAGCTGTACCAGTACTAGGTGTTCTGTTATAGCTGTACAAGTAGTAGGTGTTCTGTTATAGCTCTACCAGTACTAGGAGTTCTGTTATAGCTGTACCAGTACTAGGTGTTCTGTTGTAGCTGTACCAGTACTAGGTGTTCTGTTATAGCTGTACCAGTACTAGGTGTTCTGTTGTAGCTGTACCAGTACTAGGTGTTCTGTTATATTTGTACAAGTAGTAGGAGTTCTGATATAGCTGTACCAGTCCTAGGTGTTCTGTTATAGCTGTACCAGTACTAGGTTTTCTGTTTCAGCTTTACCAGGACTAAGTGTTCTGTTATAGCTCTACCAGTACTAGGTGTTCTGTTATAGCTGTACAAGTAGTAGGTGTTCTGTTATAGATGTGTGGCAGTACTAGGTGTTCTGTGGTAGCTGTACCAGTACTAGGTGTTCTGTTATAGATGTGTGGCAGTACTAGGTGTTCTGTTGTAGCTGTACCAGTACTAGGTGTTCTGATTTAGCTGTACCAGTAGTAGGTGTTCTGTTGTAGCTGTACCAGTACTAGGTGTTCTGTTATAGCTCTACCAGTACTAGGAGTTCTGTTATAGCTGTACCAGTACTAGGTGTTCTGTTATAGCTGTACCAGTACTAGGTGTTCTGATGTAGCTGTCCCAGTACTAGGTGTTCTGTTGTAGCTGTACCAGTACTAGGTGTTCTGTTATAGCTGAACAAGTAATAGGTGTTCTGTTATAGTTCTACCAGTACTAGGTGTTCTGTTATAGCTGTACCAGTACTAGGTGTTCTGATGTAGCTGTACCAGTACTAGGTGTTCTGTTGTAGCTGTACCAGTACTAGGTGTTCTGTTGTAGCTGTACCAGTACTAGGTGTTATGTTGTAGCTGTACCAGTACTGGGTGTTCTGTTATAGCTGTACCAGTACTAGGTGTTCTGTTATAGCTGTACCAGTAAAAGGTGTTCTGTTATAGCTGTACAGGTACTAGCGGTTCTGTTATAGCTGTACCAGTACTAGGTGTTCTGTTATAGCTGTACCAGTACTAGGTGTTCTGATTTAGCTGTACCAGTAGTAGGTGTTCTGTTGTAGCTGTACCAGTACTAGGTGTTCTGTTATAGCTGTACCAGTAAAAGGTGTTCTGTTGTAGCTGTACCAGTACTAGGTGTTCTATTACAGCTGTACCAGTACTATTTGTTCTGATGTAGCTGTACCAGTAGTAGGTGTTCTGTTGTATCTGTACCAGTACTGGGTGTTCTGTTATAGCTGTACCAGTACTAGGTGTTCTGTTATAGCTGTACCAGTAAAAGGTGTTCTGTTATAGCTGTACAGGTACTAGCGGTTCTGTTATAGCTGTACCAGTACTAGGTGTTCTGTTATAGCTGTACCAGTACTAGGTGTTCTGATTTAGCTGTACCAGTAGTAGGTGTTCTGTTGTAGCTGTACCAGTACTAGGTGTTCTGTTATAGCTGTACCAGTAAAAGGTGTTCTGTTGTAGCTGTACCAGTACTAGGTGTTCTATTATAGCTGTACCAGTACTATTTGTTCTGATGTAGCTGTACCAGTAGTAGGTGTTCTGTTCTATCTGTACCAGTACTAGGTGTTCTGTTATAGCTGTACCAGTACTAGGTGTTCTGTTGTAGCTGTACCAGTACTAGGTGTTCTGTTGTAGCTGTACCAGTACTAGGTGTTCTGTTGTAGCTGTACCAGTACTAGGTGTTCTGTTGTAGCTGTACCAGTACTAGGTGTTCTGTTGTAGCTGTACCAGTCCTGGGTGTTCTGTTATAGCTGTCCAGGTACTAGCGGTTCTATTATAGCTGTACCAGTACTATTTGTTCTGAAGTAGCTGTACCAGTAGTAGGTGTTCTGTTGTATCTGTACCAGTACTAGGTGTTCTGTTGTAGCTGTACCAGTACTAGGTGTTCTGTTATAGCTGTACCAGTAAAAGGTGTTCTGTTATAGCTGTACAGGTACTAGCGGTTCTGTTATAGCTGTACCAGTACTAGGTGTTCTGTTATAGCTGTACCAGTACTAGGTGTTCTGATTTAGCTGTACCAGTAGTAGGTGTTCTGTTGTAGCTGTACCAGTACTAGGTGTTCTGTTATAGCTGTACCAGTAAAATGTGTTCTGTTGTAGCTGTACCAGTACTAGGTGTTCTATTATAGCTGTACCAGTACTATTTGTTCTGATGTAGCTGTACCAGTAGTAGGTGTTCTGTTGTATCTGTACCAGTACTAGGTGTTCTGTTGTAGCTGTACCAGTACTAGGTGTTCTGTTGTAGCTGTACCAGTACTAGGTGTTCTGTTGTAGCTGTACCAGTACTAGGTGTTCTGTTGTAGCTGTACCAGTACTAGGTGTTCTGTTGTAGCTGTACCAGTACTAGGTGTTCTGTTGTAGCTGTACCAGTACTGGGTGTTCTGTTATAGCTGTCCAGGTACTAGCGGTTCTATTATAGCTGTACCAGTACTATTTGTTCTGATGTAGCTGTACCAGTAGTAGGTGTTCTGTTGTATCTGTACCAGTACTAGGTGTTCTGTTGTAGCTGTACCAGTACTAGGAGGTCTGTTATATCTGTACAAGTAGTAGGAATTCTGATATAGCTGTACAAGTAGTAGGTGTTCTGTTATAGCTCTACCAGTACTAGGAGTTCTGTTATAGCTCTACCAGTACTAGGAGTTCTGTTATAGCTGTACCAGTACTAGGTGTTCTGTTGTAGCTGTACCAGTACTAGGTGTTCTGATTTAGCTGTACCAGTAGTAGGTGTTCTGTTGTAGCTGTACCAGTACTAGGTGTTCTGTTATAGCTGTACCAGTAAAAGGTGTTCTGTCATAGCTGTACCAGTACTAGGTGTTCTGATGTAGCTGTACCAGTACTATTTGTTCTGATGTAGCTGTACCAGTAGTAGGTGTTCTGTTGTATCTGTACCAGTACTAGGTGTTCTGTTGTAGCTGTACTAGTACTAGGAGGTCTGTTATATCTGTACAAGTAGTAGGAATTCTGATATAGCTGTACAAGTAGTAGGTGTTCTGTTATAGCTCTACCAGTACTAGGAGTTCTGTTATAGCTGTACCAGTACTAGGTGTTCTGTTGTAGCTGTACCAGTACTAGGTGTTCTGATTTAGCTGTACCAGTAGTAGGTGTTCTGTTGTAGCTGTACCAGTACTAGGTGTTCTGTTATCGCTTTACCAGTAAAAGGTGTTCTGTTATAGCTGTACCAGTACTAGGTGTTCTGATTTAGCTGTACCAGTAGTAGGTGTTCTGTTGTAGCTGTACCAGTACTAGGTGTTCTGTTATAGCTCTACCAGTACTAGGAGTTCTGTTATAGCTGTACCAGTACTAGGTGTTCTGTTATAGCTGTACCAGTACTAGGTGTTCTGATGTAGCTGTACCAGTACTTGGTGTTCTGTTGTAGCTGTACCAGTACTAGGTGTTCTGTTATAGCTGTACAAGTAATAGGTGTTCTGTTATAGTTCTACCAGTACTAGGAGTTCTGTTATAGCTGTACCAGTACTAGGTGTTCTGTTGTAGCTGTACCAGTACTAGGTGTTCTGTTGTAGCTGTACCAGTACTTTGAGTACTGTTATAGCTGTACCAGTACTAGGTGTTCTGTTACAGCTGTATCAGTACTAGGTGTTCTGTTATAGCTGTACCAGTACTAGATGTTATGATGTAGCTGTACCAGTACTAGGTGTTCTGTTGTAGCTGTACCAGTACTAGGTGTTCTGTTGTAGCTGTACCAGTACTAGGTGTTATGTTGTAGCTGTACCAGTACTAGGTGTTCTGTTATAGCTGTACCAGTAAAAGGTGTTCTGTTATAGCTGTACAGGTACTAGCGGTTCTGTTATAGCTGTACCAGTACTAGGTGTTCTGTTATAGCTGTACCAGTACTAGGTGTTCTGATTTAGCTGTACCAGTAGTAGGTGTTCTGTTGTAGCTGTACCAGTACTAGGTGTTCTGTTGTTTCTGTACCAGTACTAGGTGTTCTGTTGTAGCTGTACTAGTACTAGGAGGTCTGTTATATCTGTACAAGTAGTAGGTGTTCTGTTATAGCTCTACCAGTACTAGGAGTTCTGTTATAGCTGTACCAGTACTAGGTGTTCTGTTGTAGCTGTACCAGTACTAGGTGTTCTGATTTAGCTGTACCAGTAGTAGGTGTTCTGTTGTAGCTGTACCAGTACTAGGTGTTCTGTTATAGCTGTACCAGTAAAAGGTGTTCTGTTATAGCGGTACCAGTACTAGGTGTTCTGATATAGCTCTACCAGTACTAGGAGTTCTGTTATAGCTGTACCAGTACTAGGTGTTCTGTTGTAGCTGTACCAGTACTAGGTGTTCTGATTTAGCTGTACCAGTAGTAGGTGTTCTGTTGTAGCTGTACCAGTACTAGGTGTTCTGTTATCGCTTTACCAGTAAAAGGTGTTCTGTTATAGCTGTACCAGTACTAGGTGTTCTGATTTAGCTGTACCAGTAGTAGGTGTTCTGTTGTAGCTGTACCAGTACTAGGTGTTCTGTTATAGCTCTACCAGTACTAGGAGTTCTGTTATAGCTGTACCAGTACTAGGTGTTCTGTTATAGCTGTACCAGTACTAGGTGTTCTGATGTAGCTGTACCAGTACTTGGTGTTCTGTTGTAGCTGTACCAGTACTAGGTGTTCTGTTATAGCTGTACAAGTAATAGGTGTTCTGTTATAGTTCTACCAGTACTAGGAGTTCTGTTATAGCTGTACCAGTACTAGGTGTTCTGTTGTAGCTGTACCAGTACTAGGTGTTCTGTTGTAGCTGTACCAGTACTTTGAGTACTGTTATAGCTGTACCAGTACTAGGTGTTCTGTTACAGCTGTATCAGTACTAGGTGTTCTGTTATAGCTGTACCAGTACTAGATGTTATGATGTAGCTGTACCAGTACTAGGTGTTCTGTTGTAGCTGTACCAGTACTAGGTGTTCTGTTGTAGCTGTACCAGTACTAGGTGTTATGTTGTAGCTGTACCAGTACTGGGTATTCTGTTATAGCTGTACCAGTACTAGGTGTTCTGTTATAGCTGTACCAGTAAAAGGTGTTCTGTTATAGCTGTACAGGTACTAGCGGTTCTGTTATAGCTGTACCAGTACTAGGTGTTCTGTTATAGCTGTACCAGTACTAGGTGTTCTGATTTAGCTGTACCAGTAGTAGGTGTTCTGTTGTAGCTGTACCAGTACTAGGTGTTCTGTTGTTTCTGTACCAGTACTAGGTGTTCTGTTGTAGCTGTACTAGTACTAGGAGGTCTGTTATATCTGTACAAGTAGTAGGTGTTCTGTTATAGCTCTACCAGTACTAGGAGTTCTGTTATAGCTGTACCAGTACTAGGTGTTCTGTTGTAGCTGTACCAGTACTAGGTGTTCTGATTTAGCTGTACCAGTAGTAGGTGTTCTGTTGTAGCTGTACCAGTACTAGGTGTTCTGTTATAGCTGTACCAGTAAAAGGTGTTCTGTTATAGCGGTACCAGTACTAGGTGTTCTGATTTAGCTGTACCAGTAGTAGGTGTTCTGTTGTAGCTGTACCAGTACTAGGTGTTCTGTTATAGCTCTACCAGTACTAGGAGTTCTGTTATAGCTGTACCAGTACTAGGTGTTCTGTTATAGCTGTACCAGTACTAGGTGTTCTGTTGTAGCTGTACCAGTACTAGGTGTTCTGTTATAGCTGTACAAGTAATAGGTGTTCTGTTATAGTTCTACCAGTACTAGGAGTTCTGTTATAGCTGTACCAGTACTAGGTGTTCTGTTGTAGCTGTACCAGTACTAGGTGTTCTGTTGTAGCTGTACCAGTACTTTGAGTACTGTTATAGCTGTACCAGTACTAGGTGTTCTGTTACAGCTGTACCAGTACTAGGTGTTCTGTTATAGCTGTACCAGTACTAGATGTTATGATGTAGCTGTACCAGTACTAGGTGTTCTGTTGTAGCTGTACCAGTACTAGGTGTTCTGTTGTAGCTGTACCAGTACTAGGTGTTATGTTGTAGCTGTACCAGTACTGGGTGTTCTGTTATAGCTGTACCAGTACTAGGTGTTCTGTTATAGCTGTACCAGTAAAAGGTGTTCTGTTATAGCTGTAAAGGTACTAGCGGTTCTGTTATAGCTGTACCAGTACTAGGTGTTCTGTTATAGCTGTACCAGTACTAGGTGTTCTGATTTAGCTGTACCAGTAGTAGGTGTTCTGTTGTAGCTGTACCAGTACTAGGTGTTCTGTTATAGCTGTACCAGTAAAAGGTGTTCTGTTGTAGCTGTACCAGTACTAGGTGTTCTATTATAGCTGTACCAGTACTATTTGTTCTGATGTAGCTGTACCAGTAGTAGGTGTTCTGTTGTATCTGTACCAGTACTAGGTGTTCTGTTGTAGCTGTACCAGTACTAGGTGTTCTGTTGTAGCTGTACCAGTACTAGGTGTTCTGTTGTAGCTGTACCAGTACTAGGTGTTCTGTTGTAGCTGTACCAGTACTAGGTGTTTTGTTGTAGCTGTACCAGTACTGGGTGTTCTGTTATAGCTGTACCAGTACTAGGTGTTCTGTTATAGCTGTACCAGTACTAGGTGTTCTGTTATAGCTGTACCAGTACTAGGTGTTCTGTTATAGCTGTACCAGTACTAGATGTTATGATGTAGCTGTACCAGTACTAGGTGTTCTGTTGTAGCTGTACCAGTACTAGGTGTTCTGTTGTAGCTGTACCAGTACTAGGTGTTATGTTGTAGCTGTACCAGTACTGGGTATTCTGTTATAGCTGTACCAGTACTAGGTGTTCTGTTATAGTTCTACCAGTACTAGGAGTTCTGTTATAGCTGTACCAGTACTAGGTGTTCTGTTGTAGCTGTACCAGTACTAGGTGTTCTGTTGTAGCTGTACCAGTACTTTGAGTACTGTTATAGCTGTACCAGTACTAGGTGTTCTGTTACAGCTGTATCAGTACTAGGTGTTCTGTTATAGCTGTACCAGTACTAGATGTTATGATGTAGCTGTACCAGTACTAGGTGTTCTGTTGTAGCTGTACCAGTACTAGGTGTTCTGTTGTAGCTGTACCAGTACTAGGTGTTATGTTGTAGCTGTACCAGTACTGGGTATTCTGTTATAGCTGTAACAGTACTAGGTGTTCTGTTATAGCTGTACCAGTAAAAGGTGTTCTGTTATAGCTGTACAGGTACTAGCGGTTCTGTTATAGCTGTACCAGTACTAGGTGTTCTGTTATAGCTGTACCAGTACTAGGTGTTCTGATTTAGCTGTACCAGTAGTAGGTGTTCTGTTGTAGCTGTACCAGTACTAGGTGTTCTGTTGTTTCTGTACCAGTACTAGGTGTTCTGTTGTAGCTGTACTAGTACTAGGAGGTCTGTTATATCTGTACAAGTAGTAGGAATTCTGATATAGCTGTACAAGTAGTAGGTGTTCTGTTATAGCTCTACCAGTACTAGGAGTTCTGTTATAGCTGTACCAGTACTAGGTGTTCTGTTGTAGCTGTACCAGTACTAGGTGTTCTGATTTAGCTGTACCAGTAGTAGGTGTTCTGTTGTAGCTGTACCAGTACTAGGTGTTCTGTTATAGCTGTACCAGTAAAAGGTGTTCTGTTATAGCGGTACCAGTACTAGGTGTTCTGATTTAGCTGTACCAGTAGTAGGTGTTCTGTTGTAGCTGTACCAGTACTAGGTGTTCTGTTATAGCTCTACCAGTACTAGGAGTTCTGTTATAGCTGTACCAGTACTAGGTGTTCTGTTATAGCTGTACCAGTACTAGGTGTTCTGTTGTAGCTGTACCAGTACTAGGTGTTCTGTTATAGCTGTACAAGTAATAGGTGTTCTGTTATAGTTCTACCAGTACTAGGAGTTCTGTTATAGCTGTACCAGTACTAGGTGTTCTGTTGTAGCTGTACCAGTACTAGGTGTTCTGTTGTAGCTGTACCAGTACTTTGAGTACTGTTATAGCTGTACCAGTACTAGGTGTTCTGTTACAGCTGTACCAGTACTAGGTGTTCTGTTATAGCTGTACCAGTACTAGATGTTATGATGTAGCTGTACCAGTACTAGGTGTTCTGTTGTAGCTGTACCAGTACTAGGTGTTCTGTTGTAGCTGTACCAGTACTAGGTGTTATGTTGTAGCTGTACCAGTACTGGGTGTTCTGTTATAGCTGTACCAGTACTAGGTGTTCTGTTATAGCTGTACCAGTAAAAGGTGTTCTGTTATAGCTGTAAAGGTACTAGCGGTTCTGTTATAGCTGTACCAGTACTAGGTGTTCTGTTATAGCTGTACCAGTACTAGGTGTTCTGATTTAGCTGTACCAGTAGTAGGTGTTCTGTTGTAGCTGTACCAGTACTAGGTGTTCTGTTATAGCTGTACCAGTAAAAGGTGTTCTGTTGTAGCTGTACCAGTACTAGGTGTTCTATTATAGCTGTACCAGTACTATTTGTTCTGATGTAGCTGTACCAGTAGTAGGTGTTCTGTTGTATCTGTACCAGTACTAGGTGTTCTGTTGTAGCTGTACCAGTACTAGGTGTTCTGTTGTAGCTGTACCAGTACTAGGTGTTCTGTTGTAGCTGTACCAGTACTAGGTGTTCTGTTGTAGCTGTACCAGTACTAGGTGTTTTGTTGTAGCTGTACCAGTACTGGGTGTTCTGTTATAGCTGTACCAGTACTAGGTGTTCTGTTATAGCTGTACCAGTACTAGGTGTTCTGTTATAGCTGTACCAGTACTAGGTGTTCTGTTATAGCTGTACCAGTACTAGATGTTATGATGTAGCTGTACCAGTACTAGGTGTTCTGTTGTAGCTGTACCAGTACTAGGTGTTCTGTTGTAGCTGTACCAGTACTAGGTGTTATGTTGTAGCTGTACCAGTACTGGGTATTCTGTTATAGCTGTACCAGTACTAGGTGTTCTGTTATAGCTGTACCAGTAAAAGGTGTTCTGTTATAGCTGTACAGGTACTAGCGGTTCTGTTATAGCTGTACCAGTACTAGGTGTTCGTTTATAGCTGTACCAGTACTAGGTGTTCTGATTTAGCTGTACCAGTAGTAGGTGTTCTGTTGTAGCTGTACCAGTACTAGGTGTTCTGTTGTTTCTGTACCAGTACTAGGTGTTCTGTTGTAGCTGTACTAGTACTAGGAGGTCTGTTATATCTGTACAAGTAGTAGGAATTCTGATATAGCTGTACAAGTAGTAGGTGTTCTGTTATAGCTCTACCAGTACTAGGAGTTCTGTTATAGCTGTACCAGTACTAGGTGTTCTGTTGTAGCTGTACCAGTACTAGGTGTTCTGATTTAGCTGTACCAGTAGTAGGTGTTCTGTTGTAGCTGTACCAGTACTAGGTGTTCTGTTATAGCTGTACCAGTAAAAGGTGTTCTGTTATAGCGGTACCTGTACTAGGTGTTCTGATTTAGCTGTACCAGTAGTAGGTGTTCTGTTGTAGCTGTACCAGTACTAGGTGTTCTGTTATAGCCTCTACCAGTACTAGGAGTTCTGTTATAGCTGTACCAGTACTAGGTGTTCTGTTATAGCTGTACCAGTACTAGGTGTTCTGTTGTAGCTGTACCAGTACTAGGTGTTCTGTTATAGCTGTACAAGTAATAGGTGTTCTGTTATAGTTCTACCAGTACTAGGAGTTCTGTTATAGCTGTACCAGTACTAGGTGTTCTGTTGTAGCTGTACCAGTACTAGGTGTTCTGTTGTAGCTGTACCAGTACTTTGAGTACTGTTATAGCTGTACCAGTACTAGGTGTTCTGTTACAGCTGTACCAGTACTAGGTGTTCTGTTATAGCTGTACCAGTACTAGATGTTATGATGTAGCTGTACCAGTACTAGGTGTTCTGTTGTAGCTGTACCAGTACTAGGTGTTCTGTTGTAGCTGTACCAGTACTAGGTGTTATGTTGTAGCTGTACCAGTACTGGGTGTTCTGTTATAGCTGTACCAGTACTAGGTGTTCTGTTATAGCTGTACCAGTAAAAGGTGTTCTGTTATAGCTGTAAAGGGTACTAGCGGTTCTGTTATAGCTGTACCAGTACTAGGTGTTCTGTTATAGCTGTACCAGTACTAGGTGTTCTGATTTAGCTGTACCAGTAGTAGGTGTTCTGTTGTAGCTGTACCAGTACTAGGTGTTCTGTTATAGCTGTACCAGTAAAGGTGTTCTGTTGTAGCTGTACCAGTACTAGGTGTTCTATTATAGCTGTACCAGTACTATTTGTTCTGATGTAGCTGTACCAGTAGTAGGTGTTCTGTTGTATCTGTACCAGTACTAGGTGTTCTGTTGTAGCTGTACCAGTACTAGGTGTTCTGTTGTAGCTGTACCAGTACTAGGTGTTCTGTTGTAGCTGTACCAGTACTAGGTGTTCTGTTGTAGCTGTACCAGTACTAGGTGTTTTGTTGTAGCTGTACCAGTACTGGGTGTTCTGTTATAGCTGTACCAGTACTAGGTGTTCTGTTATAGCTGTACCAGTACTAGGTGTTCTGTTATAGCTGTACCAGTACTAGGTGTTCTGATGTAGCTGTACCAGTACTAGGTGCTCTGTTGTAGCTGTACCAGTACTAGGTGTTTTGTTATAGCTGAACAAGTAATAGGTGTTCTGTTATAGTTCTACCAGTACTAGGTGTTCTGTTGTAGCTGTACCAGTACTAGGTGTTCTGTTGTAGCTGTACCAGTACTAGGTGTTATGTTGTAGCTGTACCAGTTCTGGGTGTTCTGTTATAGCTGTACCAGTACTAGGTGTTCTGTTATAGCTGTACCAGTAAAAGGTGTTCTGTTATAGCTGTACAGGTACTAGCGGTTCTGTTATAGCTGTACCAGTACTAGGTGTTCTGTTATAGCTGTACCAGTACTAGGTGTTCTGATTTAGCTGTACCAGTAGTAGGTGTTCTGTTGTAGCTGTACCAGTACTAGGTGTTCTGTTGTTTCTGTACCAGTACTAGGTGTTCTGTTGTAGCTGTACTAGTACTAGGAGGTCTGTTATATCTGTACAAGTAGTAGGAATTCTGATATAGCTGTACAAGTAGTAGGTGTTCTGTTATAGCTCTACCAGTACTAGGAGTTCTGTTATAGCTGTACCAGTACTAGGTGTTCTGTTGTAGCTGTACCAGTACTAGGTGTTCTGATTTAGCTGTACCAGTAGTAGGTGTTCTGTTGTAGCTGTACCAGTACTAGGTGTTCTGTTATAGCTGTACCAGTAAAAGGTGTTCTGTTATAGCGGTACCAGTACTAGGTGTTCTGATTTAGCTGTACCAGTAGTAGGTGTTCTGTTGTAGCTGTACCAGTACTAGTTGTTCTGTTATAGCTCTACCAGTACTAGGAGTTCTGAAATAGCTGTACAAGTACTAGGTGTTCTGTTATAGCTGTACCAGTACTAGGTGTTCTGTTGTAGCTGTACCAGTACTAGGTGTTCTGTTATAGCTGTACAAGTAATAGGTGTTCTGTTATAGTTCTACCAGTACTAGGAGTTCTGTTATAGCTGTACCAGTACTAGGTGTTCTGTTGTAGCTGTACCAGTACTAGGTGTTCTGTTGTAGCTGTACCAGTACTTTGAGTACTGTTATAGCTGTACCAGTACTAGGTGTTCTGTTACAGCTGTACCAGTACTAGGTGTTCTGTTATAGCTGTACCAGTACTAGATGTTATGATGTAGCTGTACCAGTACTAGGTGTTCTGTTGTAGCTGTACCAGTACTAGGTGTTCTGATGTAGCTGTACCAGTACTAGGTGCTCTGTTGTAGCTGTACCAGTACTAGGTGTTTTGTTATAGCTGAACAAGTAATAGGTGTTCTGTTATAGTTCTACCAGTACTAGGTGTTCTGTTGTAGCTGTACCAGTACTAGGTGTTTTGTTGTAGCTGTACCAGTACTAGGTGTTATGTTGTAGCTGTACCAGTACTGGGTGTTCTGTTATAGCTGTACCAGTACTAGGTGTTCTGTTATAGCTGTACCAGTAAAAGGTGTTCTGTTATAGCTGTACAGGTACTAGCGGTTCTGTTATAGCTGTACCAGTACTAGGTGTTCTGTTATAGCTGTACCAGTACTAGGTGTTCTGATTTAGCTGTACCAGTAGTAGGTGTTCTGTTGTAGCTGTACCAGTACTAGGTGTTCTGTTATAGCTGTACGAGTAAAAGGTGTTCTGTTGTAGCTGTACCAGTACTAGGTGTTCTATTATAGCTGTACCAGTACTATTTGTTCTGATGTAGCTGTACCAGTAGTAGGTGTTCTGTTGTATCTGTACCAGTACTAGGTGTTCTGTTGTAGCTGTACCAGTACTAGGTGTTCTGTTGTAGCTGTACCAGTACTAGGTGTTCTGTTATAGCTGTACCAGTACTAGGTGTTATGTTGTAGCTGTACCAGTACTGGGTGTTCTGTTATAGCTGTACCAGTACTAGGTGTTCTGTTATAGCTGTACCAGTACTAGGTGTTCTGTTATAGCTGTACCAGTACTAGGTGTTCTGTTGTAGCTGTACCAGTACTAGGTGTTCTGTTGTAGCTGTACCAGTACTAGGTGTTCTGATTTAGCTGTACCAGTAGTAGGTGTTCTGTTGTAGCTGTACCAGTACTAGGTGTTCTGTTATAGCTGTACCAGTAAAAGGTGTTCTGTTATAGCTGTACCAGTACTAGGTGTTCTGATTTAGCTGTACCAGTAGTAGGTGTTCTGTTGTAGCTGTACCAGTACTAGGTGTTCTGTTATAGCTCTACCAGTACTAGGAGTTCTGTTATAGCTGTACCAGTACTAGGTGTTCTGTTATAGCTGTACCAGTACTAGGTGTTCTGATGTAGCTGTACCAGTACTAGGTGTTCTGTTGTAGCTGTACCAGTACTAGGTGTTCTGTTGTAGCTGTACCAGTACTTTGAGTACTGTTATAGCTGTACCAGTACTAGGTGTTCTGTTACAGCTGTACCAGTACTAGGTGTTCTGTTGTAGCTGTACCAGTACTAGGTGTTCTGTTATAGCTCTACCAGTACTAGGAGTTCTGTTATAGCTGTACCAGTACTAGGTGTTCTGTTATAGCTGTACCAGTACTAGGTGTTCTGATGTAGCTGTACCAGTACTAGGTGTTCTGTTGTAGCTGTACCAGTACTAGGTGTTCTGTTGTAGCTGTACCAGTACTTTGAGTACTGTTATAGCTGTACCAGTACTAGGTGTTCTGTTACAGCTGTACCAGTACTAGGTGTTCTGTTATAGCTGTACCAGTACTAGATGTTATGATGTAGCTGTACCAGTACTAGGTGTTCTGTTGTAGCTGTACCAGTACTAGGTGTTCTGTTGTAGCTGTACCAGTACTAGGTGTTATGTTGTAGCTGTACCAGTACTGGGTGTTCTGTTATAGCTCTGTTATAGCTGTACCAGTACTGGGTGTTCTGTTATAGCTGTACCAGTACTAGGTGTTCTGTTATAGCTGTACCAGTACTAGGTGTTCTGTTATAGCTGTACCAGTACTAGGTGTTCTGTTGTAGCTGTACCAGTAATAGGTGTTCTGTTGTAGCTGTACCAGTACTGGGTGTTCTGTTATAGCTGTCCAGGTACTAGCGGTTCTATTATAGCTGTACCAGTACTATTTGTTCTGATGTAGCTGTACCAGTAGTAGGTGTTCTGTTGTATCTGTACCAGTACTAGGTGTTCTGTTGTAGCTGTACCAGTACTAGGAGGTCTGTTATATCTGTACAAGTAGTAGGAATTCTGATATAGCTGTACAAGTAGTAGGTGTTCTGTTATAGCTCTACCAGTACTAGGAGTTCTGTTATAGCTGTACCAGTTCTAGGTGTTCTGTTGTAGCTGTACCAGTACTAGGTGTTCTGATTTAGCTGTACCAGTAGTAGGTGTTCTGTTGTAGCTGTACCAGTACTAGGTGTTCTGTTATAGCTGTACCAGTAAAAGGTGTTCTGTTATAGCTGTACCAGTACTAGGTGTTCTGATTTAGCTGTACCAGTACTATTTGTTCTGATGTAGCTGTACCAGTAGTAGGTGTTCTGTTGTATCTGTACCAGTACTAGGTGTTCTGTTGTAGCTGTACCAGTACTAGGAGGTCTGTTATATCTGTACAAGTAGTAGGAATTCTGATATAGCTGTACAAGTAGTAGGTGTTCTGTTATAGCTCTACCAGTACTAGGAGTTCTGTTATAGCTGTACCAGTACTAGGTGTTCTGTTGTAGCTGTACCAGTACTAGGTGTTCTGATTTAGCTGTACCAGTAGTAGGTGTTCTGTTGTAGCTGTACCAGTACTAGGTGTTCTGTTATAGCTGTACCAGTAAAAGGTGTTCTGTTATAGCTGTACCAGTACTAGGTGTTCTGATTTAGCTGTACCAGTAGTAGGTGTTCTGTTGTAGCTGTACCAGTACTAGGTGTTCTGTTATAGCTCTACCAGTACTAGGAGTTCTGTTATAGCTGTACCAGTACTAGGTGTTCTGTTATAGCTGTACCAGTACTAGGTGTTCTGATGTAGCTGTACCAGTACTAGGTGTTCTGTTGTAGCTGTACCAGTACTAGGTGTTCTGTTGTAGCTGTACCAGTACTTTGAGTACTGTTATAGCTGTACCAGTACTAGGTGTTCTGTTACAGCTGTACCAGTACTAGGTGTTCTGTTATAGCTGTACCAGTACTAGATGTTATGATGTAGCTGTAACAGTACTAGGTGTTCTGTTGTAGCTGTACCAGTACTAGGTGTTCTGTTGTAGCTGTACCAGTACTAGGTGTTATGTTGTAGCTGTACCAGTACTGGGTGTTCTGTTATAGCTGTACCAGTACTAGGTGTTCTGTTATAGCTGTACCAGTAAAAGGTGTTCTGTTATAGCTGTACAGGTACTAGCGGTGTTCTGTTATAGCTGTACCAGTACTAGATGTTATGTTGTAGCTGTACCAGTACTGGGTGTTCTGTTATAGCTGTACCAGTACTAGGTGTTCTGTTATAGCTGTACCAGTACTAGGTGTTCTGTTATAGCTGTACCAGTACTAGGTGTTCTGTTGTAGCTGTACCAGTACTAGGTGTTCTGTTGTAGCTGTACCAGTACTGGGTGTTCTGTTATAGCTGTACCAGTACTAGGTGTTCTGATTTAGCTGTACCAGTACTATTTGTTCTGATGTAGCTGTACCAGTAGTAGGTGTTCTGTTGTATCTGTACCAGTACTAGGTGTTCTGTTGTAGCTGTACCAGTACTAGGAGGTCTGTTATATCTGTACAAGTAGTAGGAATTCTGATATAGCTGTACAAGTAGTAGGTGTTCTGTTATAGCTCTACCAGTACTAGGAGTTCTGTTATAGCTGTACCAGTACTAGGTGTTCTGTTGTAGCTGTACCAGTACTAGGTGTTCTGTTATAGCTCTACCAGTACTAGGAGTTCTGTTATAGCTGTACCAGTACTAGGTGTTCTGTTGTAGCTGTACCAGTACTAGGTGTTCTGTTATAGCTCTACCAGTACTAGGAGTTCTGTTATAGCTGTACCAGTACTAGGTGTTCTGTTATAGCTGTACCAGTACTAGGTGTTCTGATGTAGCTGTACCAGTACTAGGTGTTCTGTTGTAGCTGTACCAGTACTAGGTGTTCTGTTGTAGCTGTACCAGTACTTTGAGTACTGTTATAGCTGTACCAGTACTAGGTGTTCTGTTACAGCTGTACCAGTACTAGGTGTTCTGTTATAGCTGTACCAGTACTAGATGTTATGATGTAGCTGTAACAGTACTAGGTGTTCTGTTGTAGCTGTACCAGTACTAGGTGTTCTGTTGTAGCTGTACCAGTACTAGGTGTTATGTTGTAGCTGTACCAGTACTGGGTGTTCTGTTATAGCTGTACCAGTACTAGGTGTTCTGTTATAGCTGTACCAGTAAAAGGTGTTCTGTTATAGCTGTACAGGTACTAGCGGTTCTGTTATAGCTGTACCAGTACTAGATGTTCTGTTATAGCTGTACCAGAACTAGGTGTTCTGATTTAGCTGTACCAGTAGTAGGTGTTCTGTTGTAGCTGTACCAGTACTAGGTGTTCTGTTATAGCTGTACCAGTAAAAGGTGTTCTGTTGTAGCTGTACCAGTACTAGGTGTTCTATTATAGCTGTACCAGTACTATTTGTTCTGATGTAGCTGTACCAGTAGTAGGTGTTCTGTTATAGCTGTACAGGTACTAGCGGTTCTGTTATAGCTGTACCAGTACTAGATGTTCTGTTATAGCTGTACCAGAACTAGGTGTTCTGATTTAGCTGTACCAGTAGTAGGTGTTCTGTTGTAGCTGTACCAGTACTAGGTGTTCTGTTATAGCTGTACCAGTAAAAGGTGTTCTGTTGTAGCTGTACCAGTACTAGGTGTTCTATTATAGCTGTACCAGTACTATTTGTTCTGATGTAGCTGTACCAGTAGTAGGTGTTCTGTTGTATCTGTACCAGTACTAGGTGTTCTGTTGTAGCTGTACCAGTACTAGGTGTTCTGTTGTAGCTGTACCAGTACTAGGTGTTCTGTTGTAGCTGTACCAGTACTAGGTGTTCTGTTGTAGCTGTACCAGTACTAGGTGTTATGTTGTAGCTGTACCAGTACTGGGTGTTCTGTTATAGCTGTACCAGTACTAGGTGTTCTGTTATAGCTGTACCAGTACTAGGTGTTCTGTTATAGCTGTACCAGTACTAGGTGTTCTGTTGTAGCTGTACCAGTACTAGGTGTTCTGTTGTAGCTGTACCAGTACTGGGTGTTCTGTTATAGCTGTCCAGGTACTAGCGGTTCTATTATAGCTGTACCAGTACTAATTGTTCTGATGTAGCTGTACCAGTAGTAGGTGTTCTGTTGTATCTGTACCAGTACTAGGTGTTCTGTTGTAGCTGTACCAGTACTAGGAGGTCTGTTATATCTGTACAAGTAGTAGGAATTCTGATATAGCTGTACTGAGTCCTAAGTGTTCTGTTATAGCTGTACCAGTACTAGTACTAGGTGTTCTGTTGTAGCTGTACCAGTACTAGGTGTTCTGTTGTAGCTGTACCAGTACTAGGTGTTATGTTGTAGCTGTACCAGTACTGGGTGTTCTGTTATAGCTGTACCAGTACTTGGTTTCTGTTGTAGCTGTACCAGTAAAAGGTGTTCTGTTATAGCTGTACAGGTACTAGCGGTTCTGTTATAGCTGTACCAGTACTAGGTGTTCTGTTGTAGCTGTACCAGTACTAGGTGTTCTGTTGTAGCTGTACCAGTACTAGGTGTTATGTTGTAGCTGTACCAGTACTGGGTGTTCTGTTATAGCTGTACCAGTACTAGGTGTTCTGTTATAGCTGTACCAGTACTAGGTGTTCTGTTATAGCTGTACCAGTACTAGGTGTTCTGTTGTAGCTGTACCAGTACTAGGTGTTCTGTTGTAGCTGTACCAGTACTGGGTGTTCTGTTATAGCTGTCCAGGTACTAGCGGTTCTATTATAGCTGTACCAGTACTATTTGTTCTGATGTAGCTGTACCAGTAGTAGGTGTTCTGTTGTATCTGTACCAGTACTAGGTGTTCTGTTGTAGCTGTACCAGTACTAGGTGTTCTGTTGTAGCTGTACCAGTACTAGGTGTTCTGTTGTAGCTGTACCAGTACTAGGTGTTCTGTTGTAGCTGTACCAGTACTAGGTGTTATGTTGTAGCTGTACCAGTACTGGGTGTTCTGTTATAGCTGTACCAGTACTAGGTGTTCTGTTATAGCTGTACCAGTGCTAGGTGTTCTGTTATAGCTGTACCAGTACTAGGTGTTCTGTTGTAGCTGTACCAGTACTAGGTGTTCTGTTGTAGCTGTACCAGTACTAGGTGTTCTGTTGTAGCTGTACCAGTACTAGGTGTTCTGTTGTAGCTGTACCAGTACTAGGTGTTCTGTTGTAGCTGTACCAGTACTGGGTGTTCTGTTATAGCTGTACCAGTACTAGGTGTTCTGTTGTAGCTGTACCAGTACTAGGTGTTCTGTTGTAGCTGTACCAGTACTAGGTGTTCTGTTGTAGCTGTACCAGTACTAGGTGTTATGTTGTAGCTGTACCAGTACTGGGTGTTCTGTTATAGCTGTACCAGTACTAGGTGTTCTATTATAGCTGTACCAGTACTATTTGTTCTGATGTAGCTGTACCAGTAGTAGGTGTTCTGTTGTATCTGTACCAGTACTATTTGTTCTGATGTAGCTGTACCAGTAGTAGGTGTTCTGTTGTATCTGTACCAGTACTAGGTGTTCTGTTGTAGCTGTACCAGTACTAGGTGTTCTGTTGTAGCTGTACCAGTACTAGGTGTTATGTTGTAGCTGTACCAGTACTAGGTGTTCTGTTGTAGCTGTACCAGTACTAGGTGTTATGTTGTAGCTGTACCAGTACTGGGTGTTCTGTTATAGCTGTACCAGTACTAGGTGTTCTGTTATAGCTGTACCAGTAGTAGGTGTTCTGTTATAGCTGTACCAGTACTAGGTGTTCTGTTGTAGCTGTACCAGTACTAGGTGTTCTGTTATAGCTGTACCAGTAAAAGGTGTTCTGTTATAGCTGTACAGGTACTAGCGGTTCTGTTATAGCTGTACCAGTACTAGGTGTTCTGTTATAGCTGTACCAGTACTAGGTGTTCTGATTTAGCTGTACCAGTAGTAGGTGTTCTGTTGTAGCTGTACCAGTACTAGGTGTTCTGTTGTTTCTGTACCAGTACTAGGTGTTCTGTTGTAGCTGTACTAGTACTAGGAGGTCTGTTATATCTGTACAAGTAGTAGGAATTCTGATATAGCTGTACAAGTAGTAGGTGTTCTGTTATAGCTCTACCAGTACTAGGAGTTCTGTTATAGCTGTACCAGTACTAGGTGTTCTGTTGTAGCTGTACCAGTACTAGGTGTTCTGATTTAGCTGTACCAGTAGTAGGTGTTCTGTTGTAGCTGTACCAGTACTAGGTGTTCTGTTATAGCTGTACCAGTAAAAGGTGTTCTGTTATAGCTCTACCAGTACTAGGAGTTCTGTTATAGCTGTACCAGTACTAGGTGTTCTGTTGTAGCTGTACCAGTACTAGGTGTTCTGATTTAGCTGTACCAGTAGTAGGTGTTCTGTTGTAGCTGTACCAGTACTAGGTGTTCTGTTATAGCTGTACCAGTAAAAGGTGTTCTGTTATAGCGGTACCAGTACTAGGTGTTCTGATTTAGCTGTACCAGTAGTAGGTGTTCTGTTATAGCTGTACCAGTACTAGGTGTTCTGTTGTAGCTGTACCAGTACTAGGTGTTCTGTTATAGCTGTACAAGTAATAGGTGTTCTGTTATAGTTCTACCAGTACTAGGAGTTCTGTTATAGCTGTACCAGTACTAGGTGTTCTGTTGTAGCTGTACCAGTACTAGGTGTTCTGTTGTAGCTGTACCAGTACTTTGAGTACTGTTATAGCTGTACCAGTACTAGGTGTTCTGTTACAGCTGTACCAGTACTAGGTGTTCTGTTATAGCTGTACCAGTACTAGATGTTATGATGTAGCTGTACCAGTACTAGGTGTTCTGTTGTAGCTGTACCAGTACTAGGTGTTCTGTTGTAGCTGTACCAGTACTAGGTGTTATGTTGTAGCTGTACCAGTACTGGGTGTTCTGTTATAGCTGTACCAGTACTAGGTGTTCTGTTATAGCTGTACCAGTAAAAGGTGTTCTGTTATAGCTGTAAAGGTACTAGCGGTTCTGTTATAGCTGTACCAGTACTAGGTGTTCTGTTATAGCTGTACCAGTACTAGGTGTTCTGTTGTAGCTGTACCAGTACTAGGTGTTCTGTTGTAGCTGTACCAGTACTAGGTGTTCTGTTGTAGCTGTACCAGTACTAGGTGTTTTGTTGTAGCTGTACCAGTACTGGGTGTTCTGTTATAGCTGTACCAGTACTAGGTGTTCTGTTATAGCTGTACCAGTACTAGGTGTTCTGTTATAGCTGTACCAGTACTAGGTGTTCTGATGTAGCTGTACCAGTACTAGGTGCTCTGTTGTAGCTGTACCAGTACTAGGTGTTTTGTTATAGCTGAACAAGTAATAGGTGTTCTGTTATAGTTCTACCAGTACTAGGTGTTCTGTTGTAGCTGTACCAGTACTAGGTGTTTTGTTGTAGCTGTACCAGTACTAGGTGTTATGTTGTAGCTGTACCAGTACTGGGTGTTCTGTTATAGCTGTACCAGTACTAGGTGTTCTGTTATAGCTGTACCAGTAAAAGGTGTTCTGTTATAGCTGTACAGGTACTAGCGGTTCTGTTATAGCTGTACCAGTACTAGGTGTTCTGTTATAGCTGTACCAGTACTAGGTGTTCTGATTTAGCTGTACCAGTAGTAGGTGTTCTGTTGTAGCTGTACCAGTACTAGGTGTTCTGTTATAGCTGTACGAGTAAAGGTGTTCTGTTGTAGCTGTACCAGTACTAGGTGTTCTATTATAGCTGTACCAGTACTATTTGTTCTGATGTAGCTGTACCAGTAGTAGGTGTTCTGTTGTATCTGTACCAGTACTAGGTGTTCTGTTGTAGCTGTACCAGTACTAGGTGTTCTGTTGTAGCTGTACCAGTACTAGGTGTTCTGTTATAGCTGTACCAGTACTAGGTGTTATGTTGTAGCTGTACCAGTACTGGGTGTTCTGTTATAGCTGTACCAGTACTAGGTGTTCTGTTATAGCTGTACCAGTACTAGGTGTTCTGTTATAGCTGTACCAGTACTAGGTGTTCTGTTGTAGCTGTACCAGTACTAGGTGTTCTGTTGTAGCTGTACCAGTACTAGGTGTTCTGATTTAGCTGTACCAGTAGTAGGTGTTCTGTTGTAGCTGTACCAGTACTAGGTGTTCTGTTATAGCTGTACCAGTAAAAGGTGTTCTGTTATAGCTGTACCAGTACTAGGTGTTCTGATTTAGCTGTACCAGTAGTAGGTGTTCTGTTGTAGCTGTACCAGTACTAGGAGGTCTGTTATATCTGTACAAGTAGTAGGAATTCTGATATAGCTGTACAAGTAGTAGGTGTTCTGTTATAGCTCTACCAGTACTAGGAGTTCTGTTATAGCTGTACCAGTTCTAGGTGTTCTGTTGTAGCTGTACCAGTACTAGGTGTTCTGATTTAGCTGTACCAGTAGTAGGTGTTCTGTTGTAGCTGTACCAGTACTAGGTGTTCTGTTATAGCTGTACCAGTAAAAGGTGTTCTGTTATAGCTGTACCAGTACTAGGTGTTCTGATTTAGCTGTACCAGTACTATTTGTTCTGATGTAGCTGTACCAGTAGTAGGTGTTCTGTTGTATCTGTACCAGTACTAGGTGTTCTGTTGTAGCTGTACCAGTACTAGGAGGTCTGTTATATCTGTACAAGTAGTAGGGAATTCTGATATAGCTGTACAAGTAGTAGGTGTTCTGTTATAGCTCTACCAGTACTAGGAGTTCTGTTATAGCTGTACCAGTACTAGGTGTTCTGTTGTAGCTGTACCAGTACTAGGTGTTCTGATTTAGCTGTACCAGTAGTAGGTGTTCTGTTGTAGCTGTACCAGTACTAGGTGTTCTGTTATAGCTGTACCAGTAAAAGGTGTTCTGTTATAGCTGTACCAGTACTAGGTGTTCTGATTTAGCTGTACCAGTAGTAGGTGTTCTGTTGTAGCTGTACCAGTACTAGGTGTTCTGTTATAGCTCTACCAGTACTAGGAGTTCTGTTATAGCTGTACCAGTACTAGGTGTTCTGTTATAGCTGTACCAGTACTAGGTGTTCTGATGTAGCTGTACCAGTACTAGGTGTTCTGTTGTAGCTGTACCAGTACTAGGTGTTCTGTTGTAGCTGTACCAGTACTTTGAGTACTGTTATAGCTGTACCAGTACTAGGTGTTCTGTTACAGCTGTACCAGTACTAGGTGTTCTGTTATAGCTGTACCAGTACTAGATGTTATGATGTAGCTGTAACAGTACTAGGTGTTCTGTTGTAGCTGTACCAGTACTAGGTGTTCTGTTGTAGCTGTACCAGTACTAGGTGTTATGTTGTAGCTGTACCAGTACTGGGTGTTCTGTTATAGCTGTACCAGTACTAGGTGTTCTGTTATAGCTGTACCAGTAAAAGGTGTTCTGTTATAGCTGTACAGGTACTAGCGGTTCTGTTATAGCTGTACCAGTACTAGATGTTATGTTGTAGCTGTACCAGTACTGGGTGTTCTGTTATAGCTGTACCAGTACTAGGTGTTCTGTTATTGCTGTACCAGTACTAGGTGTTCTGTTATAGCTGTACCAGTACTAGGTGTTCTGTTGTAGCTGTACCAGTACTAGGTGTTCTGTTGTAGCTGTACCAGTACTGGGTGTTCTGTTATAGCTGTACCAGTACTAGGTGTTCTGATTTAGCTGTACCAGTACTATTTGTTCTGATGTAGCTGTACCAGTAGTAGGTGTTCTGTTGTATCTGTACCAGTACTAGGTGTTCTGTTGTAGCTGTACCAGTACTAGGAGGTCTGTTATATCTGTACAAGTAGTAGGAATTCTGATATAGCTGTACAAGTAGTAGGTGTTCTGTTATAGCTCTACCAGTACTAGGAGTTCTGTTATAGCTGTACCAGTACTAGGTGTTCTGTTGTAGCTGTACCAGTACTAGGTGTTCTGTTATAGCTCTACCAGTACTAGGAGTTCTGTTATAGCTGTACCAGTACTAGGTGTTCTGTTGTAGCTGTACCAGTACTAGGTGTTCTGTTATAGCTCTACCAGTACTAGGAGTTCTGTTATAGCTGTACCAGTACTAGGTGTTCTGTTATAGCTGTACCAGTACTAGGTGTTCTGATGTAGCTGTACCAGTACTAGGTGTTCTGTTGTAGCTGTACCAGTACTAGGTGTTCTGTTGTAGCTGTACCAGTACTTTGAGTACTGTTATAGCTGTACCAGTACTAGGTGTTCTGTTACAGCTGTACCAGTACTAGGTGTTCTGTTATAGCTGTACCAGTACTAGATGTTATGATGTAGCTGTAACAGTACTAGGTGTTCTGTTGTAGCTGTACCAGTACTAGGTGTTCTGTTGTAGCTGTACCAGTACTAGGTGTTATGTTGTAGCTGTACCAGTACTGGGTGTTCTGTTATAGCTGTACCAGTACTAGGTGTTCTGTTATAGCTGTACCAGTAAAAGGTGTTCTGTTATAGCTGTACAGGTACTAGCGGTTCTGTTATAGCTGTACCAGTACTAGATGTTCTGTTATAGCTGTACCAGAACTAGGTGTTCTGATTTAGCTGTACCAGTAGTAGGTGTTCTGTTGTAGCTGTACCAGTACTAGGTGTTCTGTTATAGCTGTACCAGTAAAAGGTGTTCTGTTGTAGCTGTACCAGTACTAGGTGTTCTATTATAGCTGTACCAGTACTATTTGTTCTGATGTAGCTGTACCAGTAGTAGGTGTTCTGTTATAGCTGTACAGGTACTAGCGGTTCTGTTATAGCTGTACCAGTACTAGATGTTCTGTTATAGCTGTACCAGAACTAGGTGTTCTGATTTAGCTGTACCAGTAGTAGGTGTTCTGTTGTAGCTGTACCAGTACTAGGTGTTCTGTTATAGCTGTACCAGTAAAAGGTGTTCTGTTGTAGCTGTACCAGTACTAGGTGTTCTATTATAGCTGTACCAGTACTATTTGTTCTGATGTAGCTGTACCAGTAGTAGGTGTTCTGTTGTATCTGTACCAGTACTAGGTGTTCTGTTGTAGCTGTACCAGTACTAGGTGTTCTGTTGTAGCTGTACCAGTACTAGGTGTTCTGTTGTAGCTGTACCAGTACTAGGTGTTCTGTTGTAGCTGTACCAGTACTAGGTGTTATGTTGTAGCTGTACCAGTACTGGGTGTTCTGTTATAGCTGTACCAGTACTAGGTGTTCTGTTATAGCTGTACCAGTACTAGGTGTTCTGTTATAGCTGTACCAGTACTAGGTGTTCTGTTGTAGCTGTACCAGTACTAGGTGTTCTGTTGTAGCTGTACCAGTACTGGGTGTTCTGTTATAGCTGTCCAGGTACTAGCGGTTCTATTATAGCTGTACCAGTACTAATTGTTCTGATGTAGCTGTACCAGTAGTAGGTGTTCTGTTGTATCTGTACCAGTACTAGGTGTTCTGTTGTAGCTGTACCAGTACTAGGAGGTCTGTTATATCTGTACAAGTAGTTGGAATTCTGATATAGCTGTACGAGTCCTAAGTGTTCTGTTATAGCTGTACCAGTACTAGGTGTTCTGTTGTAGCTGTACCAGTACTAGGTGTTCTGTTGTAGCTGTACCAGTACTAGGTGTTATGTTGTAGCTGTACCAGTACTGGGTGTTCTGTTATAGCTGTACCAGTACTTGGTTTCTGTTGTAGCTGTACCAGTAAAAGGTGTTCTGTTATAGCTGTACAGGTACTAGCGGTTCTGTTATAGCTGTACCAGTACTAGGTGTTCTGTTGTAGCTGTACCAGTACTAGGTGTTCTGTTGTAGCTGTACCAGTACTAGGTGTTATGTTGTAGCTGTACCAGTACTGGTGTTCTGTTATAGCTGTACCAGTACTAGGTGTTCTGTTATAGCTGTACCAGTACTAGGTGTTCTGTTATAGCTGTACCAGTACTAGGTGTTCTGTTGTAGCTGTACCAGTACTAGGTGTTCTGTTGTAGCTGTACCAGTACTAGGTGTTCTGTTGTAGCTGTACCAGTACTGGGTGTTCTGTTATAGCTGTCCAGGTACTAGCGGTTCTATTATAGCTGTACCAGTACTATTTGTTCTGATGTAGCTGTACCAGTAGTAGGTGTTCTGTTGTATCTGTACCAGTACTAGGTGTTCTGTTGTAGCTGTACCAGTACTAGGTGTTCTGTTGTAGCTGTACCAGTACTAGGTGTTCTGTTGTAGCTGTACCAGTACTAGGTGTTCTGTTGTAGCTGTACCAGTACTAGGTGTTATGTTGTAGCTGTACCAGTACTGGGTGTTCTGTTATAGCTGTACCAGTACTAGGTGTTCTGTTATAGCTGTACCAGTGCTAGGTGTTCTGTTATAGCTGTACCAGTACTAGGTGTTCTGTTGTAGCTGTACCAGTACTAGGTGTTCTGTTGTAGCTGTACCAGTACTAGGTGTTCTGTTGTAGCTGTACCAGTACTAGGTGTTCTGTTGTAGCTGTACCAGTACTAGGTGTTCTGTTGTAGCTGTACCAGTACTGGGTGTTCTGTTATAGCTGTACCAGTACTAGGTGTTCTGTTGTAGCTGTACCAGTACTAGGTGTTCTGTTGTAGCTGTACCAGTACTAGGTGTTCTGTTGTAGCTGTACCAGTACTAGGTGTTATGTTGTAGCTGTACCAGTACTGGGTGTTCTGTTATAGCTGTACCAGTACTAGGTGTTCTATTATAGCTGTACCAGTACTATTTGTTCTGATGTAGCTGTACCAGTAGTAGGTGTTCTGTTGTATCTGTACCAGTACTATTTGTTCTGATGTAGCTGTACCAGTAGTAGGTGTTCTGTTGTATCTGTACCAGTACTAGGTGTTCTGTTGTAGCTGTACCAGTACTAGGTGTTCTGTTGTAGCTGTACCAGTACTAGGTGTTATGTTGTAGCTGTACCAGTACTAGGTGTTCTGTTGTAGCTGTACCAGTACTAGGTGTTATGTTGTAGCTGTACCAGTACTGGGTGTTCTGTTATAGCTGTACCAGTACTAGGTGTTCTGTTATAGCTGTACCAGTAGTAGGTGTTCTGTTATAGCTGTACCAGTACTAGGTGTTCTGTTGTAGCTGTACCAGTACTAGGTGTTCTGTTGTAGCTGTACCAGTACTGGGTGTTCTGTTATAGCTGTCCAGGTACTAGCGGTTCTATTATAGCTGTACCAGTACTATTTGTTCTGATGTAGCTGTACCAGTAGTAGGTGTTCTGTTGTATCTGTACCAGTACTAGGTGTTCTGTTGTAGCTGTACCAGTACTAGGTGTTCTGTTGTAGCTGTACCAGTACTAGGAGGTCTGTTGTAGCTGTACCAGTACTAGGTGTTCTGTTGTAGCTGTACCAGTACTGGGTGTTCTGTTATAGCTGTACCAGTACTAGGTGTTCTGTTATAGCTGTACCAGTACTAGGTGTTCTGTTATAGATGTGTGGCAGTACTATGATTTCTGTTGTAGCTGTACCAGTACTAGGTGTTCTGTTATAGCTGTACCAGTAAAAGGTGTTCTGTTGTAGCTGTACCAGTACTAGGTGTTCTATTATAGCTGTACCAGTACTAGGTGTTCTGTTGTAGCTGTACCAGTACTAGGTGTTCTGTTGTAGCTGTACCAGTACTGGGTGTTCTGTTATAGCTGTCCAGGTACTAGCGGTTCTATTATAGCTGTACCAGTACTATTTGTTCTGATGTAGCTGTACCAGTAGTAGGTGTTCTGTTGTATCTGTACCAGTACTAGGTGTTCTGTTGTAGCTGTACCAGTACTAGGTGTTCTGTTGTAGCTGTACCAGTACTAGGTGTTCTGTTGTAGCTGTACCAGTACTAGGTGTTCTGTTGTAGCTGTACCAGTACTAGGTGTTATGTTGTAGCTGTACCAGTACTGGGTGTTCTGTTATAGCTGTACCAGTACTAGGTGTTCTGTTATAGCTGTACCAGTGCTAGGTGTTCTGTTATAGCTGTACCAGTACTAGGTGTTCTGTTGTAGCTGTACCAGTACTAGGTGTTCTGTTGTAGCTGTACCAGTACTAGGTGTTCTGTTGTAGCTGTACCAGTACTAGGTGTTCTGTTGTAGCTGTACCAGTACTAGGTGTTCTGTTGTAGCTGTACCAGTACTGGGTGTTCTGTTATAGCTGTACCAGTACTAGGTGTTCTGTTGTAGCTGTACCAGTACTAGGTGTTCTGTTGTAGCTGTACCAGTACTAGGTGTTCTGTTGTAGCTGTACCAGTACTAGGTGTTATGTTGTAGCTGTACCAGTACTGGGTGTTCTGTTATAGCTGTACCAGTACTAGGTGTTCTATTATAGCTGTACCAGTACTATTTGTTCTGATGTAGCTGTACCAGTAGTAGGTGTTCTGTTGTATCTGTACCAGTACTATTTGTTCTGATGTAGCTGTACCAGTAGTAGGTGTTCTGTTGTATCTGTACCAGTACTAGGTGTTCTGTTGTAGCTGTACCAGTACTAGGTGTTCTGTTGTAGCTGTACCAGTACTAGGTGTTCTGTTGTAGCTGTACCAGTACTAGGTGTTCTGTTGTAGCTGTACCAGTACTAGGTGTTATGTTGTAGCTGTACCAGTACTGGGTGTTCTGTTATAGCTGTACCAGTACTAGGTGTTCTGTTATAGCTGTACCAGTAGTAGGTGTTCTGTTATAGCTGTACCAGTACTAGGTGTTCTGTTGTAGCTGTACCAGTACTAGGTGTTCTGTTGTAGCTGTACCAGTACTGGGTGTTCTGTTATAGCTGTCCAGGTACTAGCGGTTCTATTATAGCTGTACCAGTACTATTTGTTCTGATGTAGCTGTACCAGTAGTAGGTGTTCTGTTGTATCTGTACCAGTACTAGGTGTTCTGTTGTAGCTGTACCAGTACTAGGTGTTCTGTTGTAGCTGTACCAGTACTAGGAGGTCTGTTGTAGCTGTACCAGTACTAGGTGTTCTGTTGTAGCTGTACCAGTACTGGGTGTTCTGTTATAGCTGTACCAGTACTAGGTGTTCTGTTATAGCTGTACCAGTACTAGGTGTTCTGTTATAGATGTGTGGCAGTACTATGATTTCTGTTGTAGCTGTACCAGTACTAGGTGTTCTGTTATAGCTGTACCAGTAAAAGGTGTTCTGTTGTAGCTGTACCAGTACTAGGTGTTCTATTATAGCTGTACCAGTACTATTTGTTCTGATGTAGCTGTACCAGTAGTAGGTGTTCTGTTGTATCTGTACCAGTACTAGGTGTTCTGTTGTAGCTGTACCAGTACTAGGTGTTCTGTTGTAGCTGTACCAGTACTAGGTGTTATGTTGTAGCTGTACCAGTACTGGGTGTTCTGTTATAGCTGTACCAGTACTAGGTGTTCTGTTATAGCTGTACCAGTACTAGGTGTTATGTTATAGCTGTACCAGTACTAGGTGTTCTGTTGTAGCTGTACCAGTACTAGGTGTTCTGTTGTAGCTGTACCAGTACTGGGTGTTCTGTTATAGCTGTCCAGGTACTAGCTGTTCTATTATAGCTGTACCAGTACTATTTGTTCTGATGTAGCTGTACCAGTAGTAGGTGTTCTGTTGTATCTGTACCAGTACTAGGTGTTCTGTTGTAGCTGTACCAGTACTAGGAGGTCTGTTATATCTGTACAAGTAGTAGGTGTTCTGTTGTAGCTGTACCAGTACTTGGTGTTCTGTTAGAGCTGTACTAGTACTAGGTGTTCTGTTTCAGCTTTACCAGGACTAAGAGTTCTGTTATAGCTGTACCAGTACTAGTTGTTCTATTATAGCTGTACCAGTACTAGGTGTTCTGTTATAGCTGTACCAGTACTAGGTGTTCTGTTATAGATGTGTGGCAGTACTATGATTTCTGTTGTAGCTGTACCAGTACTAGGTGTTCTGTTATAGCTGTACCAGTACTAGGTGTTCTGTTGTAGCTGTACCAGTACTTGGTGTTCTGTTAGAGCTGTACCAGTACTAGGTGTTCTGTTATAGCTGTACCAGTACTAGGTGTTCTGTTGTAGCTGTACCAGTACTAGGTGTTCTGTTATAGCTGTACAAGTAGTAGGTGTTCTGTTATACCTCTACCAGTACTAGGAGTTCTGTTATAGCTGTACCAGTACTAGGTGTTCTGTTGTAGCTGTACCAGTACTAGGTGTTCTGATTTAGCTGTACCAGTAGTAGGTGTTCTGTTGTAGCTGTACCAGTACTAGGTGTTCTGTTATAGCTGTACCAGTACTAGGAGTTCTGTTATAGCTGTACCAGTACTAGGTGTTCTGTTGTAGCTGTACCAGTACTAGGTGTTCTGTTATAGCTGTACAAGTAGTAGGTGTTTTGTTATAGCTCTACCAGATCTAGGAGTTCTGTTATATCTGTACCAGTACTAGTTGTTCTATTATAGCTGTACCAGTACTAGGTGTTCTGTTATAGCTGTACCAGTACTAGGTGTTCTGATTTTCGCTGTACCAGTAGTAGGTGTTCTGTTGTAGCTGTACCAGTACTAGGTGTTCTGTTATAGATGTGTGGCAGTACTATGATTTCTGTTGTAGCTGTACCAGTACTAGGTGTTCTGATATAGCTGTACCAGTACTAGGTGTTCTGTTGTAGCTGTACCAGTACTTGGTGTTCTGTTAGAGCTGTACCAGTACTAGGTGTTCTGTTATAGCTGTACCAGTGCTAGGTGTTCTGTTGTAGCTGTACCAGTACTTGGTGTTCTGTTATAGCTGTACAAGTAGTAGGTGGTCTGTTATACCTCTACCAGTACTAGGAGTTCTGTTATAGCTGTACCAGTACTAGGTGTTCTGTTGTAGCTGTACCAGTACTAGGTGTTCTGATTTAGCTGTACCAGTAGTAGGTGTTTTGTTGTAGCTGTACCAGTACTAGGTGTTCTGTTATAGCTGTACCAGTAAAAGGTGTTCTGTTATAGCTGTACCAGTACTAGGTGTTCTGATTTAGCTGTACCAGTACTAGGTGTTCTGTTATATCTGTACCAGTACTAGTTGTTCTATTATAGCTGTACCAGTACTAGGTGTTCTGCTGTAGCTGTACCAGTACTTTGAGTACTGTTATAGCTCTACCAGAACTAGGTGTTCTGTTACAGCTGTACCAGTACTAAGTGTTCTGTTATAGCTGTACCAGTACTAGGTGTTCTGTTGTAGCTGTACCAGTACTAGGTGTTCTGTTGTAGCTGTACCAGTACTTTGAGTACTGTTATAGCTGTACCAGTACTAGGTGTTCTGTTACAGCTGTACCAGTACTAGGTGTTCTGTTATAGCTGTACCAGTACTAGATGTTATGATGTAGCTGTACCAGTACTAGGTGTTCTGTTGTAGCTGTACCAGTACTAGGTGTTCTGTTATAGCTGTACCAGTACTAGGTGTTCTGTTGTAGCTGTACCAGTACTAGGTGTTCTGTTGTAGCTGTACCAGTACTGGGTGTTCTGTTATAGCTGTCCAGGTACTAGCGGTTCTATTATAGCTGTACCAGTACTAATTGTTCTGATGTAGCTGTACCAGTAGTAGGTGTTCTGTTGTATCTGTACCAGTACTAGGTGTTCTGTTGTAGCTGTACCAGTACTAGGAGGTCTGTTATATCTGTACAAGTAGTAGGAATTCTGATATAGCTGTACGAGTCCTAAGTGTTCTGTTATAGCTGTACCAGTACTAGGTGTTCTGTTGTAGCTGTACCAGTACTAGGTGTTCTGTTGTAGCTGTACCAGTACTAGGTGTTATGTTGTAGCTGTACCAGTACTGGGTGTTCTGTTATAGCTGTACCAGTACTTGGTTTCTGTTGTAGCTGTACCAGTAAAAGGTGTTCTGTTATAGCTGTACAGGTACTAGCGGTTCTGTTATAGCTGTACCAGTACTAGGTGTTCTGTTGTAGCTGTACCAGTACTAGGTGTTCTGTTGTAGCTGTACCAGTACTAGGTGTTATGTTGTAGCTGTACCAGTACTGGGTGTTCTGTTATAGCTGTACCAGTACTAGGTGTTCTGTTATAGCTGTACCAGTACTAGGTGTTCTGTTATAGCTGTACCAGTACTAGGTGTTCTGTTGTAGCTGTACCAGTACTAGGAGGTCTGTTATATCTGTACAAGTAGTAGGAATTCTGATATAGCTGTACGAGTCCTAAGTGTTCTGTTATAGCTGTACCAGTACTAGGTGTTCTGTTGTAGCTGTACCAGTACTAGGTGTTCTGTTGTAGCTGTACCAGTACTAGGTGTTATGTTGTAGCTGTACCAGTACTGGGTGTTCTGTTATAGCTGTACCAGTACTTGGTTTCTGTTGTAGCTGTACCAGTAAAAGGTGTTCTGTTATAGCTGTACAGGTACTAGCGGTTCTGTTATAGCTGTACCAGTACTAGGTGTTCTGTTGTAGCTGTACCAGTACTAGGTGTTCTGTTGTAGCTGTACCAGTACTAGGTGTTATGTTGTAGCTGTACCAGTACTGGGTGTTCTGTTATAGCTGTACCAGTACTAGGTGTTCTGTTATAGCTGTACCAGTACTAGGTGTTCTGTTATAGCTGTACCAGTACTAGGTGTTCTGTTGTAGCTGTACCAGTACTAGGTGTTCTGTTGTAGCTGTACCAGTACTGGGTTTTCTGTTATAGCTGTCCAGGTACTAGCGGTTCTATTATAGCTGTACCAGTACTATTTGTTCTGATGTAGCTGTACCAGTAGTAGGTGTTCTGTTGTATCTGTACCAGTACTAGGTGTTCTGTTGTAGCTGTACCAGTACTAGGTGTTCTGTTGTAGCTGTACCAGTACTAGGTGTTCTGTTGTAGCTGTACCAGTACTAGGTGTTCTGTTGTAGCTGTACCAGTACTAGGTGTTATGTTGTAGCTGTACCAGTACTGGGTGTTCTGTTATAGCTGTACCAGTACTAGGTGTTCTGTTATAGCTGTACCAGTACTAATTGTTCTGATGTAGCTGTACCAGTAGTAGGTGTTCTGTTGTATCTGTACCAGTACTAGGTGTTCTGTTGTAGCTGTACCAGTACTAGGAGGTCTGTTATATCTGTACAAGTAGTAGGAATTCTGATATAGCTGTACGAGTCCTAAGTGTTCTGTTATAGCTGTACCAGTACTAGGTGTTCTGTTGTAGCTGTACCAGTACTAGGTGTTCTGTTGTAGCTGTACCAGTACTAGGTGTTATGTTGTAGCTGTACCAGTACTGGGTGTTCTGTTATAGCTGTACCAGTACTTGGTTTCTGTTGTAGCTGTACCAGTAAAAGGTGTTCTGTTATAGCTGTACAGGTACTAGCGGTTCTGTTATAGCTGTACCAGTACTAGGTGTTCTGTTGTAGCTGTACCAGTACTAGGTGTTCTGTTGTAGCTGTACCAGTACTAGGTGTTATGTTGTAGCTGTACCAGTACTGGGTGTTCTGTTATAGCTGTACCAGTACTAGGTGTTCTGTTATAGCTGTACCAGTACTAGGTGTTCTGTTATAGCTGTACCAGTACTAGGTGTTCTGTTGTAGCTGTACCAGTACTAGGAGGTCTGTTATATCTGTACAAGTAGTAGGAATTCTGATATAGCTGTACGAGTCCTAAGTGTTCTGTTATAGCTGTACCAGTACTAGGTGTTCTGTTGTAGCTGTACCAGTACTAGGTGTTCTGTTGTAGCTGTACCAGTACTAGGTGTTATGTTGTAGCTGTACCAGTACTGGGTGTTCTGTTATAGCTGTACCAGTACTTGGTTTCTGTTGTAGCTGTACCAGTAAAAGGTGTTCTGTTATAGCTGTACAGGTACTAGCGGTTCTGTTATAGCTGTACCAGTACTAGGTGTTCTGTTGTAGCTGTACCAGTACTAGGTGTTCTGTTGTAGCTGTACCAGTACTAGGTGTTATGTTGTAGCTGTACCAGTACTGGGTGTTCTGTTATAGCTGTACCAGTACTAGGTGTTCTGTTATAGCTGTACCAGTACTAGGTGTTCTGTTATAGCTGTACCAGTACTAGGTGTTCTGTTGTAGCTGTACCAGTACTAGGAGGTCTGTTATATCTGTACAAGTAGTAGGAATTCTGATATAGCTGTACGAGTCCTAAGTGTTCTGTTATAGCTGTACCAGTACTAGGTGTTCTGTTGTAGCTGTACCAGTACTAGGTGTTCTGTTGTAGCTGTACCAGTACTAGGTGTTATGTTGTAGCTGTACCAGTACTGGGTGTTCTGTTATAGCTGTACCAGTACTTGGTTTCTGTTGTAGCTGTACCAGTAAAAGGTGTTCTGTTATAGCTGTACAGGTACTAGCGGTTCTGTTATAGCTGTACCAGTACTAGGTGTTCTGTTGTAGCTGTACCAGTACTAGGTGTTCTGTTGTAGCTGTACCAGTACTAGGTGTTATGTTGTAGCTGTACCAGTACTGGGTGTTCTGTTATAGCTGTACCAGTACTAGGTGTTCTGTTATAGCTGTACCAGTACTAGGTGTTCTGTTATAGCTGTACCAGTACTAGGTGTTCTGTTGTAGCTGTACCAGTACTAGGTGTTCTGTTGTAGCTGTACCAGTACTGGGTTTTCTGTTATAGCTGTCCAGGTACTAGCGGTTCTATTATAGCTGTACCAGTACTATTTGTTCTGATGTAGCTGTACCAGTAGTAGGTGTTCTGTTGTATCTGTACCAGTACTAGGTGTTCTGTTGTAGCTGTACCAGTACTAGGTGTTCTGTTGTAGCTGTACCAGTACTAGGTGTTCTGTTGTAGCTGTACCAGTACTAGGTGTTCTGTTGTAGCTGTACCAGTACTAGGTGTTATGTTGTAGCTGTACCAGTACTGGGTGTTCTGTTATAGCTGTACCAGTACTAGGTGTTCTGTTATAGCTGTACCAGTACTAATTGTTCTGATGTAGCTGTACCAGTAGTAGGTGTTCTGTTGTATCTGTACCAGTACTAGGTGTTCTGTTGTAGCTGTACCAGTACTAGGAGGTCTGTTATATCTGTACAAGTAGTAGGAATTCTGATATAGCTGTACGAGTCCTAAGTGTTCTGTTATAGCTGTACCAGTACTAGGTGTTCTGTTGTAGCTGTACCAGTACTAGGTGTTCTGTTGTAGCTGTACCAGTACTAGGTGTTATGTTGTAGCTGTACCAGTACTGGGTGTTCTGTTATAGCTGTACCAGTACTTGGTTTCTGTTGTAGCTGTACCAGTAAAAGGTGTTCTGTTATAGCTGTACAGGTACTAGCGGTTCTGTTATAGCTGTACCAGTACTAGGTGTTCTGTTGTAGCTGTACCAGTACTAGGTGTTCTGTTGTAGCTGTACCAGTACTAGGTGTTATGTTGTAGCTGTACCAGTACTGGGTGTTCTGTTATAGCTGTACCAGTACTAGGTGTTCTGTTATAGCTGTACCAGTACTAGGTGTTCTGTTATAGCTGTACCAGTACTAGGTGTTCTGTTGTAGCTGTACCAGTACTAGGAGGTCTGTTATATCTGTACAAGTAGTAGGAATTCTGATATAGCTGTACGAGTCCTAAGTGTTCTGTTATAGCTGTACCAGTACTAGGTGTTCTGTTGTAGCTGTACCAGTACTAGGTGTTCTGTTGTAGCTGTACCAGTACTAGGTGTTATGTTGTAGCTGTACCAGTACTGGGTGTTCTGTTATAGCTGTACCAGTACTTGGTTTCTGTTGTAGCTGTACCAGTAAAAGGTGTTCTGTTATAGCTGTACAGGTACTAGCGGTTCTGTTATAGCTGTACCAGTACTAGGTGTTCTGTTGTAGCTGTACCAGTACTGGGTGTTCTGTTGTAGCTGTACCAGTACTAGGTGTTATGTTGTAGCTGTACCAGTACTGGGTGTTCTGTTATAGCTGTACCAGTACTAGGTGTTCTGTTATAGCTGTACCAGTACTAGGTGTTCTGTTATAGCTGTACCAGTACTAGGTGTTCTGTTGTAGCTGTACCAGTACTAGGTGTTCTGTTGTAGCTGTACCAGTACTGGGTGTTCTGTTATAGCTGTCCAGGTACTAGCGGTTCTATTATAGCTGTACCAGTACTATTTGTTCTGATGTAGCTGTACCAGTAGTAGGTGTTCTGTTGTATCTGTACCAGTACTAGGTGTTCTGTTGTAGCTGTACCAGTACTAGGTGTTCTGTTGTAGCTGTACCAGTACTAGGTGTTCTGTTGTAGCTGTACCAGTACTAGGTGTTCTGTTGTAGCTGTACCAGTACTAGGTGTTATGTTGTAGCTGTACCAGTACTGGGTGTTCTGTTATAGCTGTACCAGTACTAGGTGTTCTGTTATAGCTGTACCAGTGCTAGGTGTTCTGTTATAGCTGTACCAGTACTAGGTGTTCTGTTGTAGCTGTACCAGTACTAGGTGTTCTATTATAGCTGTACCAGTACTATTTGTTCTGATGTAGCTGTACCAGTAGTAGGTGTTCTGTTGTATCTGTACCAGTACTATTTGTTCTGATGTAGCTGTACCAGTAGTAGGTGTTCTGTTGTATCTGTACCAGTACTAGGTGTTCTGTTGTAGCTGTACCAGTACTAGGTGTTCTGTTGTAGCTGTACCAGTACTAGGTGTTCTGTTGTAGCTGTACCAGTACTAGGTGTTCTGTTGTAGCTGTACCAGTACTAGGTGTTATGTTGTAGCTGTACCAGTACTGGGTGTTCTGTTATAGCTGTACCAGTACTAGGTGTTCTGTTATAGCTGTACCAGTAGTAGGTGTTCTGTTATAGCTGTACCAGTACTAGGTGTTCTGTTGTAGCTGTACCAGTACTAGGTGTTCTGTTGTAGCTGTACCAGTACTGGGTGTTCTGTTATAGCTGTACCAGTACTAGGTGTTCTGTTATAGCTGTACCAGTAGTAGGTGTTCTGTTATAGCTGTACCAGTACTAGGTGTTCTGTTGTAGCTGTACCAGTACTAGGTGTTCTGTTGTAGCTGTACCAGTACTGGGTGTTCTGTTATAGCTGTCCAGGTACTAGCGGTTCTATTATAGCTGTACCAGTACTATTTGTTCTGATGTAGCTGTACCAGTAGTAGGTGTTCTGTTGTATCTGTACCAGTACTAGGTGTTCTGTTGTAGCTGTACCAGTACTAGGTGTTCTGTTGTAGCTGTACCAGTACTAGGAGGTCTGTTGTAGCTGTACCAGTACTAGGTGTTCTGTTGTAGCTGTACCAGTACTGGGTGTTCTGTTATAGCTGTACCAGTACTAGGTGTTCTGTTATAGCTGTACCAGTACTAGGTGTTCTGTTATAGATGTGTGGCAGTACTATGATTTCTGTTGTAGCTGTACCAGTACTAGGTGTTCTGTTATAGCTGTACCAGTAAAGGTGTTCTGTTGTAGCTGTACCAGTACTAGGTGTTCTATTATAGCTGTACCAGTACTATTTGTTCTGATGTAGCTGTACCAGTAGTAGGTGTTCTGTTGTATCTGTACCAGTACTAGGTGTTCTGTTGTAGCTGTACCAGTACTAGGTGTTCTGTTGTAGCTGTACCAGTACTAGGTGTTATGTTGTAGCTGTACCAGTACTGGGTGTTCTGTTATAGCTGTACCAGTACTAGGTGTTCTGTTATAGCTGTACCAGTACTAGGTGTTCTGTTATAGCTGTACCAGTACTAGGTGTTCTGTTGTAGCTGTACCAGTACTAGGTGTTCTGTTGTAGCTGTACCAGTACTAGGTGTTCTGTTGTAGCTGTACCAGTACTAGGTGTTATGTTGTAGCTGTACCAGTACTGGGTGTTCTGTTATAGCTGTACCAGTACTAGGTGTTCTGTTATAGCTGTACCAGTAGTAGGTGTTCTGTTATAGCTGTACCAGTACTAGGTGTTCTGTTGTAGCTGTACCAGTACTAGGTGTTCTGTTGTAGCTGTACCAGTACTGGGTGTTCTGTTATAGCTGTCCAGGTACTAGCGGTTCTATTATAGCTGTACCAGTACTATTTGTTCTGATGTAGCTGTACCAGTAGTAGGTGTTCTGTTGTATCTGTACCAGTACTAGGTGTTCTGTTGTAGCTGTACCAGTACTAGGTGTTCTGTTGTAGCTGTACCAGTACTAGGAGGTCTGTTGTAGCTGTACCAGTACTAGGTGTTCTGTTGTAGCTGTACCAGTACTGGGTGTTCTGTTATAGCTGTACCAGTACTAGGTGTTCTGTTATAGCTGTACCAGTACTAGGTGTTCTGTTATAGATGTGTGGCAGTACTATGATTTCTGTTGTAGCTGTACCAGTACTAGGTGTTCTGTTGTAGCTGTACCAGTACTGGGTGTTCTGTTATAGCTGTCCAGGTACTAGCGGTTCTATTATAGCTGTACCAGTACTATTTGTTCTGATGTAGCTGTACCAGTAGTAGGTGTTCTGTTGTATCTGTACCAGTACTAGGTGTTCTGTTGTAGCTGTACCAGTACTAGGTGTTCTGTTGTAGCTGTACCAGTACTAGGAGGTCTGTTGTAGCTGTACCAGTACTAGGTGTTCTGTTGTAGCTGTACCAGTACTGGGTGTTCTGTTATAGCTGTACCCAGTACTAGGTGTTCTGTTATAGCTGTACCAGTACTAGGTGTTCTGTTATAGATGTGTGGCAGTACTATGATTTCTGTTGTAGCTGTACCAGTACTAGGTGTTCTGTTATAGCTGTACCAGTAAAAGGTGTTCTGTTGTAGCTGTACCAGTACTAGGTGTTCTATTATAGCTGTACCAGTACTATTTGTTCTGATGTAGCTGTACCAGTAGTAGGTGTTCTGTTGTATCTGTACCAGTACTAGGTGTTCTGTTGTAGCTGTACCAGTACTAGGTGTTCTGTTGTAGCTGTACCAGTACTAGGTGTTATGTTGTAGCTGTACCAGTACTGGGTGTTCTGTTATAGCTGTACCAGTACTAGGTGTTCTGTTATAGCTGTACCAGTACTAGGTGTTCTGTTATAGCTGTACCAGTACTAGGTGTTCTGTTGTAGCTGTACCAGTACTAGGTGTTCTGTTGTAGCTGTACCAGTACTGGGTGTTCTGTTATAGCTGTCCAGGTACTAGCGGTTCTATTATAGCTGTACCAGTACTATTTGTTCTGATGTAGCTGTACCAGTAGTAGGTGTTCTGTTGTATCTGTACCAGTACTAGGTGTTCTGTTGTAGCTGTACCAGTACTAGGAGGTCTGTTATATCTGTACAAGTAGTAGGTGTTCTGTTGTAGCTGTACCAGTACTTGGTGTTCTGTTAGAGCTGTACTAGTACTAGGTGTTCTGTTTCAGCTTTACCAGGACTAAGAGTTCTGTTATAGCTGTACCAGTACTAGTTGTTCTATTATAGCTGTACCAGTACTAGGTGTTCTGTTATAGCTGTACCAGTACTAGGTGTTCTGTTATAGATGTGTGGCAGTACTATGATTTCTGTTGTAGCTGTACCAGTACTAGGTGTTCTGTTATAGCTGTACCAGTACTAGGTGTTCTGTTGTAGCTGTACCAGTACTTGGTGTTCTGTTAGAGCTGTACCAGTACTAGGTGTTCTGTTATCGCTGTACCAGTACTAGGTGTTCTGTTGTAGCTGTACCAGTACTAGGTGTTCTGTTATAGCAGTAAAAGTAGTAGGTGTTCTGTTATACCTCTACCAGTACTAGGAGTTCTGTTATAGCTGTACCAGTACTAGGTGTTCTGTTGTAGCTGTACCAGTACTAGGTGTTCTGATTTAGCTGTACCAGTAGTAGGTGTTCTGTTGTAGCTGTACCAGTACTAGGTGTTCTGTTATAGCTGTACCAGTACTAGGAGTTCTGTTATAGCTGTACCAGTACTAGGTGTTCTGTTGTAGCTGTACCAGTACTAGGTGTTCTGTTATAGCTGTACAAGTAGTAGGTGTTTTGTTATAGCTCTACCAGATCTAGGAGTTCTGTTATATCTGTACCAGTACTAGTTGTTCTATTATAGCTGTACCAGTACTAGGTGTTCTGTTATAGCTGTACCAGTACTAGGTGTTCTGATTTTCGCTGTACCAGTAGTAGGTGTTCTGTTGTAGCTGTACCAGTACTAGGTGTTCTGTTATAGATGTGTGGCAGTACTATGATTTCTGTTGTAGCTGTACCAGTACTAGGTGTTCTGATATAGCTGTACCCAGTACTAGGTGTTCTGTTGTAGCTGTACCAGTACTTGGTGTTCTGTTAGAGCTGTACCAGTACTAGGTGTTCTGTTATAGCTGTACCAGTGCTAGGTGTTCTGTTGTAGCTGTACCAGTACTTGGTGTTCTGTTATAGCTGTACAAGTAGTAGGTGGTCTGTTATACCTCTACCAGTACTAGGAGTTCTGTTATAGCTGTACCAGTACTAGGTGTTCTGTTATAGATGTGTGGCAGTACTATGATTTCTGTTGTAGCTGTACCAGTACTAGGTGTTCTGATATAGCTGTACCAGTACTAGGTGTTCTGTTGTAGCTGTACCAGTACTTGGTGTTCTGTTAGAGCTGTACCAGTACTAGGTGTTCTGTTATAGCTGTACCAGTGCTAGGTGTTCTGTTGTAGCTGTACCAGTACTTGGTGTTCTGTTATAGCTGTACAAGTAGTAGGTGGTCTGTTATACCTCTACCAGTACTAGGAGTACTAGGAGTTCTGTTATAGCTGTACCAGTACTAAGTGTTCTGTTGTAGCTGTACCAGTACTAGGTGTTCTGATTTAGCTGTACCAGTAGTAGGTGTTCTGTTGTAGCTGTACCAGTACTAGGTGTTCTGTTATAGCTGTACCAGTAAAGGTGTTCTGTTATAGCTGTACCAGTACTAGGTGTTCTGATTTAGCTGTACCAGTACTAGGTGTTCTGTTATATCTGTACCAGTACTAGTTGTTCTATTATAGCTGTACCAGTACTAGGTGTTCTGCTGTAGCTGTACCAGTACTTTGAGTACTGTTATAGCTCTACCAGAACTAGGTGTTCTGTTACAGCTGTACCAGTACTAGGTGTTCTGTTATAGCTGTACCAGTACTAGGTGTTCTGATGTAGCTGTACCAGTACTAGGTGTTCTGTTGTAGCTGTACCAGTACTAGGTGTTCTATTATAGCTGTACCAGTACTATTTGTTCTAATGTAGCTGTACCAGTAGTAGGTGTTCTGTTGTATCTGTACCAGTACTAGGTGTTCTGTTGTAGCTGTACCAGTACTAGGAGGTCTGTTATATCTGTACAAGTAGTAGGAATTCTGATATAGCTGTACGAGTCCTAAGTGTTCTGTTATAGCTGTACTAGTACTAGGTGTTCTGTTTCAGCTTTACCAGGACTAAGAGTTCTGTTATAGCTGTACCAGTACTAGTTGTTCTATTATAGCTGTACCAGTACTAGGTGTTCTGTTATAGCTGTACCAGTACTAGGTGTTCTGTTATAGATGTGTGGCAGTACTATGATTTCTGTTGTAGCTGTACCAGTACTAGGTGTTCTGTTATAGCTGTACCAGTACTAGGTGTTCTGTTGTAGCTGTACCAGTACTTGGTGTTCTGTTATAGCTGTACCAGTACTAGGTGTTCTGATGTAGCTGTACCAGTACTAGGTGTTCTATTATAGCTGTACCAGTAGTATTTGTTCTAATGTAGCTGTACCAGTAGTAGGTGTTCTGTTGTATCTGTACCAGTACTAGGTGTTCTGTTGTAGCTGTACCAGTACTAGGAGGTCTGTTATATCTGTACAAGTAGTAGGAATTCTGATATAGCTGTACGAGTCCTAAGTGTTCTGTTATAGCTGTACTAGTACTAGGTGTTCTGTTGTAGCTGTACCAGTAAAAGGTGTTCTGTTGTAGCTGTACCAGTACTAGGTGTTCTATTATAGCTGTACCAGTACTATTTGTTCTGATGTAGCTGTACCAGTAGTAGGTGTTCTGTTGTATCTGTACCAGTACTAGGTGTTCTGTTGTAGCTGTACCAGTACTAGGTGTTCTGTTGTAGCTGTACCAGTACTAGGTGCTTTGTTGTAGCTGTACCAGTACTGGGTGTTCTGTTATAGCTGTACCAGTACTAGTTGTTCTGTTATAGCTGTACCAGTACTAGGTGTTCTGTTATAGCTGTACCAGTAAAAGGTGTTCTGTTATAGCTGTACAGGTGTTCTAGCTGTACCAGTTCTTGTTATAGCTGTACCAGTACTAGGTGTTCTGTTATAGCTGTACCAGTACTAGGTGTTCTGATTTAGCTGTACCAGTAGTAGGTGTTCTGTTGTAGCTGTACCAGTACTAGGTGTTCTGTTATAGCTGTACGAGTAAAAGGTGTTCTGTTGTAGCTGTACCAGTACTAGGTGTTCTATTATAGCTGTACCAGTACTATTTGTTCTGATGTAGCTGTACCAGTAGTAGGTGTTCTGTTGTATCTGTACCAGTACTAGGTGTTCTGTTGTAGCTGTACCAGTACTAGGTGTTCTGTTGTAGCTGTACCAGTACTAGGTGTTCTGTTATAGCTGTACCAGTACTAGGTGTTATGTTGTAGCTGTTACCAGTACTGGGTGTTCTGTTATAGCTGTACCAGTACTAGGTGTTCTGTTATAGCTGTACCAGTACTAGGTGTTCTGTTATAGCTGTACCAGTACTAGGTGTTCTGTTGTAGCTGTACCAGTACTAGGTGTTCTGTTGTAGCTGTACCAGTACTAGGTGTTCTGATTTAGCTGTACCAGTAGTAGGTGTTCTGTTGTAGCTGTACCAGTACTAGGTGTTCTGTTATAGCTGTACCAGTAAAAGGTGTTCTGTTATAGCTGTACCAGTACTAGGTGTTCTGATTTAGCTGTACCAGTAGTAGGTGTTCTGTTGTAGCTGTACCAGTACTAGGTGTTCTGTTATAGCTCTACCAGTACTAGGAGTTCTGTTATAGCTGTACCAGTACTAGGTGTTCTGTTATAGCTGTACCAGTACTAGGTGTTCTGATGTAGCTGTACCAGTACTAGGTGTTCTGTTGTAGCTGTAGTTATAGCTGTACCAGTGAGTACTGTTATAGCTGTACCAGTACTAGGTGTTCTGTTACAGCTGTACCAGTACTAGGTGTTCTGTTATAGCTGTACCAGTACTAGATGTTATGATGTAGCTGTACCAGTACTAGGTGTTCTGTTGTAGCTGTACCAGTACTAGGTGTTCTGTTGTAGCTGTACCAGTACTAGGTGTTATGTTGTAGCTGTACCAGTACTGGGTGTTCTGTTATAGCTGTACCAGTACTAGGTGTTCTGTTATAGCTGTACCAGTACTAGGTGTTCTGTTATAGCTGTACCAGTACTAGGTGTTCTGTTGTAGCTGTACCAGTACTAGGTGTTCTGTTGTAGCTGTACCAGTACTGGGTGTTCTGTTATAGCTGTCCAGGTACTAGCGGTTCTATTATAGCTGTACCAGTACTATTTGTTCTGATGTAGCTGTACCAGTAGTAGGTGTTCTGTTGTATCTGTACCAGTACTAGGTGTTCTGTTGTAGCTGTACCAGTACTAGGAGGTCTGTTATATCTGTACAAGTAGTAGGAATTCTGATATAGCTGTACAAGTAGTAGGTGTTCTGTTATAGCTCTACCAGTACTAGGAGTTCTGTTATAGCTGTACCAGTTCTAGGTGTTCTGTTGTAGCTGTACCAGTACTAGGTGTTCTGATTTAGCTGTACCAGTAGTAGGTGTTCTGTTGTAGCTGTACCAGTACTAGGTGTTCTGTTATAGCTGTACCAGTAAAAGGTGTTCTGTTATAGCTGTACCAGTACTAGGTGTTCTGATTTAGCTGTACCAGTACTATTTGTTCTGATGTAGCTGTACCAGTAGTAGGTGTTCTGTTGTATCTGTACCAGTACTAGGTGTTCTGTTGTAGCTGTACCAGTACTAGGAGGTCTGTTATATCTGTACAAGTAGTAGGAATTCTGATATAGCTGTACAAGTAGTAGGTGTTCTGTTATAGCTGTACCAGTACTAGGTGTTCTGTTGTAGCTGTACCAGTACTAGGTGTTCTGATTTAGCTGTACCAGTAGTAGGTGTTCTGTTGTAGCTGTACCAGTACTAGGTGTTCTGTTATAGCTGTACCAGTAAAAGGTGTTCTGTTATAGCTGTACCAGTACTAGGTGTTCTGATGTAGCTGTACCAGTACTAGGTGTTCTGATGTAGCTGTACCAGTACTAGGTGTTCTGATGTAGCTGTACCAGTAGTAGGTGTTCTGTTGTAGCTGTACCAGTACTAGGTGTTCTGTTTTAGCTGTACCAGTACTAGGAACCTGGTATATCTGTACAAGTAGTACGAGTTCTGTAATAGCTGTACCAGTCCTAGCTGTTCTGTTATAGCTGTACCAGTACTAGGTGTTCTGTTATAGCTGTACCAGTACTAGTTGTTCTATTGTAGCTGTACCAGTAGTAGGTGTTCTATTGTAGCTGTACCAGTACTAGGAGGTCTGTTATATCTGTACAAGTAGTAGGAGTTCTGTTATAGCTGTACCAGTTCTATGTGTTCTGTTTCAGCTTTACCAGTACTAAGTGTTCTGTTATAGCTGTACCAGTACTTGGTGTTCTGTTATAGCTGTACCAGTACTAGGTGTTCTGTTGTAGCTGTTCCAGTACTAGGAGGTCTGTTATTTCTGTACAAGTAGTACGAGTCCTAGGTGTTCTGTTATAGCTGTACCAGTACTAGGTGTTCTGTTATAGCTGTACCAGTATTAGCGGTTCTATTATAGCTGTACCAGTACTATTTGTTCTGATGTAGCTGTACCAGTAGTAGTTGTTCTGTTGTAGCTGTACCAGTACTAGGTGTTCTGATGTAGCTGTACCAGTAGTAGGTGTTCTATTGTAGCTGTACCCAGTACTAGGAGGTCTGTTATATCTGTACAAGTAGTAGGAGTTCTGTTATAGCTGTACCAGTACTAGGTGTTCTGTTGTAGCTGTACCAGTACTATGAGTACTGTTATAGCTCTACCAGAACTAGGTGTTCTGTTACAGCTGTACCAGTACTAGGTGTTCTGTTACAGCTGTACCAGTACTAGGTGTTCTGTTATAGCTGTACCAGTACTAGGTGTTCTGTTATATCTGTACCAGTAGTAGGTGTTCTGTTATATCTGTACCAGTACTGTACCAGTACAAGGTGTTCTGTTACAGCTGTACCAGTAATACGTGTTCTGTTATAGGTGTACCAGTTCTAGGTGTTCTATTATAGCTGTACCAGTACTATTTGTTCTGTTATAGCTCTACCAGTACTAGGTGTTCTGTTATACCTGTACCAGTACTAGGTGTTCTGTTATAGCTGTACCAGTACTAGGTGTTCTGTTATATCTGTACCAGTAGTAGGTGTTCTGTTATATCTGTACCAGTACAAGGTGTTCTGTTATATCTGTACCAGTACAAGGTGTTCTGTTACAGCTGTACCAGTAATACGTGTTCTGTTATAGGTGTACCAGTTCTAGGTGTTCTGTTATAGCTGTACCAGTACTAGGTGTTCTGTTGTAGCTGTTCCAGTACTAGGAGGTCTGTTATTTCTGTACAAGTAGTAGGAGGCCTGATATAGCTGTACGAGTCCTAGGTGTTCTGTTATAGCTGTACCAGTACTAGGTGTTCTGTTGTAGCTGTACCAGTACTAGGTGTTCTGTTATAGCTGTACAAGTAGTAGGTGTTCTGTTATAGCTCTACCAGTACTAAGAGTTCTGTTATAGCTGTACCAGTACTAGGTATTCTATTATAGCTCTACCAGTACTAGGAGTTCTGTTATAGCTGTACCAGTACTAGGTGTTCTGTTGTAGCTGTACCAGTACTAGGTTTTCTGTTATAGCTGTACAAGTAGTAGCGGTTCTATTATAGCTGTACCAGTACTATTTGTTCTGATGTAGCTGTACCAGTAGTAGGTGTTCTGTGGTATCTGTACCAGTACTAGGTGTTCTGTTGTAGCTGTACCAGTACTAGGAGGTCTGTTATATCTGTACAAGTTGTAGGAGTTCTGATATTGCTGTACCAGTCCTAAGTGTTCTGTTATAGCTGTACCAGTACTAGGTGTTCTGTTTCAGCTTTACCAGGACTAAGTGTTCTGTTAGAGCTGTACCAGTACTAGGTGTTCTGTTATAGCTGTACCAGTACTAGTTGTTCTATTATAGCTGTACCAGTACTAGGTGTTCTGTTATAGCTGTACCAGTACTAGGTGTTCTGTTGTAGCTGTACCAGTACTTTGAGTACTGTTATAGCTCTACCAGAACTAGGTGTTCTGTTACAGCTGTACCGGTACTAGGTGTTCTGTTAGAGCTGTACCAGTACTAGGAGTTCTGTTATAGCTTAACCAGTACTAGGTGTTCTGTTGTAGCTGTACCAGTACTAAGTGTTCTGTTATAGTTGTACCAGTACTAGGTGTTCTGTTATAGCTGTACCAGTACTAGGTGTTCTGTTATAGCTGTACCAGTACTAGGTGTTCTGTTGTAGCTGTACCAGTACTAGGTGTTCTGTTGTAGCTGTACCAGTACTAGGAGGTCTGTTATAGCTGTACAAGTAGTAGGAGTTCAGATATAGCTGTACCAGTCCTAAGTGTTCTGTTATTGCTATACCAGTACTAGGTGTTCTGTTTCAGCTTTACCAGGACTAAGTGTTCTGTTATAGCTGTACCAGTACTAGGTGTTCTGTTATAGCTGTACCAGTACTAGGTGTTCTGTTACAGCTGTACCAGTACTAGGTGTTCTGTTATAGCTGTACCAGTACTAGGTGTTCTGTTATAGCTGTACCAGTACTAGGTGTTCTGTTGTAGCTGTACCAGTACTAAGTGTTCTGTTATAGCTGTACCAGTACTAGGTGTTCTGTTATAGCTGTACCAGTACTAGTTGTTCTATTGTAGCTGTACCAGTACTAGGTGTTATGTTATAGCTGTACCAGTACTAGGTGTTCTGTTGTATCTGTACCAGTACTTTGAGTACTGTTATAGCTCTACCAGAACTAGGTGTTCTGTTACAGCTGTACCAGTACTAGGTGTTCTGTTATAGCTGTAGCAGTACTAGGTGTTCTGTTTCAGCTTTACCAGGACTAAGTGTTCTGTTATAGCTGTACCAGTACTAGTTGTTCTTTTGTAGCTGTACCACTACTAGGTGTTCTGTTATAGCTGTTCCAGTACTAGCTGTTCTGGAATAGCTGTAAAAGTAGTTGGAGTTCTGTTATAGCTGTACCAGTGCTAGGTGTTCTGTTGTAGCTGTACCAGTACTATGAGTAATGTTATAGCTCTACAAGAACTAGGTGTTCTGTTACAGCTGTACCAGTACTAGGTGTTCTGTTATACCTGTACCAGTACTAAGTACTAGGTGTTCTGTTATATCTGTACCAGTAGTAGGTGTTCTGTTATATCTGTACCCAGTACTAGGTGTTCTGTTATAGCTGTGTTCTAGGTGTTCTATTATAGCTGTACCAGTACTATTTGTTCTGTTATAGCTGTACCAGTACTAGGTGTTCTGTTACATCTGTACCAGTACTAGGTGTTCTGTTATATCTGTACCAGTACTAGGTGTTCTGTTACAGCTGTACCAGTACTAGGTGTTCTGTTATATCTGTACCAGTAGTAGGTGTTCTGTTATATCTGTACCAGTACAAGGTGTTCTGTTATAGCTGTACCAGTACTAGGTGTTCTATTATAGCTGTACCAGTACTATTTGTTCTGTTATAGCTCTAAATACCAGAACTAGGTGTTCTGTTACAGCTGTACCAGTACTAGGTGTTCTGTTATAGCTGTACCAGTACTAGGTGTTCTGTTATAGCTGTACCAGTACTAGGTGTTCTGTTATAGCTGTACCAGTACTAGGTGTTCTGTTATAGCTGTACCAGTACTAGGTGTTCTGTTATAGCTGTACCAGTACTAGGTGTTCTGTTATAGCTGGTGTTCTGTTATAGCTGTACCAGTACTAGGTTAGGTGTTCTGTTATAGCTGTACCAGTACTAGGTGTTCTGTTATAGCTTTACTCAGTACTAGGTGTTCTGTTATAGCTGTACCAGTACTAGGTGTTCTGTTATAGCTGCTAGGTGTTTGTTGTAGCTGTACCAGTACTTTGAGTGTTCTGTTATACTACCAGTACTAGGTGTTCTGTTATAGCTGTACCAGTACTAGGTGTTCTGTTATAGCTGTACCAGTACTAGGTGTTCTGTTGTAGCTGTACCAGAGCTGTACCAGTACTAGGTGTTCTGTTATAGCTGTACCAGTATAGGTGTTCTGTTATAGCTGTACCAGTACTAGGTGTTCTGTTGTAGCTGTACCAGTACTAGGTGTTCTGTTATAGCTGTACAAGTAGTAGGTGTTCTGTTATAGCTCTACCAGTACTAGGAGTTCTGTTATAGCTGTACCAGTACTAGGTGTTCTATTGTAGCTGTACCAGTACTAGGTGTTCTGTTATAGCTGTACAGGTAGTAGGTGTTCTGTTATAGCTGTACCAGTACTAGGTGTTCTGTTATTGCTTTACCAGTACTAGGTGTTCTGTTATAGCTGTACCAGTACTAGGTGTTCTGTTATAGCTGTACAAGTGCACTAGTTGTTCTATTATAGCTGTACCAGTACTAGGTGTTCTGTTATAGCTGTACCAGTACTAGAGTGTTCTGTTGTAGCTGTACCAGTACTTTGGAGTACTGTCATAGCTCTACAGAACTAGGTGTTCTGTTATAAGCTGTACCAGTACTAGGTGTTCTGTTATAGCTGTACCAGTACTAGGTGTTCTGTTGTAGCTGTACCAGTACTAGGTGTTCTGTTATAGCTGTACAAGTAGTAGGTGTTCTGTTATAGCTCTACCAGTACTAGGTGTTCTGTTGTAGCTGTACCAGTACTAGGTGTTCTGTTTATAGCTGTACAAGTAGTAGGTGTTCTGTTATAGCTCTACCAGTACTAGGTGTTCTGTTGTAGCTGTACCAGTGTTCTATTGTAGCTGTACCAGTACTAGGTGTTCTGTTATAGCTGTACAAGTAGTAGGTGTTCTGTTATAGATGTAGCAGTACTATGAGTTCTGTTGTAGCTGTACCAGTACTAGGTGTTCTGTTATAGCTGTACCAGTACTAGGTGTTCTGTTATAGCTGTGCAGTACTAGGTGTTCTGTTATAGCTGTACCAGTACTAGGTGTTCTGTTGTAGCTGTACCAGTACTAGGTGTTCTGTTATAGCTGTACCAAGTAGTAGGTGTTCTGTTATAGCTGTATGGCAGTACTAGGTGTTCTGTTATAGCTGTATCAGTACTAGGTGTTCTGTTATAGCTGTAGCAAGTACTAAGTACTAGGTGTTCTGTTATAGCTGTACAAGTAGTAGGTGTTCTGTTATAGATGTGGCAGTACTATGATTTATTTTGTAGCTGTATCAGTACTAGGTGTTCTGTTATAGCTGTACCAGTACTAGGTGTTCTGTTGTAGCTGTACCAGTACTAGGTGTTCTGTTTGTAGCTGTACCAGCACTAGGTGTTCTGTTATAGCTGTACCAGTAAAAGGTGTTCTGTTATAGCTGTACCAGTTCTAGGTGTTCTGTTGTAGCTGTACCAGTACTAGAGTGTTCTGTTATAGCTCTACCAGTACTAGGAGTTCTGTTATAGCTGTACAAGTAAAGGTGTTCTGTTATAGCTGTACCCAGTACTAGGTGTTCTGTTATAGCTGTACCAGTACTAGGTGTTCTGTTGTAGCTGTACCAGTACTAGGTGTTCTGTTGTAGCTGTACCAGCACTAGGTGTTCTGTTATAGCTGTACCCAGTAAGGTGTTCTGTTATAGCTGTACCAGTTCTAGGTGTTCTGTTGTAGCTGTACCAGTACTAGGTGTTCTGTTATAGCTCTACCAGTACTAGGAGTTCTGTTATAGCTGTACAAGTAAAAGGTGTTCTGTTATAGCTGTACCAGTACTAGCAGTTCTATTATAGCTTTACCAGTACTATTTGTTCTGATGTAGCTGTACCAGTAGTAGGTGTTCTGTTGTATCTGTACCAGTACTAGGTGTTCTGTTGTAGCTGTACCAGTACTAAGTGTTCTGTTATAGCTGTACCAGTACTAGGTGTTCTGTTATAGCTCTACCAGTACTAGTTGTTCTATTATAGCTGTACCAGTACTAGGTGTTCTGTTATAGCTGTACCAGTACTAGGTGTTCTGTTATATCTGTACCAGTAGTAGGTGTTCTGTTATATCTGTACCAGTACAATGTGTTCTATTATAGCTGTACCAGTACTAGGTGTTCTGTTATAAGCTGTACCAGTACTAGGTGTTCTGTTATAGCTGTACAGGTACTAGTTATTCCATTATAGCTGTACCAGTACTAGTTATTCCATTATAGCTGTACCAGTAGTAGGTGTTCTGTTATAGATGTGTTGCAGTACTATGAGTTCTTTTGTAGCTGTACCACTACTAGGTGTTCTGTTATAGCTGTTCCAGTACTAGCTGTTCTGGAATAGCTGTAAAAGTAGAAAGTTCTGTTATAGCTGTACCAGTGCTAGGTGTTCTGTTGTAGCTGTACCAGTACTATGAGTACTGTTATAGCTCTACAAGAACTAGGTGTTCTGTTACAGCTGTACCAAAGTACTAGGTGTTCTGTTATACCTGTACCAGTACTAGGTGTTCTGTTATATCTATACCAGTAGTAGGTGTTCTGTTATATCTGTACCTTTACAAGGTGTTCTGTTTACAGCTGTACCAGTAATACGTGTTCTGTTATAGGTGTACCAGTTTTAGGTGTTCTATTATAGCTGTACCAGTACTATTTGTTCTGTTATAGCTCTACCAGAACTAGGTGTTCTGTTACAGCTGTACCAGTACTAGGTGTTCTGTTATACCTGTACCAGTACTAGGTGTTCTGTTATAGCTGTACCAGTACTAGGTGTTCTGTTATATCTGTACCAGTAGTAGGTGTTCTGTTATATCTGTACCAGTACAAGGTGTTCTGTTACAGCTGTACCACAGTAATACGTGTTCTGTTATAGGTGAACCAGTTCTAGGTATTCTATTATAGCTGTACCAGTACTAGAGTGTTCTGTTGTAGCTGTACCCAGTACTTTGAGTACTGTTATAGCTCTACCAGAAACTAGGTGTTCTGTTACAGCTGTACCAGTACTAGGTGTTCTGTTATACCTGTACAGTACTAGGTGTTCTGTTATAGCTGTACCAGTAGTAGGTGTTCTGTTATAGATGTGTTGCAGTACTATGAGTTCTTTTGTAGGTGTTCTGTTATAGCTGTTCCAGTACTAGCTGTTCTGGAATAGCTGTAAAAGTATTAGGAGTTCTGTTATAGCTGTACCAGTGCTAGGTGTTCTGTTGTAGCTGTACCAGTACAATGAGTACTGTTATAGCTCTACCAGAACTAGGTGTTCTGTTACAGCTGTACCAGTACTAGGTGTTCTGTTATACCTGTACCAGTACCTAGGTGTTCTGTTATAGCTGTACCCAGTACTAGGTGTTCTGTTATATCTGTACCAGTACAAGGTGTTCTGTTATATCTGTACCAGTACAAGGTGTTCTGTTACAGCTGTACCAGTAATACGTGTTCTGTTATAGGTGTTCTAGGTGTTCTATTATAGCTGTACCAGTACTATTTGTTCTGTTATAGCTGTACCAGTACTAGGTGTTCTGTTATGCTTTACCAGTACTAGGTGTTCTGTTATAACTGTACCAGTACTAGGTGTTCTGTTATTGCTGTTCCAGTACTAGGTGTTCTCGTATATCTGTACAAGTAGTAGGAGTTCTGTTATAGCTGTACCAGTCCTAGGTGTTCTGTTATAGCTGTACCAGTACTAGAGTGTTCTGTTACAGCTGTACCAGTAATACGTGTTCTGTTATAGGTGTACCAGTTCTAGGTATTCTATTATAGCTGTACCAGTACTATTTGTTCTGTTATAGCTGTACCAGTACTAGGTGTTCTGTTATTGCTTTACCAGTACTAGGTGTTCTGTTATAACTGTACCAGTACTAGGTGTTCTGTTATTGCTGTTCCAGTACTAGGTGTTCTCATACATATCTGTACAAGTAGTAGGAGTTCTGTTATAGCTGTACCAGTCCTAGGGGTTCTGTTATAGCTGTTCCAGTACTATGTGTTCTCGTATATCTGTACAAGTAGTAGGAGTTCTGTTATAGCTGTACCAGTCCTAGGTGTTCTGTTATAGCTGTACCAGTACTAGGTGTTCTGTTATAGCTGTACCAGTACTGGGTTGTTCTGTTATAGCTGTACCAGTACTGGAGTGTTCTGTTATAGCTGTACCAGTACTAGGTGTTCTGATGTAGCTGTACCAGTACTAGGTGTTCTGATGTAGCTGTACCAGTACTAGGTGTTCTGATGTAGCTGTACCAGTAGTAGGTGTTCTGTTGTAGCTGTACCAGTACTAGGTGTTCTGTTATAGCTGTACCAGTACTAGGTGTTCTGTTATAGCTGTACCAGTACTGGGTGTTCTGTTATAGCTGTACCAGTACTGGGTGTTCTGTTATAGCTGTACCAGTACTAGGTGTTCTGATGTAGCTTTACCAGTACTAGGTGTTCTGATGTAGCTGTACCAGTACTAGGTGTTCTGATGTAGCTGTACCAGTAGTAGGTGTTCTGTTGTAGCTGTACCAGTACTAGGTGTTCTGTTTTAGCTGTACCAGTACTAGGAACCTGGTATATCTGTACAAGTAGTACGAGTTCTGTAATAGCTGTACCAGTCCTAGCTGTTCTGTTATAGCTGTACCAGTACTAGGTGTTCTGTTATAGCTGTACCAGTACTAGTTGTTCTATTGTAGCTGTACCAGTAGTAGGTGTTCTATTGTAGCTGTACCAGTACTAGGAGGTCTGTTATATCTGTACAAGTAGTAGGAGTTCTGTTATAGCTGTACCAGTACTAGGTGTTCTGTTATATCTGTACCAGTAGTAGGTGTTCTGTTATATCTGTAATTAGTACAAGGTGTTCTGTTATATCTGTACCAGTACAAGGTGTTCTGTTACAGCTGTACCAGTAATACGTGTTCTGTTATAGGTGTACCAGTTCTAGGTGTTCTGTTATAGCTGTACCAGTACTAGGTGTTCTGTTGTAGCTGTTCCAGTACTAGGAGGTCTGTTATTTCTGTACAAGTAGTAGGAGGCCTGATATAGCTGTACCAGTCCTAGAGTGTTCTGTTATAGCTGTACCAGTACTAGGTGTTCTGTTATAGCTGTTACCAGTATTGGCAGTTCTATTATAGCTGTACCAGTACTATTTGTTCTGATGTAGCTGTACCAGTAGTAGTTGTTCTGTTGTAGCTGTACCAGTACTAGGTGTTCTGATGTAGCTGTACCAGTAGTAGGTGTTCTATTGTAGCTGTACCAGTACTAGGAGGTCTGTTATATCTGTACAAGTAGTAGGAGTTCTGTTATAGCTGTACCAGTACTAGGTGTTCTGTTGTAGCTGTACCAGTACTATGAGTACTGTTATAGCTCTACCAGAACTAGGTGTTCTGTTATATCTGTACTAGTACTAGGTGTTCTGTTACAGCTGTACCAGTACTAGGTGTTCTGTTATAGCTGTACCAGTACTAGGTGTTCTGTTATATCTGTACCAGTAGTAGGTGTTCTGTTATATCTGTACCAGTACAAGGTGTTCTGTTACAGCTGCCCAGTAATACGTGTTCTGTTATAGGTGTACCAGTTCTAGGTGTTCTATTATAGCTGTACCAGTACTATTTGTTCTGTTATAGCTCTACAGAACTCAGGTGTTCTGTTACAGCTGTACCAGTACTAGGTGTTCTGTTATACCTGTACCAGTACTAGGTGTTCTGTTATAGCTGCACCAGTACTAGGTGTTCTGTTATAGCTGTACCAGTACTAGAGTGTTCTGTTCTATATCTGTACCAGTAGTAGGTGGTTCTGTTATATCTGTACCTCTGTACCAGTACAAGGTGTTCTGTTATATCTGTACCAGTACAAGGTGTTCTGTTACAGCTGTACCAGTAATACGTGTTCTGTTATAGGTGTACCAGTTCTAGGTGTTCTATTATAGCTGTACCAGTGCTATTTGTTCTGTTATAGCTGTACCAGTACTAGGTGTTCTGTTATATTTGTACCAGTAGTAGGTGTTCTGTTATATCTGTACCAGTACAAGGTGTTCTGTTATATCTGTACCAGTACAAGGTGTTCTATTACAGCTGTACCAGTAATACGTGTTCTGTTATAGGTTATAGGTGTACCAGTTCTAGGTGTTCTATTATAGCTGTACCAGTGCTATTTGTTCTGTTATAGCTGTACCAGTACTAGGTGTTCTGTTATTGCTTTTACCAGAACTAGGTGTTCTGTTATAGCTGTTCCAGTACTAGGTGTTCCTAGTATATCTGTACAAGTAGTAGGAGTTCTGTTATAGCTGTACCAGTCCTAGGTGTTCTGTTATAGCTGTTCCAGAGTACTATGTGTTCTCGTATATCTGTACAACTGTACAAGTAGTAGGAGTTCTGTTATAGCTGTACCAGTCCTAGGTGTTCTGTTATAGCTGTACCAGTCCTAGGTGTTCTGTTATATCTGTACCAGTACAAGGTGTGTTCTGTTACAGCTGTACCAGTAATACGTGTTCTGTTATAGCCAGTTCTAGGTGTTCTGTTATAGCTGTACCAGTACTAGGTGTTCTGTTGTAGCTGTTCCAGTACTAGGAGGTCTGTTATTTCTGTACAAGTAGTAGGAGGTACCAGTATAGGTGGTCTCCAGCTGTCCTAGGTGTTCTGTTATAGCTGTACCAGTACTAGGTGTTCTGTTATAGCTGTACCAGTATTAGCGGTTCTATTATAGCTGTACCAGTACTATTTGTTCTGATGTAGCTGTACCAGTAGTAGTTGTTCTGTTGTAGCTGTACCAGTACTAGGTGTTCTGATGTAGCTGTACCAGTAGTAGGTGTTCTATTGTAGCTGTACCAGTACTAGGAGGTCTGTTATATCTGTACAAGTAGTAGGAGTTCTGTTATAGCTGTACCAGTACTAGGTGTTCTGTTGTAGCTGTACCAGTACTATGAGTACTGTTATAGCTCTACCAGAACTAGGTGTTCTGTTATATCTGTACCAGTAGTACTAGGTGTTCTGTTACAGCTGTACCAGTACTAGGTGTTCTGTTATAGCTGTACCCAGTACTAGGTGTTCTGTTATATCTGTACCAGTAGTAGGTGTTAGTTCTGTTATATCTGTACCAGTACTAGGTGTTCTGTTACAGCTGTACCAGTAATAGGTGTGGTTCTATTATATAGGTGTACCAGTTCTAGAGTGTTCCTATTACTAGCTGTACTCAGTACTATTTGTTCTGTTATAGCCTCTACCAGAACTAGGGTGTTCTGTTACCCAGCTGTACCAGTACTAGGTGTTCTGTTATACCTGTATACACCAGTACCTTAAAGTGTGTTCTAAGTTATAGCTGTACCAGTACTAGGTGTGTTTCTGTTATAAAAGCTGTACTCCAGTACTAGGTGTTCTGTTATATCTGTACCAGTAGTAGAGTGGTAGTGTTATATCTGTAGCCAGTACAAGGTGTTCTGTTACTACTCTGTACCCAGTACAAGGTGTTCTGTTACCCAGCTGTACCAGTAATACGTGGTTCTGTTATAGAGTGTACCAGTTTCTAGGTGTCTCTATTTTATAGGCTGTACCAGTGCTATTTTGTTCTGTTATAGCTGTACCAGTACTAGAGTATTCTGTTATATTTGTACTCAGTAGTAGGTGTTCTGTTATATCTGCTACCAGTATTTTTAAGGTGTTCTAGTTACTCCTATCTGTACCAGTACAAGAGTGTTCTATTACAGCTTCAGTACCAAGTAATACACGTGTTCTGGCCCTATAGGTTGTGTACCAGTTCTAGGTGTTCTATTATAGCTGTACCAGTGCTATTTGTTCTTGTTATAGCTGTACTCAGTACTAGGTGTTCTGTTATTGCTTTACTCAGAACCCCAGGTGTTCTGTTATAGCTGTTCCAGTACTAGGTGTTCTCGTGATATCTGCTTACAAGTAGTAGGAGTTCTGTTATAGCTGGGTACCAGTCCCCTAGGTGTTCTGTTATAGCTGTTCCAGTAGTACTATGTGTTCTCGTGATATCTGTACAAGTAGTAGGAGTTCTGTTATAGCTGTACACCAGTCCTAGGGTGTTCTGTTATAGCTGTAGCCTGCCAGTCCTAGGTGTTCTGTTTATATCTGTACCAGTACAAGGTGTTCTGTTTTGTTACAGGCTGTACCAGCAATACGTGTTCTACATTTATGGAGGTGTACCAGTTCTAGGTAAGTTCTTGTTACTTAGCCTGGGTGTACCAGTACTAGGTGTGTTCTGTTTGTAGCTGTTCCAGTACTAGGGAGGTCTAAGTTGATTTCTGTACAAGTAATGGGAGGCCTGATATAGCTGTATGCTGGTCCCTGATTGTTCTGCTGTAGCTGTACCAGTACTAGGTGTTCTGTTATAGCTGTACCAGTATTAGCGGTTCTATTATAGCTGTACCATAGCTGTACTATTTATTTCTAGAGTGTAACTGTGCCAGTAGTAGTTGTTCCTGTTGTAGCTGTACCAGTACTAGGTGTTCTGATGTGGCTGTGCCAGTAGTAGGTGTTCTGTGTGGCTGTACCAGTACACAAAGTCTGTTATATCTGTACAAGTAGTAGGGATTCTGTTATAGCTGTACCAGTACTAGAGTGTTCTGTTGTAGCTGCTACCAGTACTATGAGAGTACTATTATAAGCTCTACCAAATTAGAGTGTTCTATTATATCTGTACCAGTACTAGGTATTCTGTTACAGCTGTACACCAGTACTAGGTGTTCTATTATAACTGTACCAGTACTAGGTATTCTGTTATATCTGTACCAGTAGTAGGTGTTCTGTTGTAGCTGTATGTTATATCTGTACCAGTACAAGGTGTTCTGTTACAGCTGTACCAAAGTATCCGTTGTTCTGTTATAGAGTGTACCAGTTCTAGAGTGTTATAATATAGCTGTACCAGTACTAGGT